>CAMZMU010000041.1:147294882-147522192 GCA_947311845.1 Poa pratensis
GTCAACTGAATACTCAGTGATAACATCTGCATGTGTAAACAAAAGATAAAAGAGGGATGATTGATACGTCTCAACGTATCTATAATTTCTGATGTTACATGTTGAATTATACCAATTGTTACATGTTTATATATACACTTTATAGCATTTTTATGCATTTTCTGGGACTAGCCTATTAACAAATATAGGCCACAGTGTCAGTTACCAGTTTTCTGCTGTTTTTGTATTCCAGAAAAGCTTAGTCTGGAAATATTCTCGGAATTGGACGAAACTTGGACAGAACCTCCTATTTTTCCAACACGTACTCGGAGTCCAAAGGATAGACGGAGGGGAGCCACAGCCACCACACCATGGGCGCGCGGGCCCCCCCTCTGCCGCACCGTGGGGTGGTGTGGGCCCCACGGCGTCTCCAGCCCCGCCTTTTGCCTATAATAATCTTCCCGACACGAAAACCCTAAATACCGGAGCCATTATCCCCACGAAAAGTCCAGAGATGTCGCCGCCCGTTAGCCCTAGCTCGGGAGGGTTCAGAAGCTCTTCCCGGCACCCTTCCGGAGAGGGGAATCATCACCAGAGGGCTCTACATCAACCATGGCCTGCTCCGGAGTGATGCGTGAGTAGTTCATCTTTGGACTACGGGTCCATAGCAGTAGCTAGATGGTTGTCTCTCCACTTTATGCTATAATTGTTTAGATCTTGGAGCTACCTATCATGATCAAGATCCTCTTATTAATAATGCTACATGTTGTGTTTGCTGGGATCCAATGAATATATGAATACTATGTCAATTGATTAAATCTATCTTATATGTTTTTATGATCTTGCATGCTTTCCGTTACTAGTAGATGCTTTGGCCAAGTAGATGCTTGAACTCCAAGAGAGAATATTTAAGCTAGATAGTGGGTTCATGCCTCCGGTAATCTGGGAGACTGACACAACTTCTAAGATTGTGGATGTGCTGTTGCCACTAGGATAAAATAACCGATGTTTACTTAAGGGTGCGCCGTTAGGTCTAATGCATTTGTTTACATTACGCACATAACTTAATGCGATTTATCCGTTGCTTGCAACTTAATTACCAACGGGGAACTCGGATGACAACCTGAGGTGGATTATTATGTCATAGACGCTGTTGGATAACGGTCTATGTATTTGTCGTAATGCCCACATGAATATCATAGAATCATCATGTCATATAATGCATTTCCATGCGCTCAATCTTTTGTCAATATTTATCAAAAACCACAAAAACCTAGTTAACTTTTATTTTCAAGTTGTTATCTTTCTGTTTTGTTTTAATTTTTGCTAAAATGAGTACCCTGAAATTGAAGTTCGATCCTTTAAGCAACAAGTGGAGAAAGTTTAAAAGATGCTATGGTATAGGATCAGTGATGCTCACCCGTAGATGTGATAAAAAATATTCTACCATGATCCTCTTAGAATATTTTTTATGTTGGTATCATACTAAGTTGGTATCGTATGTTCTAGATACTCTTACGAGGAGCAACTTTCTGGTGACTCCTGCTTTGGAAAGTCGTGGGAATACTTTCTGGATTAACCCGCGGCCCGTGCGACTTAACTCACTCGCACGGACAAAGGCCCACTGCTGGGAGCAAGCCCCATATTGAACCCCATAAGGAAGATCTAGAAGACATATCCTGGAGGACGTGAAACCAAGTAGTCTCCGAGTAGGCCTCTGTGGACGTATTCCTTATGGGGGAAGTTTCCTTTTGTAACCTAGCGAGCCTCTGTGTATACAAGAGGACTCGCAGGACATAGAGCGGGTCAAGCTATCAAGCCCCAAACCCTAGCCTCATACGGCTTGTACCAGATCGGATCGCTCCATTGTAACACTTGATTATACATATCATACCAATCTAGGTAGCAGGAAGTAGGTCTTTTACCTCACATAGGGTAGCTGAACCTGGGTGAAATCTGTTGTGATCTTTGTTCCTGCGATCCCAAGCTCGGAGATGCTTGACTCAACATAATCCCACCTACGAAGTCATCTATGACCCTGACGTGACAAACCACGACAGTTGGTAGCCCACCGTGGGGCCTGCGGTCAAAAGCGCACGTTCTGCGCAGGATCCGTGAAGGGATCTGAAGATCTTGTTGTTGGCCGTATCATCACGGTCAATGGCACACCCCTCATCGACGATTCAAGCTGGGTGCCGGAAGCAGATTACTTGGAGACCGGCCACGTCATCCCCTTTGGAATCCATCAACGTCTCGTCGGCTTCATTGGCGGTGAGTCAGAGGATCCATCGCAACATGGCGATTCAGAAGAAGGAGTCGCGGTAACAGTGGACCAAGAAGAGGAATCTATCAACTATAATCGAGTCCTGCCTCATGAAGACGAAGAAGGCCAATCCATTGAGTATGTCCTTGAGGAAAGGCTATGCGGAGGCCCTGTGGATAGTGGCTCGCCCTTTGTAGAAGATCGGCACGTTGAATTGGGTCTACAGGACCACAGAAGCGAGGACGAAGGGCTAGGCATGCCACCAGGCAGCTTAGCCCCCACACCGCCAGCAGCAGAACAAGCCGCGCTAGACGCATCAGGAGTCGCGGCATCCGCTGCGATGACGCCAGGAGTGACGGCCTCAGGAGTCGCAAACAGAGACTCCACCCAGTCGCGCCTGCGGAATCAGGGTCAAGGGTAACCCAACGCAGCGGTCACGCCGCCACGGGAAGCGTGTTGGTTTACGCCAATATCTGCGGTTAAACGCGGCTGCTAGGGTGACAGAATTGGAGGCTACAGGATCGGGCTATATGATAAAGTCCAGAGAATCGCAGATGAGAGAGCCAGGCCACCTTGCCACACAGACGCCATGCGAGTTCGCCTGCAGCCAGGAACAGTAAACCCTATGGCTGTTCCAATCACCTACCGCTGAACCAGCAATTGCGGTTCCGTCAGCCGCCACCAGCACGATCCCATCAGTCGCCACCAACACGGCGCACCCGGTCGCATGGTCAGGGGTCGCACAACCTTCAGTCGCGGTACTCACACACATGGCACCATCTACCATGGTTATGCGGTCCGTGGCCCCGTTAGCTGCGCCCGCGGTTCAAGCAATCGCTGTACCATCAATCGTACCAGCGGTTCCATCTTTCGCAGCACCAAGAGTAGCAGAGATACCTGGATCAAGGGCCATAGTACAGGCTAACAACAGGGCCTGATGCCCCCGCCATTGACGCAGCCAACCTTTGTTCAGCAGTCGCCACAGCAGCTCAAAGGTTCCACACGCCGCAAGGGCATTATGTTAGCCCAGTGGAGAATCTCTTTGCAGCCACAAACATCTTGGCCAGATTAGCGCCAGCAGGAAACACGCCAATGGACAGAGAGGCACGGCGCGCCATTGAGATGCTGAGCACAGCAGTAATACAGCAGGCGAATATGTCCGAACACGCAGGACGGCTGCACTCCACCCCTTACAATAGCAGAGCAACGGCGGAGAGAAGCATCCACGCGGAGTCGCCACACGTTGCGACTCGAGTTCGGCTAGGCGACAAAGGGAAGATCAACCTGCGGCTCAAAATCAACCTCAGCAATTCAACCCATAGAGATTGTGCAGCCGCGCGCGGCGGCCAATCCAATAGGAAGGCCAGCTTCGTCCAACCTATCGTCGCGACTCAAAGGCCCAGTCTGTTTCAGCGAAAAATCAGGTCTGAACCGTTTCCTGCAGATTTCAAAGGGCCTCGCAAGGTCGCCAACTACAACGCAAGCATGGACCCTGTTACTTGGCTCAACAATTACGAGATGGGCATGAGCATCCTAAATGCATCCGAAGAGATCTGCGCACGTTACCTAAACATGATGTTAGAAGGCGCAGCTCACATATGGCTGCAAAATTTGCCACCAAATTCAATAAACTCTTGGGATGAGATGAAGGAAGCTTTTATCAAGAATTTCCAAGGAACATGCAAGCGACTCTGCAGCATAGAGGACCTTGAGCGTTGTGTACAGAAGGAAGGCGAGTCGAGTCGCCACTGGATGAGAAGGGTCGCAGAGATCATACATTCCTCAGATAACATACCACCCAGTTCAGCAGTCCTTGTCATGGAGAAAAATTGCAAATTTGAGCCGCTAGTCCACAAACTAGGTCGCATGAAGGATAAAGTCAAGAGCCTAAGCGAGGTAATGGCGGCGGCCAACAAGTATGCTAGCTCGGATAAAACCAGGGACGCATCTGATGGGGAGGAAGAGGAAAACACTGGCAAGGGAAAGAAGGCCAGTAGCAAGCCTCAACAACAGCAAGCTAGCAATGCCAATGCGAGTTATAACAAGCGCAAAAACGAGGAAGGAAACTCAGGGTTAGTCGCAAATACGAACACTCGTTACAAACAAAGCAGCAGCAGAGGAAGGAATTTTCACCCAGTTAATTTGGAAGAGGTTTTCAACCGCCCCTGCGACATCCATATAGGAAAAGATGGGAAACCACCCAACCACACGAAGGCACAGTGTTATCATTACAAAAAGTGGAAGGATGGACAGCCACTCAACACAAACTTCAATCATCAAAACAACGAGGAAGGTAAACACGGCGGAGGCAACAACAGCAACAACGCCGTCCCAAATCCGCAGCCAGATCAGCCACAGTTCCCAAAACAGTTGGGTCAGTATCATACCATTGTGGTGAATACTTCAAGGAGGGAACAAAAGCTGCGACGACGCAATCAGGCTGTTAACGCCATAGTACCAGCCGTCCCACAGTGGCTAAAGTGGTCCGAGCAGCCAGTAGTTTGGAGCCGCGAGGATCACCCAGGAGAAATAAATGAAGAGGGAAAACTCGCGCTGGTGGTTGCCCCTCAAGTCGCAGGGTACAAGTTGAGCAAAGTACTGATGGATGGAGGCAGCAGCATCAATATATTATACTATGAAACCTTCAAAAGAATGAACCTTCAAGAAAAGCAGCTACACCCATCAAGAACAACGTTTCATGGTGTCTGCCAGGCATATCAGCTCAGCCATTGGGGCGAGTTAACTTGGAGGTCGCCTTTGGGACACAAAGCAACTTCAGGAGCGAGTACATTTGGTTCGAGGTTGTAGATTTCCAGAGCCCATATCATGCGCTGTTTGGCAGAGAAGCATTCGCAAAGTTTATGGCTAGGCCGTGCTATGTGTACCTAAAGCTTAAAATACCAGGCCCTAGGGAGTCATCACCATCAATGGCGACAAAAGAATAGCTCAAGAATGCGAAGAGGGCGACAAGGCCATAGCCAGAGCAGCTTGCATCGCAGAGCGCGCCCATGCGCGAGTCGCAGGAGAATTTTGATGACATCGTGAAGGCTAAGAGGCACCTGCCTGACTTGCGACTTCAGATTACGGCCGCAAGGGAGGCAAGGAAGTCAAAGGCTACAAGCCATTGCCAATAAGGACACATCCCAGTCAGGCGATCAACATTGCCACTCAGGGCTAAAAATTCAATCATCGCCACCAGGCGATCACTAATTTCTGGTCGCCACTCAGGCGACCGACCCAATGTAACACTTGATCGCCACCTAGGCGCGATCGACCCAATTCTGGTCGCCACTCAGGCGCGACCGACCCAATGTAACACTTCTGATCGCCACCTAGGCGCGATCGACCCAATTCTGGTCGCCACTCAGGCGCGACCGACCCATGTAACATCTCTGGTTGCCACCTAGGCGCAACCGACCCAAGCATCATTTCTGGTCGCCACTCAGGCGCGACCGACCCATGTAACATCTCTGGTTGCCACCTAGGCGCAACCGACCCAAGCATCACTTCTGGTCGCCACCTAGGCGCGACCGACCCTATGTATCATATAATGATTTGAAATAAAGCATCTCAAACTACCAATTGAGCTGTGAGTCTTTTATTTTTTAATCATTGGTCCCTTGGGGTGCGGCAGCTTTTTAGCGCGGCCTATTCCTTGGGATCGCCAAACAAGTGGCATTTATCGTGATTATACTCAACCTCTCTTGGATGCGACTTGCACTATGCGGCCAAAGTACTGGGGTGCGGCGTCAATCGAGTTTGATTGCCTATCATGGCCGCTCTCGACCCTGAACACGCACTTTTTACCTGGGAAATACTGAGCCGCGCAAGGGCCTAAGTGAGGAAAAACCGAGACAAATCATAAGGACCAGCCTATTGGTCGAAACATGTACTGCTGAGAGTACTTAAGCAAACCATAAATTGTCTTATGACACATAAATTCTAACAATTATTACAGGCCGCTAAGGGCCAAGATCATAAAATTGTTTTCTCTTCACTTGTGCGCAGCTTTTGGCCTGGGGAAGGAGGAACAGGCGGCTTACCAAGCTTGCCAGAAGGAGCAATCGCAGGCTCGCTGGAGGGCTCTTCAGTCGCGGGCTTGGGGGCTGCAGAGCTGGATACGCCTGGAGAGGGGTTCTTTTCCTGCGGAATCACCGCACTGGATGACGGAGCGGGTAACTTCTCCCATGCTTCCATCTGCATTATACTTGCCCATATAGGTCGCAAGATCTATCCCCTCCACCAGTTCAGTCGCGTGGCCGCGCATATCCTTCCAAGTCGCGCATATTCTGAGGCCGTCAGTTCGGTGCCATCCACCTTCTTCGAGGGCCTACCTTTTGCAACCTTGGCAGCATCAAAAGAAGGATAGTATGTCTTGGCCAAAGCAAGAACATGAGCCGCGCCGGTGCGAGCTGAGGACTCCTTCCAGTCCAAAAAGAACTGAGGCGCCCTAAGCAGTCTTTTTAGCAACCCTTCAGAATCACCGGGGACTGGCTTGGTCGGCAGCAGGCACTTAGACAGTGATTTCATGGCATCACAAGTTCTTCGCGAAAAATCGCGGATATACTCCAGCTGTTCTTGAGTACTGCCGCGCTGCTCTTGGCATCTTCACCTACATCGAGGCATGTCTCCGTCAGCTCTACAACATACAGGCAAAGATAGTAGAGAAAACAGATGCAATATGAGTCGCAACAACATACCAGTTAACTCTTGAGTCATGATGCACACTTTGGCGTGGACAAGGTTATGGGCATCAGAAACTTTTTCAACTTTTTCTCAAGCTCGCCAATGGAAACAGCCTTAAGCCTTGCGTCCTCGTTGGCATCAGCAATGGCGTCTTTCTGAGCACTGACTTGGAGGTCCAGTTGCTGGACCCTCTCTTGAACTTCTCTTCAAGTTTTAAGCCGCAGCTCGGTGGCTTTGGCTTGCTCAGATAACTTGAAGCTTTCATCAGATAGCTCGCTCCATCCTGGTTTCCCTCTTCTTCAGCTCAGCGTCACGCTGGCCAAGGAGCTCGCGCAGCCTCTCCAGTTCAGAGGGAGTATCCCCCAACTGCTTTTCCAAGGCAGTTTGGCAGCTGTTATGGAGCTTAGTTCCTCCTACAAGGGTACATCAGTTAGTAAGTAATATCAACAGCTAAAGAGAAGCATCAAGTCTCCCTTTACAGTCAAAGAAGAAACTTGATCCTTGGGGGCTAGAGACAGATAACTGGAGATAGAAGTTTACCTTATAAGCCGCAGACAGGTCAGACAGTGCCTTGCGGAGCTCCATGGCTTGCTTGTCATTTGAGGCAATGAATGCCTCTGACAGTTCTCAGCGCGGCTTGGAGGAGGAGGAAGAAGCAACCTCAGCAGCAGAATTGGCGACCGCAGGCTGTGCCGCTGGCGACTCAATCACTGGCGCGCAGCATCCTTGGCCATTACATCTATGGAGGAGGGGTTGACCTTCTCCACGTCCTGGATCATAAGGGGATCCGTTCTATCCTCCAGAGCCACCTCTTGGGCTGTGTCAAGAACAGGGACCGTGGCCAGTCATCTGTGGTGGCCACGCCCTCTACCATGGCGGTATGAGCCAGGTGATAAGCGGCTCAACCGCGGTTTCAGAAACTCAGTCAGCGCGGTTTAGCCGCACTTCTGCAAAAAGCAAGGGCATTGTGTGAAGAAGAAGCACATAAGCCAGAATAAAAGTATTATGAAGCACAGGAAAATTACTAACTCTGGAGCCATCTTCACAAGGCCATAAGTTCACTTGACGGTGAGGACAGGCCTTGGTCCCAGAATCTACGAGCAGAAGTTTTGCGTGTCAGTAGAGGAAAAAGAATAAGCATTCAAGATGACAAGACAACAGAAATTACCAGAGTGGGGACCCATGTCTTCTTCAGCAGGCGGTGGCTTTGACACACGCTGGCAAGCGGAGGAGGTCGCGCCCGTAGCAGGCTTGCGACGCTTCGTGGCCTCAGGGTTTTCCAGAGCATCAACTCTGGCTCCTCACGAGATAGCCTCTTGGAGGCTCTACGGGGAGTTGGTCCAGCCGCGGCAGCAGAACTCGCGGCTGGCACTGGACTGTCATCCTCGTCCAGTTCAGTCTCTTCACCTCTGAGGCCGCAGAGGCACAGAAGGGATATCAGCAGTTTCGCTGCCCTCTAGAGTGGGCAGCAACTTCTTTCGTGCGGCACGCTTGGGAGCAGCAGTGCCGGCGACGGTCGCAGGCAGCGACCAGTAATTCTCATCAGCCTGGATCAGGAAGATATAAGTTGCAGTATTAAGAAAAGGAATGCGACTCAACAAGAAGGCAAAAAGACAGAGAAGAGGAGTTACCTCAAAAGGCTTGTTGTTAACACTGAAAGGGGCAAGCCCCACCTTATCGAAGGAGATGTCCTTCTCCTCAGTCACGCGGGTGACGAATTCCACCCAATCCTCAGGCCTCCAGTCCGAAGCCTTGATACGTCGACGTCAGCAGAGGTGCCTGTGCACTCAAGGAAGGATCGCTGTCGTGGACTCACGGGCTGAATGCGCCATTTGGTCCAGCAAGAGAGAAGATCAAGGCCAGTAAGACCATGACCTATTAAGGCGCGGACCTTGATCAGCGACTCATTGATGAAGGGCATGGCCGAGTCCGCGGTTTTGATTTCAGTGCCTCGGTAGGCACGAAGAGGGTGTTAGACCAGGAGGGAAGGCGAGTTTCGCCCTCCGGTGAAGTATCTTGGCAATAGAAGAAAGATTTTTGCCAAGCCCTGGGTCGATTCGCCAGGGCTAGCTTGGGAAGGCAAGAGTTTTATGGCGTTGAAGAGAGATGGCGCCGACCTGAACGTAGGCGCCCCCTTGGAGACAAGTTGGCTGTTGCAGGTGAAAGAGGCCAGCCACAGAATCGATGTTGGGGGCTATGCCAAGATAGTCCTCGCACAGCACATGAAAATTGCTCACCTGGAGCATTGAGTTGGCCCGATGTCGTGAAGACGGAGGCCTAGGCGTTGCAGCAAATTGCGGAAGAAGGGAGAACCTGGCGGCGTGAATCCACGCTCCACGTGCTCCACGAACATCACCAGCTCGTTGGGCTTGGGGCGCGGCTCGATTTCATCGCCTGGCGCCGCCAGACGCCGTCCTCCTTCGGCGGCAAGAAGCCAGCTCGGCCAGATCTGCAAGAGTTTCCTCCGTTACCAAGGATCCTTCCCAGTTGCAGGAGATCCTGCCCTTATGTCAGATGGCTTCGCCTTGGGCGCCATTGCGAAGGGGAGATTGGATTGGGGAACTAGGCTCGGTCGAGGAAGAAGACGGCGCGGCTTAGGGATGTGGAGATTGCAGGGCAAGTGAATAATGATAGGTGGCCGCAGCTTATAACTGAAGGGACCCGCAACTAACGGCACTCTGCGCTCGCAACCAACGGCACAATTTGCGCCCGCAAAACGAGTAACGGTCCGCAATTAAAGGAAACAGAATATTTCCAGAAGGGGAGATGAGTCGCGCAGATAAGTCACAGCTCTGAATCGCATAAATCAGAGATTGGTCAGAACGTTTGCAGTGCGGCTCAGTGACCATTTCAAGAGGTCAGAAGGTTCCACCGTAAAGTCCTAACCAATCTTGGGGGCTAATGTCGGGGGAATACTTTCTGGATTAACCCGCGGCCCAGTGCGACTTAACTCACTCGCACGGACAAAGGCCCACTTGGGAGCAAGCCCAATATTGAACCGCCATAAGGGGAAAGATCTAGAAGACATATCCCGGAGGACGTGAAGACCAAGTAGTCTCCGAGTAGGCCTCTGTGGACGTATTCCTTATGGGAAGTTTCCTTTTGTAACCTAGCGAGCCTCTGTGTATAAAGAGGACTCGCAGGACTAGAGCGGGTCAAGCTATCAAGCCCCAAACCCTAGCTCATACGGCGAGTACCAGATCGGATCGCCTCCATTGTAACACCTCGATTATCATATCAATACCAATCTAGGGTAGGCAGGAAGTAGGTCTTTTACCTCACATTGAGGGGCCGAACCTGGGTAAATCTGTGTTGATCTTTGTTCCTGATCCCAAGCTCGGAGATGCTTGACTCGCAAATCCCACACCTACGAAGTCATCTATGACACCTGACGTGACAAACCCACGACAGGAAGCATGCAATATAATTGAAAGTTTGGCAGGAATACCACCTATTAATGATCTTAAAATTGAGACTACTTGGAAGATGTTATAAAAAAATTGATTCCATGGAGAAAAAATTTGCCGGATTTGCTTGGTAGTTCTAGCAAAGTTAATGCATCACTGGGAGAATTAATGAAAGAATTGCCATTTTAGAAGTAGCACTGGCCATGATAATCAAAACTTCAGGATTGGTGAATTAGAGGATACTCAAGTTCAACTTTCTCCTCTATCAATTTAAAAAGCAGAAAGCTTTTGTGGGAAAAGAGCAAAAAACCATGTATGTTCGAAAAGTGCCTCAAAACCTAACCCCTAATGTGCTTTAAAAGTGATAAAACGTTTAGTAAAATTGAGGGTGAATTCACATAATGAATTATTTAATTTGCTTCCCAAGAATTACCTAAACCAAAAATGCCTATTGTTTACAAGTTTGTTTTTGAGGAAGTTTTTGTGATGATTTGGATGCTTCATCACATGAAAACACTTGATTTCTTACTTTTCTGCGCCTAGCTGAAGAGACGTTAAAGAAAAGGCTTATGGGAGACAACCCATTATATTTATTTCTGTAATTTTCTTTTCTTTTTGAGTCAAGGAGTTGTTTACTTTCTGTAACAATTCTTTTTATCTTTATTTTATCGCATTGTGTGCCAAATATTGCCTCTAATAGGAAGATGATGCTAGATTTGTATTTCTGCGCAGGAACAATTTCTGCTGTTCACATTTTTACTTCTGTAAAATCACAGAAAAATATTTAAATCTGCAAATTTTTGTGCGTGATACACAAATATGTACGCATCTTTTGTTAGTTAAAGTTTTTTTTTCGATCTGAGCAACGTTAAGTTCTCGAAAAAAATTCGTCTTACAGACTGTTCTGTTTAGACAGATTCTGCCTTTTATTTTTTCGCATTCTCTCTTTTACTAGTGTTGAGTGGAATTCTTTTTTATGGGTGAAGAGCTTCACATAACATCAGTGGCAGAAGTTGATACGTCACAAACGTAATCTATAATTTTTGATGTTCCATGCTTGTTTTATACCAATTGCTACATGTTTTGCATCTACTTTATATCACTTTTATACATTTTTTGGGACTAACCTATTAACAAGATGCCGAAGTGCCAGTTCCTGTTTTCTGCTGTTTTTGTATTCCAGAAAAGCTAGTCTGGAAATATTCTCGGAATTGGACGAAACTACACGGGGGTCCTATTTTTCCAGAACCACCTGACGGAGCGAAGGAGCAGCAGAGGAGGGCCACCAGGGGCCCACACGCACACTAGGGCGCGGGCCCCCTCTGCCGCGCCCTAGGGTGGTGTGGGCCCCTCGGGGGTCGCAGCCGCCGCCCTTTCGCCTACTATTCCCCCCGACGCGAAAACCCTAAGTACCTGAGCAAATATCCACGAAAAGTCCAGAGACGCCGCCGTCGTCAACCCTAGCTCGGGAGGGTCAGAACCTCTTCCCGGCACCCTGCCGGAGAGGGGAATCGTCACCGGAGGCTTCTACATCGCCATGCCTGCCTCCGGAGTGATGCGTGAGTAGTTCATCCTTGGACTACGGGTCCATAGCAGTAGCTAGATGGTTGTCTCTCCACTTTGTGCCATCATGTTTAGATCTTGTGAGCTGCCCTACATGATCAAGATCATATTATTGTAATGCTACATGTTGTGTTTGCTGGGATCCGATGAATATTGAATATTATGTCAAGTTGATTATCAATCTATCTTATATGTTATTTAAGATCTTGCATGCTTTCCGTTACTCGTAGATGCTTTGGCCAAGTAGATGCTTGTAACTCCAAGAGAGAGTATTTATGCTAGATAGTGGGTTCATGTCTCCGTTTAACCTGGGACAGTGACAGAAAGTTCTAAGGTTGTGGATGTGTGTTGCCACTAGGGATAACCTAACGATGCTATGTCCACGGGCATATGTGTTTGTTTACATTACGCACTTTACTTAATGCAATTATCCGTTGCTTGCAACTTAATACCAACGGGGGACTCGGATGACAACCCGGCGGTGGATTATTAGTCATAGATGCTGTTGGATAACGGTCTATGTATTATGTCGTAATGCCCAATTAAATATCATAGTAGTCAACATGTCATGTATATGCATTGTCATGCGCTCACTATTCGTCAATTGCCCAGCTGTAATTTGTTCACCCAACATGTTAGTTATCTTTTATGGAGAGACACCACTAGTGAACTGTGGACCCCGGTCCATTCTTTTACACTGATTAAACAACCACAAACTGCAAACTGTTCCTTTTTCATTCTCTGCAATTTAATACTCATTTTCCACACCATACGTTTAATCCTTTGTTTTCAGCAAGCCGTGAGATTGACAACCTCACTGTTTCGTTGGGGCAAAGTAGTTTGATTGTGTTGTGTGCAGATTCCACGTTGTGACGTTGCGCCGTGCGGCCACAACAACCTTCTGAAGAGTTGCTGCTCCTACTGGTTCGATAACCTTGGTTTCTTTCTGAGGGAAAACTTGCTGCTGACTACATCATACCTTCCTCTTGGGGTCTCCCAACGAACGTGTGTTTCACGTCATCAAGCTATTTTTTCTGGCGCCGTTGCCGGGGAGTAAAGCATCTCAAATCTCTCCCGTCAACAGCTATTTTTCTGGCGCCGTTGCCGGGGAGACAGCAGTCTTCTGCAAGGGGAGTTTCACGCTTCCAATCTCTTTACTTTGTTTTTGTCTTGCTTAGTTTATTTTATTTTATCTTGTTTGCTTTCAATTATCAAAAACACAAAAAAATTAGTTACTTGCATCTAGTTTACTTTCAAGTTATTTTCTGTCTGTTTTTATTTCCTGAGAACACTAAGTTGTGTGATTTCACTAGCACGAACAACAATGATTTCATATGCACACCTATTGCTCCACCTGCTGCTTCAGCAGAATTTTATGAAATTAAACCTGCACTTTTAAATCTTGTTATGAAAGAGCAATTTTCTGGTGTTAGTACTGATGATGCTGCTGTTCACCTTAATAACTTTGTTGAACTTTGTGAAATGCAAAAGCTCAAGGAAGTAGATGGTGATATTATTAAACTGAAACTTTTTCCTTTCTCCTTGAGAGGACGTGCTAAAGAATGGTTGCTATCTTTGCCTAGAAATAGTATTGATTCATGGACTAAATGCAAAGATGCTTTTATTGGAAAATATTATCCTCCTGCTAAGATTATTTCTTTGAGAAGTAGCATAATGAATTTTAAGCAATTTGATAATGAACATGTTGCTCAAGCATGGGAGAGAATGAAATCATTGGTTAAAAATTGTCCCACTCATGGACTGACTACTTGGATGATCATCCAAACCTTCTATGCAGGATTAAATTTTTCTTCAGGAATTTATTGGATTCGGCCGCTGGAGGTACCTTTATGTCCATCACTTTGGGTGCTGCAACAAAGCTTCTTGATGATATGATGATTAATTATTCTGAGTGGCACACCGAGAGAGCTCCAACAGGTAAGAAGGTAAATTCTGTTGAGGAAACCTCTCCTTGAGTGCCAAAATTGATACTATTATGTCTATGCTTGCAAATGGTCAAACACATGTTGATCCAAATAATGTTCCTTTAGCTTCTTTGGTTGCTCAAGAAGAGCATGTTGATGTGAACTTCATTAAAAATAATAATTCAACAACAATGCTTATAGGAATAATTTTGGTAATAGCAATTATAGGCCCTATCCTTCTAATAGTGGCAATGGTTATGGAAATTCCTATAGTAACTCCTACAACAATAATAAGAGTGTACCCTCTGATCTTGAAGTTATGCTTAAGGATTTTATTAGTACACAAACTGCTTTCAATAAAACTGTTGAGGAGAAATTTGGGAAAATTGATGTGCTTTCCTCTAAAGTTGATAGTCTTGCTCTTGATGTTGACTTTTGAAACTAAAGAACATGCCTCATGATGTTAAAGAGAGCAAAACTCTCAATGCTATACAAGTTAAAATTGATAACAATGTGAGGATGTTAGCTGAATTGCATGCTAGATGGGAAAGAGAGGATGAAATTGCTAGAAAGAATAATATTGCTAGAGTTTATACTATTACTACTTCTGAAAATGCTTCAAACTCAAGTGTTAACAAACCTCCTACCATTAATGGCAAGATATTGGTGTTGGTAATGTTTCCACTTCTATTGCAAAATGTCCTAAATTGCCTGATAACTCTGAAACTGTCCTTGATAAAGATGCTGAAATTTCTAGCAATAAGGAAGAGAATAACTCCATTACTTTTGATATAATGACTTTGATTTTGATGGTTGCAATATTTCTGAAGTAATTAAGTTCTTGCAAAAGCTAGCTAGAAGTCCTAATGCTAGTGCTATAAACATGGCTTTTACTAAACATATTACTAATGCTCTCATGCAAGTTAGGGAAGAAAATTAAAACATGAAGCTTCTATCCCTAGGAAGTTAGAAGATGGTTGGGAGCCCATCATTAAATTGAAATTGAATGACTTTGATTGCAATGCTTTGTGTGACCTTGGTGCTAGTATTTCTGTTATGCCTAAAAGATTATATGATATGCTTGATTTAGCACCTTTGGAAAATTGTTACTTGGATGTTCACCTTGTTGATTCTACTATTAAAAAACCTTTGGGAAGAATTGATGATGTTCTTATCATGGTTAACAACAATTATGTCCCCGTTGATTTTATTGTCTTGGATATTGAGCAATCCATCATGCCCTATTGTGCTGGGAAGACCTTTTCTTAGACTGTAGGTGCTATTATTGATATGAAAGAAGGGAATATAAAATATCAATTTCCTCTCAAGAAAGGTATGGAACACTTTCCTAGGAAGAAGATTAAGCCACCTTATGATTCTATTGTTCGAACAAATTACAATGTTGATGCTTCTTCACTTGGTAATACTTGATGCATGCTTTGTGCCTAGCTAAAAGGCGTTAAAGAAAAGCGCTTATGGGAGGCAACCCATTTTTTTTTTCTGCAATTTTTCTTTTATTGAGTCAAGGAGTTTTTACTTCTGTAGCAACTCCTTTGTATCTTTATTTTCTCGCATTGTTGTGCCAAGAGTAGCCTCTAATGTTAAGATGCTTAATTTTGATTGCTGCGCAGAAACAGATTTTTGCTGTTCACTGTACGAAATTCCTAAAATCACCAGATTGTTAATTAAATCTGAAATTTTTGTGCGTAATCTTTATGAATGTCTGAAACTTTCATTAGTTCAGAGTTTCTCGATCTGAGCGTCGTAAGTGCCTCGAAAAAATTCGTCTTTGCGGACTGTTCTGTTTTAGACAGATTATGCCTTTTTATTTTGCATTCTCTCTTTTACTAGTGTTGAGTGAAATTCTTTTTTGGGTGGAAGAGCTTCACATAACATCAGTGGCTGTAGCTAATGTTTAAAGTAACAAATCATATTGCGTCTTTATAGAACATGTGAATTTTTGATTATGCACTAACCCTCTAATGAGATCTACTTTGAGTTTGGTGTGACGGAAGTTTTCAAGGGTCAAGAGAGAAGGATGATATAATAGGATCAAGAAGAGTGAAGAGCTTAAGCTTGGGGAGGCTCCCATGGATCTCCCCAGCATATTTCAAGAAGACTCAAGCGTCTAAGCTTGGGGATGCCCAAGGCATCCCCTTCTTCATCGTCAAAATTATCAGGTCATCTCTAGTGAAACTATATTTTAATTCTTTCACATCATATGTGCTTTTCTTGGAGCGTCTGTGTGCTTTTATTTTCAGTATTGCACTTTTATTTTCAATAAAGCTTGACTGGACCCTAGCATTCTTGATTGGGAGAGAGACACGCTCCGCTTTTTCATGAGAATACTCCTATTCTTCACTTATATTTGTTGAGTATTCATATCTAGCGCTGTTCAGCTTTTAGCTCTTGTTTTCATGTATCTCTTGTCAGAGCTATTAGCTTTCTTTTGTAGAAAGTACTCTCTTGCTTCACTTATATTTGTTTGGAGAGTTGATGAAATAAATTGATTGGTGTTTGGTTGGTTCAGAAAATGTTGCATGTGGTAATTGGTATAAGGAAAAACTTGCTTAATCTTGTAGATCACTAAAATGGATAACTTGATGCTTGTCAATTGTTTTGAGTTAACAAGTAGATCATGATTAAATTGTGCATCACATGAGTTAAGCCTATTAGTGAAGAACTACCGTAAAGCTTGTTGAAAATTTGGTTTGCATCGGTGGTATCTCTAAGGTCTAGATATTTTCTAATAACAGGGTTTGGTTAACAAGGAAGACGGTATGAAGTCTTATAACGTTTGCAATATGTTTGTCATATAAAACTTGGTGTACGGGTTGATATTCTTGTTTGCTTACATAACCTTGCTAGCCTAAACTCTGTACTGAGAGGGAATGCTTCTCGTGCATCCAAATCCTTGAGCCAAAATCCATGCCATTTGTGTCCACCATAACTACCTATATGTGGTATTTCCTTGCCACTCCAAGTAAATTTTTCATGTGCTACCTTTAAATTATTCAAAATGTTATTATTCCCTTTTTGTGTCAATGTTTACTAGCTCATGAGGAATTAGTGTGGTTATTCTTTATTCTATTTGTCGATGGACTTTTACACCTGGACTAGTGGCATATACATCCGCTTATCCAATAACTTGCAAAAAGAGCTGGCAACGGGGTGCCCAGTCCCAATTAATTACAACTTTAACCAATTAATTCTCTTCACACTTTTGCCCTGATTCATCAGTAAGCAATGACAAACAGTGAAATACCTGAATGTGTGTAAACCAAAGAGAAAGAGGGATGATCTGCCTTGCTGGTAGAAATAACGTCCTTCATGGGAGCCGCTCTTAAAAGTCCGTTGACAGGTAGAATACTGTTCTCACCCGCTACCATTCGTTGACAATTAACAAACACCTCTCAAAAATAGATACTCCTCCATGGTATGTGATTGATGGAAGGCACCCGAGGATTCGGTTAGCCATGGCTTGTGTTAGCAAGGTTGGGAGGAGTATCAAATATTTTATGCAATCTCTATATGCTTTCAAAAACCTAAAAGCTCTAGCACATGATTTAATCCCTGCTTCCCTCTGCGAAGGGCCTTTCTTTTACTTTTATGTTGAGTCAGTTTTCCTATTCTTTCTGTCTTCCACAAGCAAACACTAGTGTCAACTTTGTTACAACATGCGTTATATGCAATGTATTGGACTTGTTATACTACTTTGTGTTGACAATATCCATGAGATAAATATGTTGAAAGTTGAAGCAAATGCTGAAACTAAATTCTTCCTTTGTGTTGATTAAATACCTTTTATTAGAAACTATTGCTTTATGAGTTAACACTTATGCAAAACTGTTTGATGCTTGTCTCGAAAGTACTATTCATGAAAACGTTTAGCTTGTGTGATTCATTGTTTACTCATTATCTATTTGGTAGCAAATTATAGACCATTGACTTGGATCACTTCATTCATTTACATGTGCCTTGCAATATTATATGATCAAGATTATGATGTAGCATGTCACCTCAAAAATTATTTTGTTTTTCGTTTACCTACTCGAGGACGAGTAGGAACTAAGCTTGGGGATGCTGATACGTCTCAAACGTATCTATAATTTTTGATGTTCCATGCTTGTTTTATACCAATTGCTACATGTTTTGCATCTACTTTATATCACTTTTATACATTTTTTGGGACTAACCTATTAACAAGATGCCGAAGTGCCAGTTCCTGTTTTCTGCTGTTTTTGTATTCCAGAAAAGCTAGTCTGGAAATATTCTCGGAATTGGACGAAACTACACGGGGGTCCCTATTTTCCAGAACACCTGACGGAGCGAAGGAGCAGCAGAGGAGGGCCACCAGGGCCCACACGCACCTAGGGCGCGGGCCCCCCTCTGCCGCGCCCTAGGGTGGTGTGGGCCCCTCGGGGGTCGCAGCCGCCGCCCTTTCGCCTACTTATTCCCCCCGACGCGAAAACCCTAAGTACCTGAGCAAATATCCACGAAAAGTTCCAGAGACGCCGCCGCGTCAACCCTAGCTCGGGAGGGTTCAGAACCTCTTCCCGGCACCCTGCCGGAGAGGGGAATCGTCACCGGAGGCTTCTACATCGCCATGCCTGCCTCCGGAGTGATGCGTGAGTAGTTCATCCTTGGACTACGGGTCCATAGCAGTAGCTAGATGGTTGTCTCTCCACTTTGTGCCATCATGTTTAGATCTTGTGAGCTGCCCTACATGATCAAGATCATATTATTGTAATGCTACATGTTGTGTTTGCTGGGATCCGATGAATATTGAATATTATGTCAAGTTGATTATCAATCTATCTTATATGTTATTTAAGATCTTGCATGCTTTCCGTTACTCGTAGATGCTTTGGCCAAGTAGATGCTTGTAACTCCAAGAGAGAGTATTTATGCTAGATAGTGGGTTCATGCCTCCGTTTAACCTGGGACAGTGACAGAAAGTTCTAAGGTTGTGGATGTGCTGTTGCCACTAGGGATAACCTAACGATGCTATGTCCACGGCATATGTGTTTGTTTACATTACGCACTTTACTTAATGCAATTATCCGTTGCTTGCAACTTAATACCAACGGGGGACTCGGATGACAACCCGGCGGTGGATTATTAGTCATAGATGCTGTTGGATAACGGTCTATGTATTATGTCGTAATGCCCAATTAAATATCATAGTAGTCAACATGTCATGTATATGCATTGTCATGCGCTCACTATTGTCAATTGCCCAGCTGTAATTTGTTCACCCAACATGTTAGTTATCTTTTATGGAGAGACACCACTAGTGAACTGTGGACCCCGGTCCATTCTTTTACACTGATTAAACAACCACAAACTGCAAACTGTTCCTTTTTCATTCTCTGCAATTTAATACTCATTTTCCACACCATACGTTTAATCCTTTGTTTTCAGCAAGCCGGTGAGATTGACAACCTCACTGTTTCGTTGGGGCAAAGTAGTTTGATTGTGTTGTGTGCAGATTCCACGTTGGTGATCGTATTGCGCCGTGCCCACCAACAACCTTCTGAAGAGTTGCTGCTCCTACTGGTTCGATAACCTTGGTTTCTTTCTGAGGGAAAACTTGCTGAACTGCATCATACCTTCCTCTTGGGGTCTCCCAACGAGCGTGTGATTCACGCCATCAAGCTCTTTTTCTGGTGCCGTTGCCGGGGAAGTACTCATCATCATCCTCAAATACTCTCCCGTCAACCAGGCGCCAGCAGTAGTTAATGTTAAAAGTAACGGTCATGTTTGTGTCCTTATAGAACATGTGAGTTTTTGATTGTGTACTAACGCTCTAATGAGAATTACTCTGAGTTTGGTGTGGCGGAAGTTTTCAAGGGTCAAGAGAGAAGGATGATATAATGTGATCAAGAAGAGTGAAGAGCTTAAGCTTGGGATGCTCCATGGATCACCCCAGCATATTCCAAGAAGACTCAAGCGTCTAAGCTTGGGGATGCCCAAGGCATCCCCTTCTTCATCAGCAACTTAACAGGTCATCTCTAGTGAAACTATATTTTAATTCTTTCACATCATATGTGCTTTACTTGGAGCGTCTATGTGCTTTTTTTCAGTATTTTATTTTTCTTATGGTCAACTTGATTGGACCCTAGCATTCTTGATTGGGAGAGAGACACGCTCCGTTTTTTCATATGAATACTCCTATTCTTCACTTATACTTGTTGAGTATTCTTATCTAGCTATTGCTATGCTTTTAGCTCCTGTTTTGCATGCATCTCTTATTCAGAGCTGTTAGTTCTTTTAAAGAAAGTACTCTCTTGCTTCACTTATAATTGTTTGGAGAGTTTATGTTGAAATAAATTGATTGGTGTTTGGTTGGAACAGAAAATGTTGCATGTGGTAGATGGTATACTGGAAAAGCTTACATATTCTTGTAGATCACTGTATTGGATAATTTGATACTTGTCAATTGTTTTGAGTTATCAAGTAGTTCATGTTTAAGCTTTTGTATGATGTAGTTAAAACCTATTAATGAAGAACTACCGTAAAGCTCATTGAAATTTAGTTTGCATGATTGGTATCTCTAAGGTCTAGATATTTTCTAGTAAAAGGGGTTGGTTAACAAGGAAGACAATGTAGAGTCTTATAATGCTTGCAATATGTTTTCATATAAGTCTTGCTGTGTCGGTTGATATCCTGTGTTTGATTCAAATAACCTTGCTAGCCTAAACTCTGTACTGAGAGGGAATACTTCTCGTGCCTCCAAAATCTTGAGCCAAAATTCATGCCATCTGTGTCCACCATAACTACCTATATGTGGTATTTCCTTGCCATTCCAAGTAAATTTTTCATGTGCTACGTTTAAACTATTCAAAAAATTATTACTCCTATTTTGTGTCAATGTTTACCAAGCTCATGAGGATGGGGTGGATGTCTTTATGTCAACTGTCAAACAGACTTTACCACCGGACTAGCAGCATATACATCCGCTTATCTATTAATTTTGCAAAAAGAGCTGGCAAATGGGGTGCCCAGTCCCAATTAATTACAACTTTAACCGCTTAATTCTCTTCACATTTTTGCCTTGATTTATCAGCCAAGCAATGACAAACAGTGAAATATCTGCATGTGTAAACAAAAGAGAAGAGGGATGATCTGCCTTGCTGGTAGAAATAACGTCCTTCATGGGAGCCGCTCTTAAAAGTCTGGTTGGCAAGGGTCATATTGTACTTTCCATTTTCTGATTCGTTGACAATTAACAAACACCTCCCAAAACTTATTTTTACTCTCTTTATGATTTCAAAAACTTAAAAAGGTCTAGCACATGATTTAATCCCTGCTTCCTTCTGCGAAGGGCCTTTCTTTTACTTTTATGTTGAGACAGTTTTCCTACTTCTTTCTATCTCAGAAGCAAACACTAGTGTCAACTTTGGTGCAACAATTTTTATATGCTTGTATATTGCACTTATTATATTGCTATGTGTTGACAAATATCCCTGAGATATATATGTTGAAAGTTGAAAGCAATTGCTGAAGCTTAAATCTTCCTTTGTGTTGGATAAATACTTTTTACTTAGAATCTATTGCTTAAATCTTCTTATATGATTCAGTTGTTTGCTCATTATCTACTTGCTAGCAAACTATAGACCATTGACCTGGATCACTTCATTTATACATGTCCTTTACAATACTATTTAATCAAGATTATGATTGTAGCATGTCACCTCAGAAATTATTTTGTTTTTATCGTTTTACCTACTCGAGGACGAGTAGAACTAAGCTTGGGGATGCTTCATACGTCTCAAACGTATCTATAATTTCTGATGTTCCATGTTGATATTATACCAATTGTTACATGTTTTATATACACTTCATAGCATTTTATGCATTTTCTGGACTAACCTATTAACAAGATGCCACAGTGCCAGTTCCTGTTTTCTGCTGTTTTTGTATTCCAGAAAAGCTAGTCTGGAAATATTCTCGGAATTGGACGAAACTTGGACATAACCTCCTATTTTTCCAACACGTACACGGAGTCCAAAGGAGAGACGGAGGGGACCACGAGCCAGCCACACCATGGGCGGCGCGGCCCCCCTCTGCCGCGCCGTGGGGTGGTGTGGGCCCCACAGGCGTCTCCAGCCGCCGCCCTTTCGCCTATATAATCTTCCCGACGCGAAAACCCTAAATACCAGAGCCATTAGCCACGAAAAGTTCCAGAGATGCCGCCGCCGTCAACCCTAGCTCGGGAGGTTCAGAAGCTCTTCTCGGCACCCTGCCGGAGAGGGGAATCATCACCGAAGGGCTCTACATCACCATGCCTGCCTCCGAAGTGATGCGTGAGTAGTTCATCTTTGGACTACGGGTCCATAGCAGTAGCTAGATGGTTGTCTCTCCACTTTATGCTATCATGTTTTAATCTTGTGAGCTGCCTATCATGATCAAGATCATCTTATTGTAATGCTACATGTTGTGTTTGCTGGGATCCGATGAATATTGAATACTATGTCAAGTTGATTATCAATCTATCTTATATGTTATTTATGATCTTGCATGCTTTCTGATACTAGTAGATGCTTTGGACAAGTAGATGCTTGTAAATCCAAGAGTGAGTATTTATGCTAGATAGTGGGTTCATGCCTCCGGTAATCTGGGAGAGTGACAACAACTTCTAAGATTGTGGATGTGCTATTGCCACTAGGGATAAAATAACCGATGCTTAGCTTAAGGGTGCGCTGTTAGGTCTAATGCATTTGTTTACATTACGCACATTACTTAATGCGATTATCCGTTGCTTGCAACTTAATACCAACAGGGAACTCGGATGACAACCTGGAGGTGGATTATTAGTCATAGACGCTGTTGGATAACGGGCTATGTATTTTGTCGTAATGCCCACATGAATATCATAGTAATCATCATGTCATATATATGCATTGTCATGCACTCAATATTTTGTCAATTGCCCAGCTGTAATTTGTTCACCCAGCATGTTAGTTATCTTTTATGGAGAGACACCACTAGTGAACTGTGGACCCCGGTCTATTCTTTTGCACTGATAATACAACCAACTGCAAACATTGTTCCTTTTCATTCTCTGCAATTTACTACTGTTTTTCACACCATACGTTTAATCCTTTGTTTTCAGCAAGCCGGTGAGATTGACAACCTCACTGTTTCGTTGGGGCAAAGTAGTTTGATTGTGTTGTGTGCATGTTCCACGTCAGCGCGCCACTGACAACCTTCAGAAGTGATTTGTTGCTCCTACTGGTTCGATTAAACCTTGGTTTCATACTGAGTGAAACTGCTGCTACACTGCTCCATACCTTCCTCTTGGGGTCTCCAACGAACGTGTGATCCACGTCATCAATGATCTGCCTTGCTGGTAGAAATAACGTTCTTCATGGGAGCCGCTCTTAAAAGTTTGTTGGCCGGGGTCATATTGTACTTTCCACTACTGATTCGTTGACCAATTAACACACACCTCTCAAAACTTAATTTTTACTCTCTATATGATTTCAAAAACTAAAAAGCTTTAGCACATGATTTAATCCCTGCTTCCCTCTGTGAAGAGCCTTTCTTTTACTTTTATGTTGAGTCAGTTTTCCTACTTCTTTCTATCTTCCACAAGCAAACACTAGTGTCAACTTTGGTACAACAATTGTTATATGCTACATATTGGATTTATTATATTGCTTTGTGTTGACAATATCCATGAGATAAATATTTAGAAAGTTGAAGCAAATGCTGAAACTTTAATCTTCTTTGTGTTGGTTAAATACCTTTTACTAGAAACTATTACTTTTTGAGTTAACACTTATGTAAACATGTGGATGCAATGTCTCCAAAGTACTATTCATGAAAAGTTTTGCTTGTATGATTTAGCTGTTTACTCATTATCTATTTGGTAGCAAACTATAGACCATTGACTTGGATCACTTCATTCATTTACATGTGCCTTACAATACTATTTGATCAAGATTGTGATGGTAGCATGTCACTTCAAAAATTATTTTGTTTTATCGTTTACCTACTCGAGGACGAGTATGAACTAAGCTTGGGGATGCTGATACGTCTCAAACATATCTATAATTTTTAATGTTCCATGTTGATATTATACCAATTGTTACATGTTTTATATGCACTTCATATCATTTTTATACATTTTCTGGTACTAACCTATTAACAAGATGCCACAGTGCTAGTTCCTTTTTTCTGCTGTTTTTCTGTTTCAGAAAAGCTATTCGGGGAATATTCTCGGAATTGGACGAAAATCAACGGAGGTCCTTTATTTCACCGACACGTCCACGGAGTCCAAAGGAGAGACGGAGAAGCACCAGGAGGCGGCCACACCATGCCTGGGCGCGGTCCCACTGCCTGCGGCGCCGAGGGGGTGGTGTGGGCCCCTCGGTCGCCCTCTGACGCCGCCCTTTCGCCTTTTTATTCCTCCCGTCTAGAAAATCCTAAATAACTGAGTCATACTCCAAGAAAAGTTCCGTAGCTCCGCCGCCATCAAAAACGTGTTTCGGGGGTCAGAAGTTCCTGTTCTGGCACCCTGCCGGGACGGGGATTGACCCCCGGAGCCATCTCCATCGACGCCACCGCCTCCATCATGCTCCGTGAGTAGTTCCCCCATGGACTACGGGTTCTAGCAGTAGCTAGTTGGTACTCTCTCTCCCATGTACTTCAATACAATGATCTCATGAGCTGCCTTACATGATTGAGATCCATATGATGTAATCGGTGTTGTGTTTGTTGGGATCTGATGAATTGTTACATTATGATCATCTATCCATCAAAGTTTTGAGTTATTGTTGCTGCAATCTTGTTGTGTTTAATGCTTGTCACTAGTGCATGAGTGGCATGATCTTAGATTTAAGCTCTATAATTGTTGCTTAGATTGTATCTACAAGTTGTATGCACATGTCTTTGTCCGAAACCTGAGGCCCCGGAGTGAAAGCAACTGGGATAACCGGAGGGGATGGTTTTGATATGAGGATCACATGTTTTCACCAAGTGTTAATGCTTTGCTCCGGTGCTCTATTAAAAGGAGTACCTTAGTTACCAGTAGTTTCCCTTGAGGCCCCGCTGCAAACGGGCTGGTAGGACAAAAGATGTTATGCAAGTTTCTCATTGCGAGCACATATGACTATACATGGAAAACATGACTACATGATTAATAGACGAGATGTTCTGTCTTGATGCTATTTCAATTACGTCAATTGCCCAACTGTAATTTGTTCAACCAACACTTGTTCTTGGAGAGTTACCAATTACCACTAGTGTAGATAGCTAGGAACCCCGGTCCATCTGTAATCATCATTGCTTTCCCGTCAAGTATGCCATTAGAAATAGCATCAATTTCTAGTGTCATTGCCTCTATGTTACTGTTACTGCTGCTACGTTACCGTTACTATTTCTCTCATATTACTGCTGCTTTCACATCACCCCTGTTACTAGTGGTTTTCCAGGTGCAGCTGAATTGACAACTCCGTTGTTAAGGATTATAAGTATTCTTTGTCTCCCCTTGTGTCGAATCAATAAATTTGGGTTTTACTTCCCTCGAAGACTGTTGCGATCCCCTATACTTGTGGGTCATCAGGCCAGCACGCCGTCGCCGCTGTAGCTAGGTTTAGGTTTAGGTTGGGCCGGGTTGTGTTGGGAAGGAGGAAGACACGAGAGGAAATGGTCCGGTCCAACTTGTGACTTGTTTCATCGCTTCGGTCAACTGAGGGTATTTTGGTCTGCCCAGGAATTTTTTAATGGAACAGTGTAACGGAATCAACGGCAGTGTCATCTAAGGAAACAAATTAAAATTGGAGGCCAAATAGGGAAGAAAAGTTTGTCCAGGGCCAAATAAGGAACCGGATTTTAAGCCAGTGACAAATAAGGAATTTTTTTTCCGAAAGGAAAGCGGTGGGGAAAGCCTCCACAGCGAGTTTTTTTTTTAAATAATAAGAACCCAAATTCGTGCCCGTGAGGACTTGAACCTGGGTGGCTGGGTTGTACATCTACTCCGCTAGCCAAGTGAGCTAAGCTCACTTCTTAAATAAGGAATTTTCTCCTTAGTAATTCCCGCGCACTCACTTAACAAGGGAGCAGTTCACCAATTAATGGCATGCAAGAGATAGGAAGGAGGGGAAAACAACTTTCTATTCCTTGCGAGCAACCCACAAATTTGAGATCAACCTTGGAACTTAAATTGTCTACAGAGCAAACCAAAACCTTGAACTCCTCATTCTTTCTATCTTACATCGCCATCAGCCCAGCTGATCATATTGGATTAGAATGATGAATAAGTAATCTTTCTCCATATATTGATTCGAAAGACAAATTTGTTTTCCCACAATATATAAGGTCTGCTTTAAGAATTGTCGCATAGGTCTTATGGTGTAGCTTTTTCACCTAGTGGATGCCCTAGTTTGGTCTCAAATTTACTAGCTAGCCACTAGTACTCGACTTGACTCAATCTGAATTAGTATAGGACATGGCCAAGTCGAAAATGCTCAGGAGAACCTGGAGACGCCCCTCCCAAAAATCTCACAGATGCTTTCACAACTAACACACGCAAACGATTGCTCTACGACTCGTGCACCCAGCTCCCTATGTTGTATTTTTCTGGTATTTCACTCGTGGCTGATGTCACTATATGTAAATGCGCTTAACCATTAATTGCAACAAATTACCACATTTGCACAGCCATTAATTGCATCCCATTTTTTTCCTAACTTCATTTTTTAAACCTGGCTCTTAAATCCATATGGGGGTGCAATAGAAACAACAAATGTAATTTCTTGCACTACTTAAATCATCACAACACTTAACTATATTTTGCAAACTAAACTACATTTCCCCCATCTTCCCCAACCATGCAACAAAATAATTCTTTTTCTAGCAAAAACCTATGAAATTCGGATTCCGTTTCGCAACCAAACACAACCAAGCTTTTTACTACATTCACAAATAAATTGATGATATGTGTTCCGAATAATAGATGATCAAGTAATTTAAATAAAATTTCAACAAATTCAGAATCAGTTTCAAAACAAAATATGACCAAATTGAAAAAAAACAAGGTCACAAAATTCCGAATTTTTCCCAAAAACAAAGACGATCAAGTAGTTTCGAAATAAAGAAGAGATCTAATCATTCTTTTTTCTAGTAGAAACCTACGAAATTCGGAATCTTTTTCGGAACCATACGACCAAGTATTGACTACATTCAAAATCAAAATTGATGATTTGTCTTTCGAATCACAGATGATAAAGTAATTATAATAAAATGTCAACACATTTGGAACCAAATACGACCAAGTAATTGAAAATATGGTAATTTGTTTTTCAATTTTTAATCAAAAAATAAAGATGAGCAAATTATTCGAAAAAAGATGAGATCTTGTTTTAGAATCGGTTACTTGATTTTTTTGGTTGAACAATATACTTTTTTTTAGCAAAAACCTATGAAATTCGGAATCTGTTTCTGAACCAAACACGACCAAGTATTTGACTGCATTCACAAACAAAATTGATGAGATGTGTCCCAAAAAATAGATGATCAAGTATTTTCCAACAAAACGTCAACAATTTAGGAATTTGTTTCGAAACGAAATACAAGCAAGTAATTACAAAAATAAGATAAAAAAATTCAGAAATTTTCCCCCAAAAAACAAAGATGATCAAGTGACTCGGAAAAAGATGATATCAAATCATTATTTTTTGGCAACAATAACCTACAAAAATTGGAATCTTTTTCTGAACCATACACGCCAAGTAATTGAGTAATCTTTCAAATCACAGACGATCAAGTAGTTGAAAAAATATGGTAAAAACACATTTTTCCGAAAAAACAAAGATGATCAAATAATTCGAAAAAAGATGAGATCTTTGTTTCGGAATACGTTTCTTGATTTTGTTTGGTTGAATAATATACACCTTAGTCATTTTCCCCAGATTATTTTCACCATGCTAACATGCATTTTTAACCTACCACATTAGTACAATTAATGCCCCTAGTGTGCCCTAAGATTAGCTAACACAAATGATCAATTAATTCAAATAAAATGTCGAGAAATTTGGAACTGTTTCGAAACCAAATACGACCAAGTAAGTTAAAAAACAAGGTCACAAAATCCGATTTTTTCCCTAAAAACAAATATAATCAAGTAATTCAGAAAAAGATGAGATCAAATCATCCTTTTTATTCCCAGCAAAAACCTATGAAATTCGGAATCTTTTTCGGAACCATACATGAGATTTTATCCCCAGATTTTTTCACCATGCTAACATGCATTTTCTTAACCCATGAGATTAGCTAACACATCAATCTTCTTACAGACCAAAATCATCAACTCAATCAATGCCTATACCCACAGTCATCAAACCAATAAATACTTACTGCCTAAAGCCACCGACCCAACAAATGCAATGATGTACCATCCTGTTTTGGTGATGCAATGTTGTACCGTATTTAAACATATCATTTTTTTAACCAACTAGCACTACTTTGTTTAGTAATCACGAACCCAGAACCAATAGCACAGATTCCATCCGCGCTCGGGTCCGTGAGCCAAAAGTCCGGGTCAATGGCCAAGTCTGCAATAACTTAGAACTTACTCATGATCATGAATCTTCGAAGCATCTTAGGGGTCAGCTAAAACTGAACTGTACGCATACAAAATGGAGTCAATTAGTAGATTTCCCCCCTATATTGTCAAGTAAAAGTAAACTAAAGGATCATGTTGTTACTTAATACTTTATCTTACTTTCCCAACTAGATGTTAATTAACTTTTTTGCTTGGAAGTACAAGGAATAAAAATGTTAAAGATATATATTTTGTTGAACCATCTCCCAAAATAATATGTTCACCATCGCTTGCATTCATAGTTATATATGTGCAGAATAATATGTTCATCCATGTACCACGTATCAGCACATAAATCTAAGACACTAGATTAGACAGAATTGAACAAAGAATATGTATGGGCAATTCCACTTTTAGTTTATCTCACGCCACTGATCGTGGAAGAAATTCATGTGAGCCAATCATTCTTCGAAGTACTCCTTATATCTTTATCAAAAAATACACCTTATATCGGCAATACTAGAAGGCCAACATGTAGATTTTCTTACCGCAATACTAGAATACTGGGGGCCAGGATGCCG
Organism: Poa pratensis; assembly: GCA_947311845.1. Classification (NCBI taxonomy): domain Eukaryota; kingdom Viridiplantae; phylum Streptophyta; class Magnoliopsida; order Poales; family Poaceae; genus Poa; species Poa pratensis. Next base: position 147,323,838 of record CAMZMU010000041.1, read on the forward strand.
GGGTGGTGGCCCCGGAACAACAGCGACGTCGGTGGCTCCGGTGAGACGCACCTGCCGTGGTGAGAGGTGGGTCGGTGGTCGTCGGTGAGGTTTGTGTGACACACTGCTCCGACTGCTGGGGCTCGTGCTCAGTAGGGTGCCGACGTTCCAGGCGAAAGCCTCGCACTAGCCTCGGACTGGTGCCGACGATGACGGCGCCTTCGCGCGTCGCCCTCCTTCCTGAAGGAATCGTCGTGGGAACCTAGCCCCTCCCACATCATGAAGGCCAAGATATCCTCGGGTGAAAACCCAAACTCCATTGGAGTGGGCGGTGACGGCGACCACATCGTTTTCTTCTTGGAGACACCGTCTTCAGTCCTTTGTGCCTTGTGTGGCGCCTCGACCTGACTGTTATACAGTGATGCTGTGTGTCACCGGTTAAGCGATACAACCGGAGGTTACGGGTTTACCAATCCCCGGCCAAAACCTTTGGCAGGCGTTGCTCGGAATTGATCACCGGCAACGCAACACCCCGATTGATGTCTTAACACAGGCACAAGCCTCAATGCATAATAGAGAGATCAAGACTTGTGGAACAACCGGCACATCACAGACTCTACGACACAAATCACTATAGTTCAACTCTTATAATAGAGAAAGATAGCAAATGAAAGTCAGAGATCACAGACCCAACATTACAACAAGCGGAAGCAAATTAATTTGTTCTAAACAACAAGATCCAGATTATGGCCTAAGAGGCCTACAAATAAACATCCAGCGCCAGCTGTTCCGGGATGTCCCAAGCAGCCACCTGGGAACCCCAGACTACTCGTCGACGTCCACAAAGAACCCACTTTTGAGGTCGGTGAAGTCCTCCTCTGAAACAAAGCAAACGACGTTGAGTTCGGCGAACTCGCAAGATTATATATAGAGCTTTAGCTCGATGAGGCTTTCAAGGTTTTAGGTTTGTTTTGCATAAAGCTGATTTTATTTATGAAAACATAACTCAATGGCATCGACTATTCAGAGTATTTTCAAAAAGGGGGTAAGAAGTGACTCTTTTCTTGATCACTTTTCTCATCATCAACCATCATCAACCACTGTACCTGTTCATCAAAGGCACCTCCCCGAATCACCCTCGAGGAAGTCAACCTTGCATTCTTGAGTGGTACCTCTAGTACCCAGTTTTTAATCATTCCGTTAAAATTATTCCATGGTCTTATCATCCTTTCCCAAGTTGTCCGTAACCGTGGACACGGCTTTTCGAAAAGATTTAACCCTGCAGGGGTGCACTGTGTTTACCTTCGGTACCGTCCGGCTCATTGCCTGATCATTAGCTCTCTTCCGGGGAAAGCCGGCTGAGTGGGAGCGGTTACAACCTTTACCTTGTTAAGTACTAACCCAGGATCATCAGTGAGGACGGAGCAGCGGATCACAACACCGTGCCCCGTGGCCACTCATTTTCCTAACACCACCATCCTCATCCCAGTTCATACCACCATCCTCACGCACGCGCAAATGGAAGCCCGAACTAGAGGACCCTGGCTAGCCCCGCTCAAGTTAGTCGGTCGACGAGGGCTCCATATACCCCACCGAAAGGAAGCGCGCTCATTCTTGGTTCAAGAGGTAAAGAACTCGCACCTAGGCGGCGAGAACGAGACAACGCACCACCATACCAAAGTGGCCTCTCATCCCCACCTTTAAGCATCTTATTACCTGTCACCACAAATTCTCCACCATCATCTGAACACTTCAACAACCTGTTTCCAACATGAAGTATCCATCGGACGGCTAAGCATTTAACTATGCATGGCTAAGCATCACATTTCATAGTTAAGTATTTCAGGCCCACAATACAATCCTACGGATAATAGGAGGGGAAACACGTAGTTGGCATCGGAATCTTAATGCAACTATAGGATACTCTAATCCAAGCAAATTGACATTTGGAACCGCATGCAATATTATAGTGGGGAAAATATTTGTGGAAAATAGGATAAGACATGTTCAGAGGGGGGATTACGCTTGCCTTGTTGAGCGGGGGAGTCAAACTGCTCGTCGGAGTAATGATGCTCAACTCCGAACTCGTGATCTACTGGAGAGCAAACAACACCGGAAAGCAAGAACAACAATCAACACATGGCAAGTGTGCAATGCATACAAAAATGATGATATGACATTTTAGATGCACCCTAGAAGCATTGAACATGATCAACAAGTTAAATGGGGTCCCCATTATATTTATGACATTATTTGGAATAAACCCCATATTTAAACTTAGTGATTATAATTACTACTAGAGCACATTATTGTAATTGTGATCAATTATGCATGATGATGATGATTCTGGATCACTCATGTTTTTCTGAGCATCTCGATATAAGGAACACATTTTTCGGAGGTCCCGATAAAAAGTTATTATATTTATAACTTTCCTCTTTTAAATTTATTATTTTAATTGAGTTATTTTTAACAACCATAATAGTTTAGTTACACGAATTCGAGAGAGGGATAAAAAGCACGACAAACATCGGAGGTCGATGTCCCTAAGTGTGCGAGGGAGGAGCCGGAGGCTTGTGCTAGAGGGGAAAAAGGAAAAAGAAACTCCCTAAAAAAACAGTCAGTCAGCCCGGCCTCCAGCCCGGTTGGGCCGGCTGGCAGGCCGGCCTAGCTCCAGAGGCTAAGCCGACGCCACGGCCGGGCGTACGAGCGAGGCGAGGGAACTTCGCGACCGTGGCTACGGCGACGGACTACGGCGAGACCACGACGAACTAGCACGGGAGGGGGAGAGGGGAAAGGCCATCACGGGCCAGGGCTCACCACGAGCACGGGGAAGAGGTCGGGGACGGCGGGGGTGCGACGATGGCGGCGGAGCTCGGCGGTGGGCGGAGAGGAACTCGAACGGCGGCGCCGATTTCTTGCGCCTCCGGCCGATTCCTTCCACGAGGAGGATCAGCACGGCGAGGCGGTTCTCGTGGTGTTGCGCGATTTGTCGGGGACGGGCTCAAACGACGGCGACGAACACGGCAAGCTCGGCGGCCATGGCGCGAGCAAGAGGGAGAAGAAGAGAGGGCGAGCTTGATGGCAGGTGAGTGAGGGAGCAGGGGGGCCTCGTGGAGCTTGCTCCCGTGCAGTGGAGGGCAGAGGAGGAGGGGCCCGGCGCCGAGCTGGTCCGGCTCGAGCTCCTCGCGCTTCGGTCGCTACAGCGACGGGGAAGAAGAAATGAGATTTTACACAGAGCCCCCTGGCAGAAAATCTTCCATCACGAACTAGTCCTTTCTTCCTTTTCTTTTATGTCCAGTAGGTTTTAGGGATTTTATGGAGGCACTTAAATACCTCAGAAAAATCTGAAATAATTTAGGGAGGCTCCCCTTATCACCTAGTTACTCCACAAAAATTGGGGTTTTAAAATAAATTGTTTTGGCCAACTTTTGTTCATAGAGTTAAAAATAGGGCATTTTGCTAAATTCAAAATGTTGCTCATTTGGAAAATTTAGCAATTGCAAAACATTGTTTTCAACCCTTGGAACTTCCTTGACAAATATGAGATGTCAAAATAATTTTGTTTTGCAAGTTTGAGCACTTGCATTGATTTGAGATTTTATTGAGGCAAGTTGCATTTGTTTTTAACTGTGACAAACAATTAAGTATTTAGTCAATTGAGATGGATGCCATGATGCAATTAACACAAAAGTGAAAAATTTACACCCATTTTTAGGTTTACTAGTTTTGGGCTGTTACACCTTGTGGGAGTCTTAGATGTTGTGTGACATAGCTTCACCGGCAAGGTCAGAGGATGCCGGGGCGGCGGCCTCGGACGGTGGATGTCCGCCGAGGCGGCGGCCTCGGAAAGCGCTGCGCCCGTGGCCCTATGAGGCAGGGACTGTGGTTCTGCTTGCTGCGGCGACGAAGCGGTGTCACAAGGGTGGCTCGTTTTTTGTCCTTTTTATTTTTGTGGCGTTTTTCTCTTCATTTTCTTTTCCGTTATTCATTTGCCCAAGGGCTAACTTGTACAGTTCTACCTACTATCAATAGAAAAGCCAGCAATTGCTGGATCTTTCAAAAAAAACTGGACGGATGTCAGGCCCGGCGTCTCTGTAACTGTCGTCTTCGCTGCACTTCGACAACAAGCAACGGTCCTGATCTCAAGTTACCGCTTCGTCCCAAGATCGACGGCTGAGAGTGAAGCATTTCAAATTTGGATCAATTCCTAATTCGCGCCTTAAGCGCTGTTTTGTAATAATCTTGTGTTAAGCAACTTTATTAGCGTGGTCCAGACTCTTTCGATATAAAGGAGCTGGAGTGGGTGGATGGGAGGCATGCTAATGAAACCCTAGTTTATTTTTCCTACCATGTCTCTCTTCCTGCTGCTTTTTCTCTGTATCTGAGCCCCGAGGGCTCTCCTTCTTCCTCCCTTTCCGCCGCCGGCCGTCGGAGACCACCGGGTCCTGACAAAAGTGGTATCAGAGCAGTCGGTCTCGAGCACCGCTGTCCCTCCTCTCACAAACCTCCACTACCCCTCCTACCACCCTATATACAACAACACCACGAGGTTACTGGATCATCTTCGATCTAGTGATAAAATCCCTCCGCGGCGTTCGTTGTTTGCCCCGATGATGACGCGAAGCAGATCAAGGTCGGCGTCCCGCGAGCGTACGGCCACGACGAGTAAGGGCGTCGACAACTCCGCGCCGCAAGCTGACAAGCCAGGTGCTTTCATCGCACCGGAGGAATTCGACATCGACGATGAAGAGATCGAGGAATCCGAGCTGGAGGCGCGCATCTGCGCCAACGTCCCGCGCACGGTCATGAACATCGGCCGTCGTCTCGACCAACACCAGTCGGAGACCGCAGTGGCTCCGTACTCCCTCCAAGGTGATATGGCTAAACTCACTACTGCAGTCGCAAATCTGTCGTCGAATTTAGCGCGTTAGAGACCAAAGCGACCTGAGCCAGCCCCAGATCCGCTTGTGAATCGATTTGGTACACCGCCACCACTCCCAAGCCACTCCCTTTCGCCCATACTCGAGCAAATTACGCCTAATTCAGCCTCAAATACACCTCCTTTTCCACCACAGTTAGGCAGGTTTCGTCCTGATCAACTCCCTATCCCACCCACCCATAGACAGTTTAACACCACACCACAAACAAATAATATGCCAAACACTACTTCAACCATTACACAACCCATAGTTTCCACTCACCCACATACCTCACACATCTCACACTACACACAAAATACCAATCCACAAACACAACCCCAATATTACCTTCCACAAGCCCAAATCCAAACTTTCACTACTCCACAGCAGCCTGAACACATTTCCCAGCCACCAACACCACACAACCATGCCTATGACCCACACATTCGTGTCCCACATGTGGAAATTCCCTTGTTTCATGGACAAAACTCTAGAGCATGGCTGCTGGAATGTGAGGACATTTTTGTTTTGGTTAATATACCCATGGAAAACAGAGTGAAATGGGGTATAGCTCACATCAGGGGACAAGCTAAAACTTGGCTGAACAGTTCTGGGTACAATTTGTAAACCATTACTTGGAATGAATTGAGCACTATTCTGGTTGACAGATTTCCTGATAATGCCACAATGGATCCTATGGAACAATTACAGCTATTGAAGTAGGTCACTTCAGTAAACAGTTACATCGACACATATGAAAACTAGATGACTGTAATGAAGAGGGAAAAACCTTATCTGTTACAAGATTTCTTTGTCGACAGGTTCATCAGTGGTTTAAAAGAGGGCATTAGACACACTGTCCTTTGCCAAAAACCCAGCTCTTTGATGTCTGCTTATTGGTATGCTAGGCACTATGAAAAAGCACATTTAGCAAACTCAAGAAGACCAGCAAATCCAGCTCCTGTCCAGAGGCCAAATATTCCTGTGGGAACAGACCTCCTGTCCAAAGGGACAACAGACCCAGAAACAGAGAACCAAGAAAATGTTGGTACTGTCCTGATAATTAGTCAATTGGGCACAAGTGCCAGCAGATGCAGCAAGCTCTGAATGTTATTGAACTGCAGGGTCATTTTCCTGAAGAGGAACCTGTGGCAATTCAACAACAACCACCAGTTCCTGTTGATATTCCACAGGCAGCTCCACAAATTGTTGTACAACCAGAAGAGGTTCCTATTCCTCAGGGACAAGAAGAAGATGATGATTTATATAGCATTTCAGCTGCTGCTTATTCGGGTTGTCCTTCTGATTCTACATTATCATTCATTTTGAACTTTCAGAAAGCAAAAGCTCTGGCCTTAGCTGATACTGGCAGTACTAATACATTTATGAACCATCAGTTTGCTATCAAGCACAAGATTCCTTTAACAGTAGCACCTAAAAGAAATGTTAAAGTAGCTGGTGGTGGCTTATTGTCTTCTGAAGCAATTGCACACAATTGCTCTTTTACCATACAAGGCCAGAAATTTACTGGGGATTTCAGAATATTGGAACTGCAAGGAGCTGATATTATACTGGGAGTAAATTGGTTCAAGCACCACAATCCAGTCACATTTGACTTCATTGCTAGAACAATCACATTATCAGTTCAGGGCAAATTACACACATTCCAGGATCATTTATTTCCTAAGAAGAATTTCATCATTTCTTCTGAGGATTGCAATAAACTCATTGCTCAAGGAGCACAAGGCTATTTATTGTTAGCTATGGATGATAATGCTGATGATAATTCCCAGGACAAAAATACAGAGATTCCTGAGGATATTACAGAATTGTTGCATCAGTTCCAGGATATATTCCAAGCTCCTACTGGATTACCACCAAAGAGATCATCTGATCATCAGATTCCTCTTATACCTGGTGCCAAACCTCCAAACATCAGGCCTTACAGAATGTCTCACAGCCAGAAAAATACTGTGGAATTAATTATCAAAGAAATGCTGAAAAATCAGGAAATCAGGCCTAGTCACAATCCTTTCTCTTCTCCCACAATCCTGGTCAGAAAAAAGGACAAATCCTGGAGGTTGTGTGTTGATTTCAGGGGTTTAAATGAGCTGAAAGTAAAGAACAAATTCCCTATCCCTATAATTGAGGATTTACTGGATGAATTACATGGAGTTACTGTCTTTTCTAAATTTGACCTCAGATCTGGCTACCATCAGATTAGGATGTGTGAACAGGACATTCCAAAAACTGCTTTCTCTACTCACCTTGGCCATTATGAACATGTGGTGATGCCCTTTGGCTTGTGCAATGCCCCAGCTACATTCCAGGAGTTAATGAACAAGTTATTTGCTCCCTTTCTGAGGAAATTTGTGCTAGTATTCTTTGATGATATTTTAGTTTACAGCAAATCAGTAGAGGAGCACAAGAACCACTTGTTACAAGTAATGAAAGTGTTCAGACAGAACTCTTTAAAAGCCAAGCTCTCCAAATGCACTTTTGTTCAGTCACAGGTGGAGTATTTGGGCCACATTATTTCTGGTCAGGGAGTACAAACTGATCCGGCTAAAATAGCAGCAATGGTGAACTGGCAAACACCTACCTCTCTGAAGCAACTTAGGAGAATTCTGGGAATGTCTGGTTATTACAGGCGTTTTATCAAACATTATGCAACAATCTTCTCCCCTTTATATGCTATGCTTAAAAAGGATTCCTTCAATTGGGGTCTTGAACAGGATGCAGCATTTGCAACACTGAAGCAAGTGATGTCTACTCCACCTTTATTAGCTCTGCCAGATTTCACTAGACCTTTTACACTGGAAACAGATGCTTCTGGTTCTGGATTGGGTGCAGTACTCATGCAAAATGGCAAACCTCTAGCATACTTCAGTAAAAACTTGGGGCCAAACAACAGTGCCAAATCAATCTACGAAAAAGAAGCTATGGCTATTCTGGAGGCAGTGAAAAAGTGGAGACATTACTTCTTAGGCAATAGTATGGTCATTAAAATAGACCAGAGTAGTTTAAAATACTTAGCCAGCCAGAGGTTGTTGGAAGGAATACAACACAAGTTAATGCTCAAACTGCTGGAATTTGATTACAAAATCGAATACAAGAAGGGAGTGGAGAACAAAGTAGCTGATGTCTTGTCTAGGAAATTTTTGGACAACACAGAGGACACAACACAACAAATGGAGGAGTGTATGGCCACCTCTGTTGCTGTTCCTGTCTGGACAATAGAAGTTACTGCTTCTTATGTTCGTGATGCTCACTGCACCAAGTTAATGCAAGAGATAGCAATTGACAAGGACTCACATCAGTACTTCACCTTGCAATCTGGTATTCTCAGATACAAAGGAAGAATATACATTGGAAAATCTTCTGAATTGCAATCCAAAATTTTCTCCTCTTTTCACTCATCAATATTTGGAGGCCACTCTGGTAATAGGGTTACATATCAAAGAATTAAGCAAGTTTTCTACTGGCCTGGCCTGAAGAAATACACAGCTGAGAGAGTGGCAGAATGCCCTGTTTGTCAGATTTCTAAAACTGAAAAGCTGCCATATCCTGGTCTGTTGGATCCCTTGCCAATTCCCAAAGGCAAGTGGTCTGAAATAAGCATAGATTTTGTGGAAGGGTTACCTAAATCAAAGGGAAAGATGTTATTCTGGTGGTAGTGGACAGATTAACAAAGTATGCTCACTTTATTCCTCTGTCCCACCCTTATACAGTTCAGAAAGTGGCTCAATTGGTAATGGACAACATAGTAAAGCTCCATGGTCCTCCTTCAGTAATTGTTACTGACAGAGACAGGATTTTTACCAGTAAATGTGGCAAGAGTTGTTTGCAGCAATTAAAACTTCACTGAACTTCTCTACTGCTTACCATCCAGAATCTGATGGCCAAACAGAAAGGGTTAATCAATGCTTGGAACAATACCTCAGATGCATGACATTTGCTGAACCAAAGAAATGGGTTGATTGGTTACCAGCTGCAGAATGGTGGTATAACAGTTCCTATCATACAAGCATCAAAATGTCCCCCTTTCAAGCCCTTTATGAGTATCCACCTCCTCTGTTTACTCAGCTACTACAGCAAGATGATATGACAGTGGAAGCACAGCTGGCAGTAACAGAACAGAACACAATGCTGGCTACCCTGCAACATAATATGGCTGCAGCACAAAAGAGTATGAAAACTCAAGCTGACAAGAAACGCACTGATAGGACCTTTGTGGTTGGAGATATGGTTTATCTGAAAATGCAGCCATATAGAGAGCATGCCCTGGGAAAAGGAAATCCTCTGAAACTATGTTCGAAGTGGTATGATCCTTTTCGAGTACTACAACCAGTGGGCAAGAGAGCATACAAGCTCCAGTTACCTGAAGGAGCTCAATTGCATGATGTTTTTCATGTCAATCAATTGAAGAAGCACTTGGGACCTAATGCTGTTCCTAATCCACATCTTCCCCTTGTGGCCGAGTCAGGTAAACTAAAAATGCTTCCTCTTGCTATTTTACATAGAAGACAAGTCCCTCGTTCTACAGGTGCTTATGATGTTGCTGTTCCGCAATGGTTGGTCCACTGGGACAACATGACGGAGGAGGAGGCGACCTGGGAGGACGTGGAGTTCATCACAAAGACCTTTCCTTCATTCAAGCCATGATGTCTTGAGTCGAGGAGGGGGTATTGTCAGGCCCGGCGTCTCTGTAACTGTCGTCTTCGCTGCACTTCGACAACAAGCAACGGTCCTGATCTCAAGTTACCGCTTCGTCCCAAGATCGACGGCTGAGAGTGAAGCAGTTCAAATTTGGATCAATTCCTAATTCGCGGCTTAAGCACTGTTTTGTAATAATCTTGTGTTAAGCAACTTTATTAGTGTGGTCCAGACTCTTTCGATATAAAGGAGCTGGAGTGGGTGGATGGGAGGCACGCTAATGAAACCCTAGTTTATTTTTCCTACCATGTCTCTCTTCCTGCTGCTTTTTCTCTGTATCTGAGCCCCGAGCGCTCTCCTTCTTCCTCCCTTTCCGCCGCCGGCCGTCGGAGACCACCGGGTCCTGACAACGGATCGGGTACAAGGTATACGCGCACGGCGCCAGACGGCGGCAATGGCGTCGGTCACACGCCGTCGGCTCCGATTACGGTCGGACGGCGCTGGAGCGATGCCGCTAAACGGTAGAGGCGTGGTGGTTGATCCGCCGCTCCCGGCGGCGTTGGCGGAAGCTGCACCTCGTCTAGTATGTGAGAATGTTGCGATCAAGGGATCGATGAACGATCTTTTTTTTTTTGAGGGATCGATCCATGCTGACCCAACGATATTTTGTTTTCAAGTCCCTAAAAAAAGTCCCTATTAGGTATTATACGAATGTATTTCCATCTTTTGGTAAATAACCAATTTTTTCCACCAAAAGATTCCTTCTTTGCCAACTCCTTTTGATCTCATCTATACTTCTATACTATATATAAAAAGATTCCTTCTTTACCAACTCCTTTTGATCTCATCTATACTTCTATACCTATACTACTATTAAAAGAGCAAACATGTTCGGGATACATTAAATTTGTGCCGTTAAATAACCGATCAACGCTCCAGATCGCTCCAATGTTTGACAACTCAACACACCTTTTCAACTTCATAATAATTACAGGGGTTTGCCACCGCTAAAAATAGAAACGGTTCGTTTCGCCGGCGCCGGCTAGCACTCCTCCCCTTCGTGAGCGCCGCCGCCTCTCCTCACTCCATCTCCGACCCCGGCAGGCTCAACTCCCGTGCTCGCCACGCCGCCCGCCGTCTTCCTCCTTGACCGACCACCTCAGATCGGTTATCCTCTTGCTCGACGATGTCCGGCCGCCCCGACGGCCCCGCTGCTCGTCCTCCTACCTCGCCTCTCTTCCTTCCCCTGTTCCCCACCAGCATCCCCGCCATCCTCGGAGCGTGCCTCCTCCGTCTGGTGCTCGAGCCGGCCGCTGCTCTTCCCTCCTCTCTCTGGCCGTGTCCGGCGAGCTCCGTTTGCGCCATCCTCCTCCTTGATCCGCCCCATCGAATGATATCCGCGGCGGCGCGGCGCTAGCAGCCAGGGACGAGTGCCCGAGGAAGCTCAAGTAGAGACGGCAGCCACACAAACTCGCCGCCAACGCCTGCCTCCCGGGCCTTGCGCGAATAGCCCACCCCACTCGCGGTCGCCGCTGATTCCCTGCCTGTTTTTTTCCTTCTAGATTCGTGTGACTTGTGAACAAAACAAAGAAGATAGGTATCTTGGATTAATATTTTAGATTTTGGGTTGATGATCCCTGAAAATTATTTGACGTTTTGTTTACATTATTTCATGATCCGTAGTACTTTTGAAGAAATCAAATTAAATAAGTGTATAGAGTACACAAAATTCCAAGGGACCCGGTATTACGTTCATGTTGTTCATGGATCTTATTTGCTTTTATTCTACACTTTCAAGATTGGATTTGGCCCCTATCTGAAATAGCTTCTGCATATGGTTAATTTATTTTCTTTTGGACTGGTCGGTACCTTCTCAAAGATCTAAAATTATAGGTAATTGAAATATCTGAAGCGGTTGATTCTAAATTAGAAGGTACTTAAAAAACTAGATGTTCTCCAAGATGAGAAATAAATTTGTTTGGAAATGTAAGGTGTGTGCTACAAAAGTTTGAAGGACCTCTTGGTACGAATTAGATTTTGCTGATGGACGTTTTTTTGTAAAATGTTAACTCCAATCTTGAAGAAACCAAACATAATGAATGGTGGGTGATAGGAGAGAGACCCAAACGAGGTTCTAGAGTTGCTTTTTTTATCAAATCGATCAAACCTCAGTATCGCTTGTGGTGGAGAACAGGTGAGTTCGTGCCGGTGCTCAGAGGAAGCTCACGATGGAGGACCAGGTAGGCGTGTTGTAGATGTTTTCAGCGACCGGTGCGCGATGCAGAGCATAGGAAGGGTGGTAGTTGCGCTCGATGTGGAGTAGGAGAGGCGACGACCACGCACAAAGGGAGCGAGGGATGCGGCGGCAGCGCGCGAGGAAAAACAGGGAGGCCAGTGGCGTTTGCGCTTGAGGTGAGAGTAGGGAAGTCGACGGCGGATGCACGCAATGTGGAGCATGAGACCGACGGTGGCATCGCACGATGTGGGTCTCAGTGATTTTTTAGGGGATCTTGGTGCAAAATCTGCCACCGCCGGCATCCTCTCGCTGTCATGACATAAGCATCGTTCTCTTTGCAATATAAAAACTATAACCGATATAAAAGTGTAAAAATAAGTAATACATGTAGGCCGTGGTATAGTCTTTTCTATGTGTAAATTGTCCCTTTAATTGTACAGACGTGCATTCCACGTACATGTCAACTAGTGTTTATGTTTACCTAATAATAAAAGCGCTAAGACTTCCGCCTTTTGGTTTGGTAGGTCATCTGATTTGCCTCTAAAGTTGTAATTAATTACCCACATATGCCACCCATAAGTCAGAAAAACAATTCCTTATGTTTTCTACATGGCGTGCTTTCTTCCTCCGATCGATAGCTGTGATCCGTACGCGACCGTGTTCTACTCGAATTCCGTTAAGCCAAGATCCATAAACCAGCCACACACGTACCCACAGACCACATCTCCTATCCATACGCCGCCTCCACAAAACCGTCTTAACCGCGTTCGGAATAACGTCCCGCCTCGCCGCCGTCCTGCTCAGCACGGCCGACTTGGTCCAGTCCAACGGCGCCCAGTGTCGCTGCCACCAAATCGCGGACGCCGGCATTGCGGTGCTGCCTGACAGAGCGCTCGTGGTTCTACAGGCTGGCTATTACTGGCGGCGAGGCGACCAACCGACTGCCGACCAGGACATAGCCCCCGCTGCGTCTCGTGTGAGATGGGCTGGTAGCACGCCTGGCTCCGTCTGTCGACGCAGACGTCGTTCACAGTGCCAGCGACGACGCGAAAAATCTCACAGGTGCCGACGGCGTTCGGCTGGTCATTGGTAGATTAGCTAGCAAGATTAGGAAAGCACGACACGAAGAATCCTGTGGACGCGCTGCCGATCGTGGAGGTGAACGTCCACACGCACGCCTTTTTTGGTGGACTCACATGATTTCCACAAAGAAACACAACCATGGACGCTGGAATCCGATCAAAATATCCAGCATCTCCGACTCTTTTGATAGAACATATCGCAGCTGGAACATAAATCTTTTCCAAGTTCTCAGCACGCAGTCCAGCATCCGTTTTTAGTACAGTAAATGAATTTATCTCAACATGATTCGTGCTGTGGAGAAATAGGTATACCAATATTGATGACATGCTTGCCCGGCTGACAGCACCCAGAATGCCAACTCAAAGAACTGTGGTGGATTGCAGAGCAGCTGTTCAACTTACCCAAACGGTTTGATATTGTTGACGGTCAGTCATGCGAGCGTGCACTTACTAGTCAAGTAGTGAATTTCATGATTTTCAGATGGATGAATTATATCATAAGCGTGAAAACAAGTTAACATGGATGCATGTAAGTTTACTATTGGGATGGTGTCTACGATTTATTATTCATGTAGTTGGGTCTACATGTACATCTGTAAACCCCGGCTCAGCAGATGCATCACAACGTAATGGTATCGTGACATATTGTATCTACTTACCAATTCTTCATCAAACTGATTTCTTCCTCCGCGACGTAGATTTTATTCTCTCCCGTTGCAACCCACGGGCATGTTTTGCTAGTACTGTATGGTCTGCTAGATTCCCAGAAACATATTAATCATCACTACCACATTCACATGATGTGCACCACATGTATACACGCCTAATGATTGTTATTATATTAAATAGGATTACATCAATTTTTTGAATTGGATCTGCCTAATTTGTTATCCCACACATCACCAGGTACCGTTGTACTTGATGAGCCAGGCAATATAAAAACAACAATTTTGAAAAGGCTAAATGATAGGGTACGATATTCTTCAATGAGACCTCGACAGATTGATGCAAAAAAGAAGAAGATGTGTGAGTATAGCATGGCAAGGCGTGTTGGTACAACACACAAAATTATGAGTGATACCCAAGATGAGCAAATGCTGGTGAATATGACAAGTGTTACACCGCAAAGCCTTACAACAAGCAAATTTTTGGATGGCGACCGAGAGCGAATGCATCATGAGCAAGAAAGAGAAGCAAATGCAAAGATAAAAACAGGTATTTACTCATGTGTTCTAACACGATTTTTATCTTCCATTGACATGCCTTTGTTTATACAATGTAATTTTGACTACATACATTTTGAAGTCTTCAAATTTTAATCTTCTACATATTCCATAGGTGGTAGTGGTAGTGACCAACCAGAGGATGCATACGGAATATTTGAGACCACTGATACAACATCAAATTTAGAAGGTATATAACATCCCATTTATAGTTTCGATGTCTCTTATTTCCAAAAAATATCGACTCAGAAACAATGTCTTTCCTACTAGAATGCTTGGACGGCATACATAATGATGGAATCACAGAAGAAGATGATCTTGATGAGGAAGAAAGGATATTCATGGGACGACGTATGTATATTTACACAAACTAAGACTTGAAATATAGAATTATAATTTCACCTTTGTTCCTATACTATTTCTTAAATTAATGCTCATGTTACATTTCTAGGTGTCTCTTACGAATCGTACCGAGAAGAACGACAAAAAACTCCTGGAATGCCAATAAACAATATTGGTGATAGCATCTACCGAAACCTACCTAAAAAGCACCATGTTCTCAAAAAGTTAGTGACTGCCGCCACTGTGACGCATTAAGATTTCCATTCGAGGGACCTGCATTTTGTTGCAGAAAGGGTAAAGTCAAGATATTTAGAGGTTCCTGAAGAGTTGAAACGGTTGTTTACAAGTCAACATGATGAGGATGCTAAATATTTCAGAGAGAATATACGATATTTCAACTCACACTTCTCATTTACAAGTCTTGGAGTCACCCTTGATCGTCGAGTCAGCACTGCTGCAAGAACTGGAGTATATACATTTCGTGCCTGTGGGGCTTTGTACCACGCTCTTGATGATCTGCTGTCTGGTGATCATGGCCCTAGGCATTTGCAGCTCTATATTTATGATACAGATGAAAACTTGTTACACAGGGTTAAGAGGTCTCCGAATCTTAGGCTAGATCTCATACGGAAAATTCTGGAAATACTAAAGGATAACCCTTATGCACAAGTTTTTAAGAGCCTTGGTGGTGTTCCAAATCTAGATGAATATAGAATCTCACTAAACACGGATATAAGCCTTGATCAAAGAAGGTACAATGCGCCTACTACTTCTCAGGTGGCAGCAATATGGGTTGAAGGGAGCGATCCACAAAATACCTTTGATAGGAGTGTTGTCGTGTATGGAAAAGGGGACCAAACCATGTATATTAGAGCATACTATGGGTGCTACGACCCATTGTCATATCCATTATTCTTCCCACGTGGGGAGACCGGTTGGAATCGTTGGATGCCATATAATGAATCCCCCAATGACACAGCCCAAGATACAAACGATAATTCTGTACAACAAGGAAACCAACGTCTCATTTTGCTTCAGGTAAGCTGTTACCTACAAACATAGCTATTTTTTATCATGTATTATTAGAAAAGTACCAATATTTATGTTGTTAATCAATTTTTAGATGACATGGAAGATAACCCAGATGAGGAGGATTTTGGTGACAATGAGACAAATAAAGTTTCCATGCATAATTCTGTACAACAAGGATTACCTACAGGTATTGGTCGCTGCTATTTTTTAATCATGTATGATTAGAATCGTACCAATATTTATGCTGTAAATCGAATTTTAGATGACAAGGAAGATGACCCAGATGATGACGAGGATTTTGGTGACAATGAGATAAATGCAACACAATCCAGAAAATATGTTAGCGCAAGGGAGTACTATTGCTTCAAGATGCAGGTCCGAAAAAAGCTTTTAAACATCGTCTTGTTCGGGGGCCGCCTTTTCCAGCAGTGGGCTGTTGACATGTACATCAAGATTGAGACAATGAGGCTTGACTGGTACTCAAAGCCAGAAAACCAAAAGGTTATACGCGCTGACCTCTACCAGGTAACGCGCTTGTGTTTATCTTATAATACAATTACATTATAGATGACGCAATCTTTGCTTAAACATTGTGTAATAATTGCCATGAATTATTGCTCTATTACAGGGTCTTGTTGACACCGTGATTGTTGGCGAGTCACGTGGTGATCGGATTGGGAAGAGAATCGTTCTTCCACGTACATTTCCTGGTGGGGACCGTGACATGCAGCGCAGGTTCCTGGATGCGATGGCAATAGTTCAACGGTGGGGTAAACCGGATTATTTTATCACGATGACATGCAATCCCCACTGGGAGGAGATAACTAAGGAATTATTGCCAGGACAGTTGCCTCAAGACCGTCCAGACCTCGTGGCAAGAGTATACAAAGCTAAACAACGACATTTGATGGACTTACTGACTAAGCGTAAGCATTTCGGAGAAGTCGCGGCTTATGTACATGTCACGGAGTTTCAGAAACGAGGTCTCCCGCATGAACATATACTTCTAATCATGAAAGGAAATAGCAAGTTAAGGACACCGGATGACTATGATCGGGTGATATCTGCAGAGATACCGGACAAAGCGGAATATCCTGTTCTCCATGATCTGGTGGTCAAACACATGTTGCACGGACCATGTGGTGAGCTAAATAAAAATTGCCCTTGCATGATAGATAAACAATGTCGGTTTCATTACCCGAGAGAATTTTGTGATGCTACATTACAAGGGAATGACTCATATCCCATCTATAGAAGGAGGGACGATGGTGTTAAAGTTAAGACCAGAGGATCTGATTTGGACAATAGATGGGTGGTGCCTTACAACCCATTTTTGCTTATGACATATAACTGCCACATTAATGTCGAAGCATGCTCTAGCATCAGCGCAGTCAAGTACTTATTCAAATACATCTACAAAGGGCATGATAAGGCATCATTTTCATTCGAGCAGGATATTATCAATGATGGGGGAATCATCAATGAAATTCGACAATACAGGGATGCACGTTTTATATCTCCTCCAGAGGCTATTTACAGGTTTTTGGTTTTAGAATGTTTGGTGTTAGTCCATCTGTGTTGCAGCTCCAGCTTCATTTGCCAAATATGCATACAGTCGCATTTAAGGCTTATGAAAATCTAGAAGAAGTTGTCGCTCGGCCATCTTCTTCCAAATCCATGCTTACCGAGTACTTTGAGATGAACCGGAAGTTTCCAGATGCACGAAAATGGCTATACAGAGAGTTCCCAGAACACTACAGGATTTCGGGGAAAAAGAAGTGGCAAAAGAGAAGAACTAAGAGAATACAGATTGGAAGACTGGTGTATGCACACCCTGCTGAAGGAGAGAGGTACTACTTGCGGGTGCTCCTAAGTCATGTCCGAGGTGCCACTTCCTTTGATGATTTAAAAACAGTCAATGGCAGACCATGCAGTTCCTTTAGAGAGGCGTGTGAGCGGTTAGGCCTCATTGAGCACGACAAAACACTTGATGATTGCATGGTCGAGGCAGCCACATTTCAGATGCCATGTGCTCTTAGACGGCTATTTGCGACTATTCTGGTATTTTGTGAGGCAACAGAAATCCGCAGATTGTGGGACAAACATCTACCATCGATGTCCGAGGATTACCGCCGCACCCAATCTAATGAGGCAGAACTTGAGCAGATGGTGCTTAGAGACATAAGGGACATGCTGCAATCCATGGGCAAGGATATTAAAAGTTATGGACTTCCCGATATTGTAGAGACAGATTGTTCTTCAGACACCGAGTATAGAGAGGTAGCTGAGGAGATGCAGGTCAGAGCAAACCAAGAACATCTAGATCTAATTAGCTGTTTGAACACTGAGCAGCTTGCTGGTTTCAATGAGATAATGGATCATGTGACGAATCAAAAAAACAAAATATTCTTTGTTGATGGCCCAGGAGGCACCGGGAAGACGTACATGTACAAGGCATTGCTTGCGAAGGTGCGTTCCATGGGCCAAATAGCGATTGCAACTGCTACATCAGGTATAGCCGCGTCGATAATGCCTGGAGGACGAACTGCGCACTCGAGGTTCAAAATTCCAATCAAGCTCAGTGATAATAGCATGTGTGGTTTCACAAAGCAAAGTGGTACAGCAAAGTTGCTTAAACAAGCGTCCTTGATAATTTGGGACGAAGTTGCTATGACAAAGCGTCAAGCAGTTGAGACGCTTGATAGATCACTACAGGATATCATGGAATCTACTTTGCCGTTTGGTGGAAAGGTTGTTGTCTTTGGTGGGGATTTCAGACAAGTCCTCCCCGTCGTGACACGAGGGACAAGAGCCCAGATAACGGATGCTACACTGTTGAAATCATATTTGTGGGAGAATATCCGCAAGATAAGCCTCACACGTAACATGAGGGCACAGACGGACCCATGGTTCTCAGAATACCTCCTAAGGATTGGCAATGGAACGGAAGAAACAATTGGAGACGATTATGTGCGTCTCCCTGAAGACATTGTGATTGGTTATACGGAGGATCAAGAACCACTTAACAATCTGATCGAACATGTCTTCCCATCCCTGCACGCCAATGCTAGATCGAGAGAATACATGAGCACACGTGCAATTCTCTCTACCAAGAACGAATATGTGGATGACCTAAACGAGAAGATTATCTCCAGGTTTCCGGGAGAAGAAAAGGCATACCATAGCTTCGACTCTATAGAGGATGACTTCCACAGTAATTACACAATTGACTTTCTGAACTCGATCACACCAAATGGCTTGCCCCCGCATATCTTGAGAGTAAAAATCAATTGCCCGGTCATTTTGCTACGCAACCTAGACCCTAATAATGGCCTATGCAATGGAACACGGCTTATGATCAGAGCCTTCCAAGATAATGCGATCGATGCGGAGATTGTTGGTGGCGAGCATGCTGGAAAGAGGGTGTTCATACCGAGGATCCCTATGTCACCATCTGAGGACACCTCGCTTCCCTTCAAGTTTAAGCGAAAACAATTCCCCATCCGCCTGAGTTTTGCAATGACCATTAACAAGGCACAGGGTCAAACCATCCCAAATGTAGGGATTTACCTACCCGAGCCCGTGTTCTCGCATGGCCAGCTATATGTTGCATTGTCAAGGGGTGTCTCGAGGCAAACGACACGGATTTTGGCAAAGCCGAACAAGGAGGTTGATAAATCCGGGAAAAGCACCAAGAACATTGTCTATAGAGATGTGTTGCAAGGATGAGGCTGCAGGTGCATTCTTCCGTCATTTTCTTTCTAACTATAATTTTGAATCCATATATACCTACTTCTGGACCTAACATTATTCAATCATTATATTTCCAGGTTTAAGTCATATCGGACCACAGAACAAGCATGAAAGAAGAATGAAGCCTATGTGACATCGACCCTGTATACCAGAGCCGTTTAACAGTGACAAATATTTGTAAATGGTTCACATATCAACTGTCCTGAATTGAAAATTTTAAGTCTTTCAATGTGTCACGCTAACGCTTCAGTATTGCTACCAGTTTGGCAGATTTTTTGAATTATACCTTTATTGGTTTCATTTTGAATTCATAGCTACATGCTCATGTTAATGATAACTGCAACTTATTTTTGGAATGGTGTTCAAATGAAATGCTGAACCAAACCGATTAATGATAGATGATATAGTTGTCCTACGCTCTGTCCTCATGGTCATAGCTGCAGGAACAATAGTGTGCCGCTCTGTAGTTCTGTTATTTGTACTAAACACTGAGTTACAGCTACCCACTGAACTACCAACCTTACTATAGCTTTCTAAAAGATGCAGTCCATGGATTTGTACAGAACACCAGACACACCATTGCAAATGACTCAGCAAAAGGAAATTAATATGGAGATGAAGGTTACTCACCATTTTCCTAATTGTGGTGAAGGAAGCGTGGTTGTGGTTGTGGCCGGCCGGACTCAGCAGCATTCGTAGGCCGACCAGAAGCACTTCAGCTCTCACTCCCTGAGTCCCTCTGAAGAAACACTCCCAAAACAACTGCCCCAATTCGTCAAACACCTTGAGGGCATTGCCTTGCACAAAGAAACTGGATCAGGGCACATGAGTATAGAACGATTGGACTGGAAGGAGAAAACGAGCATCGTTTTGGAAGGAGATTAGGAGAATACTACACGGAGATGGCCATGCCTATAGGGGATGGGACGGCGTACCTGGGACACGGAGATTAAGAATGGATCGAGGAGTAGACTGTGAACAGCAATGCCTCACGATGCCAGATGCAGCTCACGCCAAATCACCAAAAATAGGCGCACGAGAACTGGACGAGTGTGACGCGAGCGCCGAGCTTGAGCCGCGCCGAGCGCCGAAGCGGGAGCGCTGCCGGAATCGAGCGTAGCGCGGTGGGGATTTTGGAGTAGAGCAGCGAGGAGTTGCGCGTGCGTAAGCACTGTCAAGAGAGAACAGAACGTTTTTCTTAGGAAAAAAATATGGAGAGCTGAGTATATGCGTTGTATACACTGTACGCATGAATCAAAATTAAATAGTACCATGCTTCGGCCGGGAACTGGAAGAGGAATTGCACACAAAAGTGTACTACGTAGCTTTGTCACACGAGAAGAGTTATTAAACCTTATTCAAATATATAGTGCAATAAAAAAAATTCAATTTACGCTACATCAGAATTTTCTTTAATTCTGTCTAGCATAGGCAATTTGAACGCAATCATTTTTTTGGGGGAAAAGAACTCCTAAGAAAAGTAAATAAGGTATCATTTAAACGAAGAAAAAAATTACCACAAAAAAACTTAGCTAAGATCAAATAAAAAAACAATTCTTAAAGCATTATATATCAAGATAATGATTAACTAACATAGTAAAATGTAAAAAATGTCATAGCGTATATTTCCAATAGATTGGCTAGCCGCGCAATTGCGCGGGCCACCCAGATAGAAAGAACATGATGACATGCTGGATCAGAGTTTAAGCTTGTTTAGGGTTTAATTATGTAATGATTTATATATATATATATATATATATATGAATAAGCAAGCTATGATATGTGTAGCTTTATGAGTAAGTGAAGTTCTTCGTGAACAGAGTTGTCGTACTACGTGTATGTATAAGAGAGATATGGTCGTTCTATTTCTAAGCATTGATACCGGAAACTCAGGCGGACGTTCTTATGATATTTAAAAATTATATTGATGGTATGATTTCAATTCTTTGTCAACAAATCAATGTAAAAGGCTCGGTAAATTATCAGACGTGTGTTGCACGTGCACGTTCACTAGTACTATTAAAAGAACAAACATGTGCGGATACATTAAATCTTATGTGTTTAATTTCTTGTCAACGATCCGTATCGTTCCAAACGTGTTGAGCACCTCAACGCACACGCATAAGCGAACCGGTAGGATTCTATTATTTTTCCTGCTCTAGCGCAGAAATCAAACGCCGCCCGGCGGACCCACCGTCAGGGCGAGCAGGGGACGCCGCCCGGGTCTCTGGCCGTGGAGCAGGGTTCCCGTCGACGCTCTGTTTTCCGTCAATCTGAACTGATCGGGGCGGCGCCATGGATAGTAGCACACCATGCACGCACAGGTCGTTCCAATCGAGAGAAAAATCCTCTCCAGGCTCAAGTCGCGGCCACTGCTCCGTCTCAATCTATAGCCCCGAGCAGATCAGCCGGCGGCGGCCACCACACCTAGCGGACGCCGCGGTATTCAGAGGAGGATGAGTACATCGGACTGGATGAGGAGGCCTATTTAATCACGCTAGAGCTGGAGGAAGAGCATGCGGCAGCGGCAGCATCCCCGGCGCCGTAGGCCGCACAAAAGTGCGCCAGGGGCAGCGGACTGGATCGAGGCCTCGGGAGTCAGGAGCGACCTCACGAGCATGATGCTGGAATCGCCTAGCTGCCTTGTGCAGTCGACCTCTCCCCGGCCTGGAGATGCCCGGGCCACTGCCAGCAAGGTGATTTCCTTATAAATCGCTGCATCCTGTACTCCAGTCCTCCTGAGTCCTGATGTCTGTTTCTGCTTGTGGTGAGTTCTGATGTTTTCTTGAATCAGGAGGTGGAGGACACGATTGCTTGGACAGCCTCAGCGACAGGACAATACTCGGCTAGTTCTGCATATCGAGCTCAATTTCTGGGCTTGGCGAGTACTAATTTCAAGGAAATAATTTGGAAGCAGTGGGCACCTCCGAGATGCAAAGTTTTCCTTTGGACGCTGCTCTTGGACAGGGTGCTGACGGCGGACAAGCTCCTGCAGCGTGGTTGGGAGAATGACTATTTCTGCCCGCTTTGTCGTCGAAATTTGGAGACGGCCTCCCATCTGTTCATGGAGTGCCCGTGGGTCAAAGAGGTCTGGACAAGGGTCGCCTTCATGTTCGACCTGCCAAAGCTAAGCCCTGAGAATTGGTCCGTACAGCTAAGCTCCGTGCATGCTTGGTTCACGCATTTAGCTTCGGGAGGCACGAGGGCTGAAGTTAAGGCAGCAAGCTCGACTTCCATTTTGGTCTGTTGGGAGATATGGAAAGAGCGGAATCGTAGGATCTTCGAGGATAAGAAAACAGACATGAACAACTTCTTGTGCTTGGTCATGGACGTTGCATCAAACTGGAGACTTGCTGGAGCTCCAACTCCTCTAGTTCGGCAATATGGAGGGAGCCCTTTTGATCCGGGCTGAATATATTTTTATGTTTTTCATGTGTGTGTGTTTCCTCCGTTTCTCTCTGTCTCTTTTTCACTTTGGGTAATCTTGTAATACCTTTTACTCCTCCTTATTTTTGAATATAGCAGCTCTCCTGCTGTCATTCAAAAAAAAAAAGTTCTGATGTTTTCTGCGCTGGGCGTTTATCTGCTGCGTCCATGCTTGGTTGCTTCTGGTGCTGGGCGCTGGCTAGAGATGTTGTTAATTTCAGCAGCGAAAATTGAGCTGCGAATCTATAACTGTAAGGGTAAGTTGTACTTGTCTTTTTTTAATCTAGGTAAGTTGTACAAGTCAATTCTATTTGCTAATGCAGGTAGAGTGTCCATTATTAATTTCCTTTTACCCTGTCTATCAGTTCGGCACCATTTTGTTCCTACTGAGTTGTGATATACCCAGGTTATATATAGAGTAAAACGTTTGGAAGGTCACAAAGTTGTCATGGATGAGCGAATTGGTCACCAACTGGGAAAATGCTAAGTTTTGGTCACGAAGTTGCATGGATGAGCGAATTGGTCACTCCGTCAAAACAGACGTTAAGTTGGTGCCGTGGCAGTTTGTTTTTTTACAAAAAAACCCTTAATTTTTTGTTTCTTCTAATTGTTTAGTCCACAATCACTACAATGTCGATCAACACTGCCGGCCTCGTGCTCGCCTCCGCCTGCACGAACGCGAAGCACGCGGTGCCGCTGTTCACCTGGGCCATGGAGTTGCCGCCGACCACCATGAAGTTCGTCCCGCCCTCCTGCATCACGTCCACCCGCGGCACGAAGTACCCCGACAGGGACGACCCCAGCTTCGACGAGTCGTAGCACAACTCGAACGGGGACACGGCGGAGACCTTGGCGGTCTGGCCCAAGGCGCGGTTGAAGGCCGCGATGATGGGACGGTACACGTCGCTGCGGAGCTGCGTGTAGGGGATGGTCGTCGAGAGGCCGACGACGAGCGGGCAGGCGACGGCTGTTGTGCCGTCGATGGCGATGCCGCTTGTGGGGGAGACGAAGTAGCCGGGGTTTCCGGCGAAGGGCTGGCGGAGCGGGACCGGGTTGGAGAGGAGCGTGGTGATGGCGGGACGGTCCGCGGGCGGGGCGAGGAAGAACGGGCCGCCGCCGAAGATGGCCACGCCGACGCCGTTGCCGCTGAACCGGTCTTGTCGTCGCTCGGGAGGCAGTGCGCGAACGAGTTGGCCACCTTCTGCGTGCTGGCGACCTGCGCCGGGAACGAGGCGCTGGAGCGCGCGAGCCCCGCGACGCCGACGGCGCCGGATGGTGGCACCGCTCAGGTGGCGGTGGCGTTGAAGGAGACCGGGGACAGCGGGTTGGCGCCGTCGGTGGTGTTGGCGGAGAGTGTCACTGTCCTGGTCGTCGTCCCGCTGATGCACGACGCCGGGCAGTGAGGTCGACTGGTCGAGGACGACCGGGCGGCCAGTGAGGAGGATGGGGAGCGGGCTGAGGGGCGCAGTGTACAGGGCCGTGGACGCCACGCCCTTGATGATGGGCGTGAGCAGTGGCTTGCTCGCCGCCGTGCAGGCGCACAGTGAGGCGGCCAGCAGGAGGAGGACCAGGGCTGGTTTGGGTGTCGACATTGTTGTGATTGTGGACTAAACAATTAGAAGAAACAAAAATTTAAGGGTTTTTTTTTGTAAAAAAACAAAGTGCCACGTCACCAACTTAACGTCTGTTTTGACGGAGTGACCAATTCGCTCATCCATGCAACTTCGTGACCAAAACTTAGCATTTTCCCAGTTGGTGACCAATTCGCTCATCCATGACAACTTTGTGACCTCCCAAGCGTTTTACTCTTATATATATTCTGCAGGATTTGTATTCCTAATTTTATATAATAAATATTTCATTACACATGCCATAGGAAGAAAAAGATATTTATATCATCTTCCAATTCCAATGCGGCACACAGTCCATTGCATGATACAAGAAACACCCACTCTTTGGAGGGATGAGGTCAGTGTGTTATGCTTTTGTGTCTTTATATTACATCCATTTGAAGTTAACAACACCTAGAGAATTTACCTGAACACTCATAATGTTCTAAATACTGAAGTTAGTAACACCTTGATAGATTCTACGTTCATCTATTTTGAGAATGAATTTGGTATATTTCTCACTAAGTTAGGAGAATGAATTTGCAGAAAGGGAGTTTTAATGAACACTACCATTTATTATTGTTCTTCCACCCAAGGTTACTGTATTAGTTTTGTATCATGATCGGTTCATTCAAATGACGAACTTGTTGGTTATATGTTGATTGTGTTTGGGGGAGAAATACTAATACTATCTCTTTGCCTCTTTTGATTGTTCTAAGAGAGGACTTAAGGAGCAGAGAGCAATATTTTTCTGGAGAAGAAAGGGAAGAATAGCATGCAGTACATATGATCTTCAGGTTAATTTTCCATGAGGCAAACAACAGGCTCTTAGCTAGGCTTTACTTATGTTCTGTGACGAAACTGTTCAGGTAATTCTAGATATTTTTGCTTAGCATATCAGTTGATTTCAGGCACTGAATTGGCGGAGTGCCTGTGAATTTCATTGGTTTCCATCTTGTTTTTCAGTTTCTGGTGACATGTTTGTTTCCGGAGGCTTGGCTGACGTTGCAGAAAATCTGTTTATATATCTGATGTTTTTCTGGAATGTTACTTTGGATCAGTAGGTTGATATATCTGTTCAGAAGTGTTGCCCTTATTATAGCAGTTTCCATAACAGCGAGTCAAGTTTATCAGATGTATACATCGAGTAGAACATGTGATGCACAAGGAAGGTGGAGCCGCCGTCAGTGGTGGTAGCACGGAGAGTGGGCGGGCAGCAAAGTGAGAAGATCGTTGTCGAGGTTGCTAGGCAGCAGCAATAGCGTTTGGAGCTGGTTCACTGCGCGGCCAGCTTGATAATCAAAAATTCAAATGATATATTACACATGTTCATGTGTATTTTCTATTGTTTCATACTTCAGACGAGAATTAAGGTTTTGTTAGTGTGCACTTATTTTTGTCCCTGGCCCATCTGTTAACAAAACAAACTACACACAATCGACTCGATCCACAAATTTGGATCATTCCTGTATTGCAGTTTGTCTGTCTTTAACATGTAAGCTTATCATATTTCTTTTTTAGGATTGGACACATGAGTTGTTTCACCAGAAGTATCATCTCAGCACGATCAACTCAGAATATCACATTTTGATGCATGCGTTGCATACTTTGTATATGAATTAGTCGACACTTGCATTGCAAGTTTAATATTAATTGTGAAAACGTGCGTTGCATGTACATGTCAACTAGTCTATACTACTATTAAAAGAGCAAACTCCGTCGGATACATTAAATCTCACACGTTAAATAACAGATCAACGATCCAGATCGCTCCAACAATATTGAGCTGCTCAACACAAATCAGCCCGAAACGTTTTTTCCGTATTCCTTTGTCCCGTTCGATCTTTAATTTCCCTTCATCCGAGGAGAGCTCCCCGCGCGCACGCAAGTTCTTCACCGGCAACCGGCATCCCGTGAGAGGCCTCCCCACTGGCCGCCTCCCAGCGCAGCGACGCCGCCGCTCCACTCAAGGCTGCTGCCTAGATTCCCACGCCACCGACGACGAGAATACAGGGGATTCAAAGGTTGGAGAGGAAGGGATCGGGAGAGGGCTTCCCATGGCGCCCCGTCCCCATCTCCACTCTGCCCCCGGCGCCCCGATCCCCTCCGCCTCTCACAGCCGTCGCCGGTCGCCTTCTCCCCCCGGAGCCCCGATCCACTCCGCCTCTCACAGCCGTCGCCGGTCCCCTTCTCCCTCAAGGTATCTTCTCCACTGACCACATCCGCCATGATCGGGAGCTGTTGGAGCTCGCCGTGGTCGTCGCCAGGATCGCTTGAGACTGGGAATGGAACAGGGGATTCATCCGCGTCAGGTTCTCTTAAGGAATTGGGGCGAGGACGCCTGTAGCCAAGGCCTATTTCCCCGACGTCAACTCTGCTCTTCTCTGAGGCTTGGGAAGTCACCGCCGTGCGCGGCCTCTCCGTTTATACCGCGGAAGGAGTTCCCGATCCGCCATCCGCACAAACTCCCGACCTCTCATCCTGCCTCCCTGCTGCTCTCAAGCTCCTCGCAGCCTTCTTGATATGTCGTCACTCTCACATCGGGGCGCCCCTGATCCCCATCTACGAGCTTAACCTGTCAGCTGTGCGCTGATGTACCAGGTTCATGTATTAGTGAGTTATTGCAGGCTAATCTGCAGATGACAGCATGGGTTCCTGCCCTTGCCTCTTTATTTTTTCTGCTCAAGTGCTCAACTGGTTGGTGTCCTTGGGACTTGGGATGTGCCGTGTGCCCGTGTGTGGAATATTATGCTGCTCGCTGCTAGGCAGTTCCTGCCATTTTCTCTTGATCAAACTTCAGTGACCGCCTACAATGGAAAACCATTGAGTGCATCTTTAAAGAAGCTGCAGCATAGAAGAAACAAATATCCATGATGTTCACAAGAGGCTATAGATGTTATTAAGGTGCGTCTAGAACTAACTGATGCTGGCATGTAATCTACTAATATGTTCTTAATTAATTTGCTTGAGATGGATATCCCTCAGTCGATTGATTTTTTTTTGCAGTTTGTAGCCCAATTTTCCTTCTCACATACGCAAGTAATTGTGAGGTGAAAATATATTTTGTGCCTCAGATAGCACTTAGATATATTGATTGATTCCTGATATCAAGGCACTGAATGGGCTCATAGAGGGAGAGTTACATGGCGAATTGTGGTTTCAGGAGATGCATTATTTAGCAAGGTTATATATTGCCGGAACACGGTTTGTATCCATATATCTAAGGTCACTTAACTTCTTTTTTCACCTCTGCAATTTTATGTAATGTCTGACTCCTTCCTCTCTAAACTTATATTTGCTAATGTATGAGTCTAATTTAAAGTTAATTATGCTAACCTGAATGGTTATTCTTCTGTTATAGGAATCACATGTATGAGTCTAATCTTAAACCAATTTTTCTTTAATAATGTATTAACCTTTTGTTTTCATGCTGTCATTTATAGTTTCAGTGTGTTGTGCCAACTAACAACTATTTATCATGAGCCTGATAAACAAAGTAGAATAAGCCTTGTTATGACCGTCTTATTGCATAACAGAAGAACCTGGTCTGACATATATGATGTTATGTTGCTTTACTTTAATCTGCTTTGAGGAGAAAGGGTGAATTGAGATGATTTCAAGTTATTTTTCTCCCATATCATATATTTTAACATTATCTTCTTCAAGGATTGATGAGTGTGATGTGATTTTATGATGTTTTTACAGTGTAGTGATCTAAAGCTGTTTTAAAAAGAAATGGCGAATGGAGATGATATTTAGTAAGAGGATATAGATCTTTAGGGCATCCTGTGATTGGCAACCTGCAAGAAAGAATAATATTTTTCTATATATTTAGCTACATCATTTGGGGGAAAAAATAGCTATACGAGCTCTACTTGCACCTTATATCATATTTTGCAGGTTGTCGTTTGAGCAAACAACGAACTTAATGGTACAGTACAAAATTTGAGCGTTGCAAATCACTATATCTTCATTCTCTCATTTTTTGTTTGATATAGTTGATACTCCCGTTTTCCGTGGTGGTGCAAGGAGGGCACCCAAAGATGTGTGTAACGCCCGTAGTATATGTCCTCTGTTCCAGACGAAAAGCTCAATTGTATGATCTTTTCATATTGCACATTGTAAATATTTTATTTCCTGGTTGGCCTTTGTCCTTCTTTCTTATATATCGTTGGAAACATCTGTGGTGCTGGCAATTTTCATATAATGGTACAATCTTCATGTTTGGATGATCTAACAATTTTTGTTTTCGAGGTGTCACCAACAATGCTAAGAGAAACTGAAAATGCTTGTGGCATGCCAATATGACTTTTCATAGACAAAACTAATTAGTTGTAGATAGAATATAGTTTCTTATTTTTAAATTGCCCCAAAATGGCATGTTTAGTTCTTGAGGTCTGACGGTTGTAGGAGGGAGTGGGATGAGCCGCCTATGAGTTTGAACCGTTGGATTTGAATCGGCACATCTCCATGAATAATGTAGGGATTTGTCGGATAGAAAATTTGCACGTGAAGACATAATTAGTGTTTGCGATCGCCACCAAGTTTGGGCAGCGGCAACCGGTGTCGATGTTGTCGTCTTGCTTGTGTGAGAAGGAGGACATGTGTGAGGGATTTCACATACCTCATTCCTCATTCTAGATACGAGCAAGGGAGGCTTCGGGATTCTTGAGAAGGCAAGGGGAAAAGGGTGTAGAGTAGAAGCATGATACACCGTAGAAAATTCACGAGACGTTGTGTTATTGAGCAATTGTATGGACGTGCGATTGCACGTGCATGATTACTATTATATTAAAAAACTCAAAAAATAACAAGCACACTCCTCATATATCACCATCGCTAGAGATAGAGTACTACTCAGGAGATATTTGGTCCATTTTCAATTTTGTAACATGAAAACTATTAAAATGGCTTCGTAAAATAACCCAGTGAAATAAATATAGATAAAAAAACATGATTATATTATAAAAAATTGAGATAATTATTATAAAAAATTATGAAACGTGCGTTGCACGTGCACGTTCACTATTATTAAAAGAGCAAACATGTTACGTATACATTAAATTTAAGTCGTTCAATATTTAATCAACGGATCAGATCGTTCCAACAATGTTGAGCACCTCAACACATCCAGTCGCGAATCGGTACGAGTCTATTTCTAGTGAGGTCGCCGCGTGCATCACGCCGTCATGTCGCCATCTCCCCCTCACCGCAGTTGTGCGCCGCATCCGTCCACAGCACGGCGGCCGGCGCGCTCAGATCTGGCACCGCGCCCTACCCCGCCCATCCGAGCTCAATCCCGCGGTCTTGCCGGTGCGGCCGCCTGATTCAGTGATTCGTCGGTCAACACACCGGGCATCAACACCTCCCTCCCCAAGTCCCCAGCCCCCAGCGTCGCTGCCATCGTCGCCACCCCGCCCCATCCTATCGCGTCAGCGGTCTCCTCTCAAAGCACCGCCACCTCCCCGGACCGGTGCCCGCCGCCGCCTCCCCGTACCGGCGAGAGAGGAAGGGACCGGGAGAGGCGCTTGTGCGCACCGTCCTGCCGTGTCTCCAAGATTCTGCTCCCCGTTCGGCCCTGTTTCCGTTCCGCGACCGCGCGAGGTACTCATGACTGCGGGCGTGGAGGCCGTTCTGCTCTCCGGTCGGCTCGTCACCAGTAGCCGAGCCTCATTACAGCAACGCCCTTGATGACTTAATCAGCCATGTCGACAATTTCTGAAACTTCTTTCTCTATTGACGCAGAGATGCGGACAAAGCTTCGTGGAGGGAGCCATGTCCGACGCCGCCGATCCGCCGGAGAGGGCGCTCCGCGCGGCTGACGGTAGACAAAGATGTGGCAGACAAAGAGGGGGAGCAGTGCCGGGTGTCGATCTGAAGCATCTCAGGCAGATCGCGTCGCCCCACTTCGTCCCCATGAGATAATTTGGAGTTCCCGTTCGAGAAAAGAGAAGACGAAGCTTCTAGGAAAGGCGACTGGAAATCAACTTAAAGCCCAGGTTAGGTTAGGCGTACACTGTAGTTTCCATCCCATTGTTGGTGACAGTGAACTTCAGGTTGTTATTTCTACCCCCTTCTTAAGCTTGTGAATTTGGCTCGTCTTACAGTGATGTCTTTTCATTGCCAATTACGGTAGTGGACTGAAATGTCTAGGTAGTGCTAGGATGTTCCCTCTCGCAATTTTAATTCTGTTAACGGTGGCCAATTAATCAAACACTGCTTAGTATTACCATCCTACTGTATGTTGTTTCTGAATTTTCTCATTGCTTGCGAAGGTTGTTGTTATTTGATTAGATTTGAGATACCATAGATTTTTGTACACAAGGGCAGCATTTTTATCTCTGAAATCTGTAGTTTATTATATGCCTTTTTCTCTATTGGCAAACTTTATCCGTTTAGAAGGAATACAAGATCCTCATGATGCACTTGAACAAAGCCATCAATAAGACCCGCCCCTGTGACTTATTTGCTTCAACGACGACCTTAATAAAGGAAGTGCCTTGCTGAATATGGTATTGCTGCATAACATCTATGTGTATCTTTGCTTCAGTTAGGTTCTTGGATGGAAGTTTCCTGCTGGATTTGGTATTGTTACACGGAGCGTACGTCAAATGAGTGTCACTTATGTGCCTAGATAATCTAGGCCGCCATTGCCATGGATCTGCTCTGCTGTGGCTCTTTTGCGGATGTGGAGATGGGGAAGAGACGTGTTGTTCTATAGCCAGTAAATTCGCCAGTCCAGAACTGTGTCGGTGAGAGCAGAACTCGATGGCAGCGTGAACCTTTCCGGTGAGGTTGCTGGCAGGGCAGTGCGCTTAATTCATGCTACTCTTGTGCGAAGGCATTTTACCAGCTCTAGCAGGCAGCAACAACGGCTCGCAAGTTATCTAATACCCATTTAATCAACTCTTCTATGTGGATTTTGAAGGTTTTATGTTGTTAATGAAGTACGGAGTAGTTGGCTGTGTGGGTCAATGCATCACCATGTAATTGTATCCCTTGGCTTTGTTAAATACTAATAGTGTTATATCGTTTATTGTCATCTTTACATTGGTAGGATGCAACTTAAATCTTGAAGGCCTTCTCTTAACATTTTGCATTCCAATTTTGTGCAAATGCACACCAGCTGTCATGTAGAGATGGTTTATATGCATTATATGTTGTATCAACTTTTGTAAGTTCAGGTCCACAATTTCTAGGAGTTCCGACTGCACCTCCATTCTTATTTTCAGTGAGATCTTGAACTTTCAATGGTCATATATTGTAATAATCTCCAAGCGAGTTATGTCTAGGATAGCCGTTGCTTTTACTTGGATCACTACATACACATTACAGTTTAATCGTTGCTTTTAATCCCACCCGCATTTTCTTGCTTTTCTTTGTTAAATAAATCTAATATGATTTGTTATCTTCACGGAGAATTCTTACATAAGAGCTTGCGAGACAATCTCGATTAAGGGTTCCGGTTAAATTGATGTCACCCTTATTTTTAACAAAGACAGTTATGTGGTGGATAATTACTGAAACATATGTTTAGCATGTAACTGTTATTTTAAAGATGAACTTTAAAAACACTGAAAACAAGCATATATCGAGATAGAGAGAGCTGTCAATTTTCTTTCAGTTTTGACGGAGAGTTAATCCAAATTTAAAATGCATTAGTTCATTTATGAGACGTGCGTTGCACGTGCACGGTTACTAGTCTAAAAAAACTCCTTTTGATCTAATTCACGCATAATTAGTTGGTGTCGCAGGCGGATTCTTAAAGCCGTTCGGCCGGCAGGTCTTGATCCGCCTGTCTCAATAAGTTGCTAGCCGCTGCAAGCCCGGCCATCTCAATCAGTAGTTTAGCGACGCCGGCAGCTGCAAGTCCGGCCGTTTAGATAAGTTGCATCCGGCAACAAAGCTAGGCCGGCCGCCGGGAGTAATCGATCCCCTGCGGGATCCAATCCAATCATGGAGTCATCCTGCAACACGATCAGGGATAAAGATGCCATTACTGCGAGCAAAGATGAAGATATAATTAGTGAACTCCCCAATGACCTTCTACTCCGAATCCTTGAACGCCTTGACATGCGGAAGGCGATTCAGACCGGCGTGCTCTCCACACGATGGATGCACCACCCACATCAGCTCTGTTATCAGTACAAATTAATGTCACACACTTTGGAGGCTCCCACAACACGGTGGATCAGATAATGACCGCGTACACTGACGTGATAAGGAGATTGCTATCTTCTACGACATGCCAATGCAGTCGATTTATCAGGAGTCTGCAACTCAGCTTCTACCTGGTAGACCCTTACTTGTCCTCTATCGCTCAAGCAGTCGGGGACGCCGTGAATACCAGAGTAACAGAATACCTCGAGTTTGCACTGTATGGACACGTTCTTCGTCCGAGTAAGGCTCACCTAGCATTGTTTTTTTAGACTAAAAGGGCCCCGCCCCAGGTTCCATTATTCATGCAACCACAGGTGTTACAGCGTATAAGTTTAGAGCGCTTGTTACAAGCCTTCCAACCAAGGCAATAAACGAGAAACGGAAAGCAGAGCTTAAACTTCGACAGTCTAACAAAGTATACGGCACAACCGACATCAAGTAAGCCTGAAAACACCAGAGCACAGAGCCACAAGGCGCTGACGATCAGGGCCTCATAGACTTCAACTTGCTGCCACCGCTGCACCATGGAGTCCTTCCGCCTGGGTCGAAGTACAAGCTCGCAGAAGAATCACCTCCAAGCAATCCGGAGGAGTTCCCCGCAAAGGTGGTTCAGCTTCAACAGATTCATATCCAGCTGTTGCGAGTGTTTGTCCAGCGCCAAGATCTTCCAGCTTTTGACCGTACAGTACACTCTTTGGAGGAGTACCTTGATACTTTGCCAGCTTAAGCCCTGAAAGCACGTCTCATTTCTCAATTTCCAAATGCACCACAAAGTAGCAGATGAAAACATATTAATAACAGTATTCTTATTTTCACTAATCCACCATCTAGCAACTGACTCAAAAGAAGAACCAATAGAGACACCCAGACAGTTAGAGATAAAACCCCAGATTGTTTTAGCTACCACGCAGTCAAAAAACAAGTGTTGGATAGTTTCCTCTTCAGAACACAAAAGGCAAGTTTTATCTTCAACATGCCGGCGTTTATTAAGGTTATCCTAGTCAGTAGTTTATTGTTGGCCAGCAACCACAGAAAAATATGGATTCTAGGGGGAATATGAAGATTCCAAACCACAGGAGTATGGATGGGAATCACCCCCCGATTGTTAACAATACCATAAAAGGATTTAACAGAATACTGCCCGGAAGGGTGGAACATCCAAATGGGACTATCCTCCTCATTATTGAGTACTAAACCTTCCATCAGAGACAACAACTCTAACCACCTATCATACAACCGAGTAGACACTGTTCGT
The DNA here is from genome assembly GCA_947311845.1 of Poa pratensis. Taxonomy (NCBI): domain Eukaryota; kingdom Viridiplantae; phylum Streptophyta; class Magnoliopsida; order Poales; family Poaceae; genus Poa; species Poa pratensis. The sequence goes on from CAMZMU010000041.1 coordinate 147,357,514, forward strand.
CTAAAGGAGAATCTTAGAGTGGTGCCATCCCAGGCCTCTGCTACAGTATAGCACTGTTCGTTAACAATAACGTACAAGTCCCAATACAGTGTTGCAAGAGAGCAATGGCCCATCCAAATATCCTCCCAAAACATCACTTTTCTGCCATTGCCCACATTCCACCGATATCCTATTTTTGCTGCAGAGGCAGCCCACACCACCCCTTTCCAAAAAGGGGAGCAATGGGTAGGATTCGCTCTTAGCATATTAGGGGACAAATCATATTTATAATCTACAATTTGCCTCCAGATTTTATTTTGATCCATGTGGTATCTTTTAATCCAAGAAGCAAGTAAACAAAGATTAAATTCCCTGAGATCATGAATTCCTAGCCCTCCAAATTCTTTCTTTTGGCAAATCATGTCCCAATTCGCAAGATAGTATTTTCGTGCATCTTCATTGTCATTCCAAAAGAAATGACTCATCTGGGAGTTAATAGCACTGATAGCCCATTTTGGAAATTTTAAGAACGACAATAAGTACATCGGTATACTCGCAATACAGGCTTGCAGCAAAACCAACCTAGCCCTATAGGATAGCAGCTTCCCCATCCACCCAGAAATTTTCTTGAAAATCTTATCTATTATGGGTTGAAGGTCCTCTTTTCTTAATTTATGAAAGTGAAGAGGAACACCCAAATAGACAAAAGGGAACTGACCCTGTTTACAACCGAAAACTTGAGCAAGGAGGTTAACCTCCTCCTCAGGAACATTAATCGTGAGTAAATCACTCTTGTGATAGTTTATTCTCATGCCAGACATATTTTCAAAACATGTCAGAATCCACTTCAAGCTCCTAGCCATATCAATATTATTTTCTAGGAATAGAATCGTGTCGTCCGCATACTGAAGGCTAATCACTCCTCCAGGAATAACAGGAGAAAGTAGACCTCTAATCAAATCATGCGAGGCAGCTTTAAAGAGCATTTTTGTAAAAACATTTGCTACCAAATTAAAAAGAATAGGGGATAATGGATCCCCCTGTTTCAAGCCTTTACCCGCAACAAAGTAAGGACCATTGATATCGTTGATACGAACACAAAGGATCCATTCACAAAAATGGATTTGATCCTCGATCGCCAAACTGGGCCAAAGCCCCTAGATTCTAACATTCTATCCAAGAAGTCCCAATCAATTCTATCATAAGCTTTTTCGTAGTCTAGTTTCAAAACCAGACCAGAGAGATTTTTTGAATGGACTTCATGAATAACCTCATGTGCCGCCACCACACTTTCCAAAATAAAACGGCCTTTGATAAAAGCAGTTTGATTCTTAGCAATTATCCTATTAGCTACAGGAGAAATCCTGTTAGTCATTGCTTTAGTAATGATCTTCAGACTACAGTTACCCAGGCTAATGGGGCGGAATTTCTTCATATCTCTCGCATTGGCTTCTTTAGGAATCAAAGTAATAATAGCATAATTAAGTCTAGCAACATCAAGTTTACCAGACTCAAAATCTCTGATTAAAGCCATAAAATCGTCTTTAATAATGTGCCAGTAGGTTTGGTAGAAAAGGAAAGGGAATCCATCCGGGCCAGGAGCTCCAGCTCCATAAGAACCCATGATAGCTTCAAAAATTTCCTTTTCCGAAAATGGGCTATCAAGCATCTCAGTCTCCTCAGCAGTGAGGAGATCTTGATGATCCCAAAAGTCAGGTCCTAAATCAATATTAGGTCTCTCCTCTCTAGCAAATAATTTTTTATAAAAGTTTTTAGCAATGTCCAACATCCCCATGGTATCTTCGACATGACCATCTGGGCCATCGAGGATTGCTAATCGTTTCTTTCGACGCCGCTGACTGGCAATAGCATGGAAGTACGCAGTATTGCGATCTCCCTCTACTATGTTACGGTCTCTTGACCTCTGCCAGGCTTTAGTTTCCTCAACAGACCAGATACTATCCAACTCCTTTTTAATTTGTTCCATCCTCTCAACATCAGTGTCAGAGAGACGGTTTTGTTCAGAGAAAACATCCAGGATATCAAACTCTTGCAAAAGAGTTTTCTTCTTTTTTTCATTTCTGCTTCAATATTTGTACTCCACCCTTTCGTCTTTCTTCTCAATAATCTAAGTTTAAATTGCCAAATGTCGATTGCATCAATGCAATTACATTTTGTACTCCAAATTTTTGCCACCAATTCAGAGAACCCCTCCTTTTTAATCCACCATTTCTCAAACCGATATAATCTAGGAGGTGGAGGAACATTATCTCCAGTATCTAAGAGCAAAGGAGTGTGATCACTACCTGCTCTGGGTAGCGCATTTACTGTGGAAAGAGGAAAATTATTCTCCCAATCAGTTGTAGCAAAGACTCTATCTAAAGTGGCAAGAATCAAGTCATCTTGATTGTTTGCCCAAGTATACAACCGGTTAGCAGTTTTCAGTTCAATAAGCGCCCATTTATTAATCCAGTCGTTAAACAGGAACGACCATTGAGAGTTAATATTCCCATTACTTTTCTCATACGCAAAGCGAACTAAATTAAAATCACCTCCGATTAAGGTCGGAAGGCAAGATTTCTCCATAACGTCATGAAGTTCAGTAAAAAAATCGAGTTTAAAATCAGCATAGGCAGTCCCGTAAACCACAACCAGTTGCCAGGCAAAACCAGTAGAAATGTTTAGGATATTAACAGCAACAAAATATTTACCAACATAGGAAGATAGAAGTTCAAAGAGATCTTCTCGCAAACCAACCAAAATACCCCCAGCTGATCCCTTCGCAGGAAGAGAGCACCAGGAAAACTTGTGTCTACCAGAAATATAAGCAAGAAAACTATCCTCAATCTTTTCTTTTTTAGTTTCCTGAATACCAATAAACTCAAGTTTATGGTTAAGGACAAGATCAGCTAGAGCTTGTTTACGACCTAGTTTACCTAGGCCTCTAATATTAAAGAAAGCTCCTATCATGATGTTCGTTTTGTTTTCCTATGTTTCCTGGAGATGGTAGTCCATCCATCCGATAAGTGTTGATCCAAAACATCAGGCAACTGATGTTGATCAACTACATGGACATTATCATTAATCTCACCATTATTCACTGCACCATTAACATCCAACGATACAGGGAGTGAAATCTCAGGATTTTCTCCGGCAAACTCTAAGTTTTTAACAAGTTCAGTCTCAACTAAAGTTTGAATAATGTTATTTTTTCTACACCATCAGTACCCAATTCAATACCAATTTGATCAGAGATATTACTGAGAGTATCAAAGCTAAGGACTGCGAAGGAATTACCTTTGAAACTTGGAGGAATCTCCAAATTTCTCTTCCTCTGATAATTCTCAGCCTTCTCGAGAACAGTTTGATGTCCATGATTCCTTGTTGACATCTTCGTCATAGCAATCACCGGGCCCCATTTAGATGGTGCTGGGTTATTCAATTTGTCCAACACAGGGAAAAGATTTCTACGGATCGACCCAAACTTGTCCACCAGCTCCTGATCTAGGGTTTCCATATGTTCATCTTCTTTGTCACCCTCATTATCAGATAGGGACATTTCATCATCTGAGTCTTGGATGTTAAACTTCTCCAGGACCTGGGAGCAGTATGCTGTATGTTCAGACATTTCAACAGCTTGCAGCGCATCCAAGTCCACTTGCTCAGCCGACGGAGTGCCCAGATCCCACACCTCATCATTTATCTTGTCATATTGCAGCCTACAGGGTAATGACATCCAGCTTTTAGGAGAGCATCCACTCCAATTACCATCTTCCTCTTCTCCATTCCAGCTTTTCACTTCTGATTCATGGAACAACAATCTGTCATCTACGAATTCAAGCTCTTCCCATGACTCAGGAACGACTCTGGATGCAGAGCACGACATGCCAGCAGTAACATCCAGCATTGGTGTATCCACTACCATATGCACATTTTCTTGTACAACATCCAAGTCAACCACCACTGGAGCATAGCATCTGTTCTCCAGCACAACATTCCCAGAAAAATCAGGAACAGTCCTATGAGAAGGTGATGGCGCCATATTAGTAGCATCAGTTCTAGTGCGTGGCTCAAGGTCTTCACCCGGCATTTGATTCAATATGTCTTCCGCATCATCCAGAGCATCAAAGCCACCTATCACATCTAGATCATCCCTAGGATCATCAGGGTTGTCATCTCCCAATTGGTCCACACCTTCTACATCAAACTTCAGCATGTATAATTTCTGATCAATCTCCATAACTCTCTCTATAGGGATTTGCACTGGGTCCCTACATGCCACTTTCAAACGGATCTCCTTGTAGAAGCTTTTAAAGAAGGAACTCCAGTCTACATCCATCAATATGCCAACAGTAGAGACAGTTCTAGCAAAAGTCTTCCATGCACATTTCTTTGGGGGAAGGCCGGTCACTTTCATCCACACAACTGGTAGTTCAGCAAGACTCTCACAATCTCCATCCCATTCAACAATCTTGACATTGACACCTTCCTTTTCAAGGTCAAAAGCAGGAAATTCTATCAATTCCTTCACACTTTTCCACGGAGGGAACCTGACCAGAAAGGATTTAGGAGCCAATTCCCTTATTTGCCACAGCCACCTCTTATGCTTGCAGAACACTGAAGACAAGTTCTGTTCCAGTTCCTTTAGAGAGATATCTCCTTTCTTGATGGTAACCACAGCAATATTGTCAAATTTAATCCATTTCAACTCTTCTTCAGTAGGACTCTCCATGTGATAAAAGCCCAGTCCTCTATTTGCACTGCCAAAGTATTCCGCGCTTGGGTGTTCCTTGAACCAGTCCGGACAGAGATGAACTGGGTGTTCAGTAGAAGAACAAATGAAGCAAGCTTTTGGTTCCGTGCAGTTTCCTACAAAATGACCAGGGTCGCCACAGTTGAAGCAAATCATTTTAAAGTATCTTGGTTCCAATGGTTGCTCTGTAGGGATTTGAACTGCAGGTGGTGGCTGTACTTCCATAAGAACTGGTTGTTGAACCATTGCTTGGACAATATTTTGGCTCTGGCGCGGCAAGTACTGACTGTTGTTCTGTCGCTGTTGATACTGCCTACTGTTACCACGGTTGTTGTTAAACCTCAAATTCCCAGCCCCCTGGTTCCCTGGGCGAAATTGGCCAGGATTCTAGTGTTGCACTTGTTGCTGCATATGGCCCATCTGTTGATTATGTTGAAATTGTTGAGGCTGCGCAGGCTGTTGTTGAGGAACCACATGTTGAATCTGTTGGAACAGGAGCTGTTGAGGACCAACCTGACGAATTTGCTGATACTGATGGTGGTACTGCCCCAATTGCTGGACAGGATTCTGAACTTGTTGCACAAGCTGCTGCGGAATCGGAGCAACAACTGGAGGAGGTACCGTCGGCGGTTGCGGGTGAATCCGTCCTCGCCCACGCCCCTGCCCCGCGGTTGCCATAGAACCCTTGCGAAGAACAGCTGCAAACGACGCAGAACCACCAGAGACCCTTCTCGAAATCTTCCGAATCACACCACGGAATCGAGCACAATCCTCTTCAGAAGCCACAAAGCAATCAGACAAGGATAGAGATTCACTATTTACCCGATCCTTCCTGATCCAGCACAGCAGATTTGTAGAATTGGAGGTGGTGTTGATTTGAGCTCACGGCGGCGCGGCCGGGATGGCCCAAAGCTGACCAAAGTATTCCTCGACCGCCTCCGCCTCGCCGCCAGACCTCAGGGCATGGAACCCTAAGTCGATCCCCTCCGCAGACCCAGGGGCTACGATTGTGCCAAGTGTATGGTCGCCATGGGAGGTGCTCGCAAGGTCGCTGACAGAGGGGCCACCATGGAAGGTACTCGTGAAGTCGCTGACAGAAGGGCCGCCATGGGAGGACCTCGCGATGTCACTTACAGAGGGACCCCCAGCATTCAAATCCCCCGGCGCGCCTGAATTCACGGATGGGAGAGGCGGGAAAAGCTCTGAGTCGCCCGACCACGGTGGGGAAGCCGGAGAAGATCGGTGGAGGCGAACGGCAGCTCTGGTGCAAACCCTAGAAGCCGGCCGAGGTCTCGATATCTCACGCTCCCCGCTATGTGCTCCGATGCGTCCGTCGACTGGGGAAATCGGAGCAGGACGGGCGCACGCACCGTCACTGCGGCGGGGCCGGCGGCGGATAGTGCGGGGGCACGGGCGCAGCGGTGAGATGGGACACGCCATCGGTCTTTCTTGGGTTGTGGCAAGCATTAGATTTTTCTGTTCTTGCTTTAGACTCTTCCTGTTGGTCTGTATTCCTGATTGATATCATTAGTTTCTTCACCTAGCATTGTTCAGACAGCGGTTTATGTCATTCTTCCATGCTTGCCCTGGTGCCTTCAATCTGGTCACAAAACTAACGCTGCAGAACCTTTCATTCGAAGACTTTGACATCCCCAATATCCTCAACACTTGCCATAAACTCAAGTACTTTTCCTTGAGATCCTGTGAATTGGGCCAGGACCCTGTCCTGGAGATAGATGTCCCATCCTCGGAGCTTACGGGACTTGAACTTATTAGCTTCGGGTGTGCACAGGTTGAACTGATCTGTGTTCCTAAACTCCTGGAATTGTTCTACGATTGAAAAACCCCCGGTGTCTTTTGGCTATGTTCCTCAGCTTGTTAAAGTATGCTTTGCTTCTCCTGCCCTATCTTGGCAGGAGCCATTCGCATTGAGCGAATGTTTTTCTAGTCAGAGAAACCTGTCATTTCTACATCTGGATTTTTTTTTGAAAGGGATTACAGCTGCGTATTCAACAGAGGATACAAATAAAGAGCAGAAATACACAGCAGTACAAGCAAACGACACCCATCACAACAGCAGCTTCAGGGATCGCTGCCGAACCTCCGCATCGCCTGAACAGAACCTTCGTCGCCGAACGCCGCCGGAGAAGAAGGCGCCAGGCCGCCGCGAATCCCGGGAAGGGAACCACCCCCACACATGTAGAAGACCGCATATGCCGTCCGCCGCAAGCGACGGGGCTGAAGAACGCTTAACGCGCACGGCCATGGCGCCACCTTCCCCCAGCCACCCCTCTTCCATCGAGCCCTGCACTGGGCACCACCACAGCTCGCCGGAGTCCCCGCCGCAAGTACATCTTGATCCCACCTTCTCTCCTCGCCACCTCGGCCGGCCAGAGAAGGAAAAAGAACATACCATATCAAAGCATAGCACGTCGCCAGAAGCGCTCCTCCCCACGCCGCCACGGCCGGCAGAAGAGGCCTGAATGCCGCACCAAAAACCAGCAGACACCACCAGAATCCCAGAGCGTCTTCTCCTGTACAGGCGAAGAAGGCAGCTAGCGCCAAGCACCAGCCCCCCGCACCGCCGCAGCACCCCCAACACCAAGACGAAGAAGAGGGCGAAGGACCAAAACTCCACAAGACGCCCATCGCCTCCGCCACGACGGCCGTCCTTCGAGTACCAAAACTCACTAGATCCAAAGTTCTGGGAGGACACAATGTCATCCACCCGCCGTCGCCGGCCAGGGAGAGGAGGAACGGCGGACTTAATCTTCCTCAACGACACCGATTTCCTCTCCAAATCAAAGCACCAGGAACCTAAACCTACCCTATCTACACACCGAGCGCCGAGGAACGAGATCCCGACCTCCTCACGCCGCCGGAGCGAGCGGAGGAGGCCAGGATCCACGCCCTCGCCACCGGCGGAAGGGGATCTGGGACGGCTCTCCCTTTCGCCTCTGAGAGTACTGTAGAGGGGAGGAGGAAGAGACGGACACAACTTAGTAGGAACTAGAATACTTGCAAGATTATGTTAGTTACATCTGGATTTTCGTGCTCAAATGATTTGGATTCACCCCGAAGATCCACAACAGCTCACTACTTTATTCAGTAAACTAAGAGTTGTGCATCTTTACAACATCTTTGCTGAGTGCAATCTAAATTGGACTATGTTTATCCTTGAAGGCGCACCTTCCTTGGAGAATTTATGTTTATCTCGGCATTCATGTGACCTCAATAAGTCCGAGGATACTGCTGAGAAGACCAACTTGACGTGGCAACCATCCGTGAATTTGAGGCACTTGAAGTTGAAATCGCTGGTTATGATAGGGTTTGAGGAGGAAGACATGGTGATGGATTATATAAGACTTGTCATGGCACGGACCGTGGCCTTGAAGAGAATCGAGTTACGTGATAAACACCCATGCAAGAGGTGCAATGCCATCAAGTCTGAGCCCCCAAGATTTCCGGTGGATGAAGCAAGCAAGCATCGGATTAGGGAGCAACTCACGCATAGATCCTCATCTTCTGCCGAGATAATAATTGGTTAATGGACGTAGGGTCTGTTTGTTTGGGCCGCAGCTAGTGGGGTGTGAGAAAGCCGCAGGGGAAACAGAGATTGGATGTTTGACGGGATAAAATGTCTAGAATGTCCTTGAGTGCTGAAGATGTTGTATAAGAGCTAAATTTGAAACGATTAAGCTGTTTTGAACCCATTTAATTCACAAAAAATAGGATTGATTACATGATTGCGATCTCGATCTGTAAGTGGTATTGTAGAGTCTCCCACCTAATGGTTTGCCTATGATTAAAACAATGTCACCTTCTATTGAGATCCAACATTTACATGTTTCATTAAGAAGCTTGTTTAATTATTTCGTTGCCATGCATTTATCTTATCTCTAGTGCACATAATATATGATATTTGCATGGTTCATTGCCGTAACATTTTCACGTTATTTTCAGAGTGCCGCTAAAACTAAGAAGGTTTCCATATAATGGACGATCCAAATATCTTCCGAGACACCGTCTCAGAAAATGTTGAAATAATGGACCTGCTTAGCGAAACTCTAGTAGATCTCAAAAGGCTCACAACCGCCAATAAATCGTCATTTTTGGGGTTTCGAAAAAAAGAAATTAACAGATGCGGATAAATGGGTTGTAAGCGATTTTTTGTGCGCAAACCTTAAAAACAGCCCTATGTGCTGGTTATTTTTTAGTACCAGGGGTTAGTTTTGTGCGCAAACCTTAAAAACAGCCCTCTGAGCTGAAATTTCTTAGGATGTCATGTACTATTGAATCATGTAGGAATGAAATTTAGAATTAGCAGACACATCACAAAAATTGATAAATTAAAACAAGATGTTTAGGTGGAAATAAATTATTGTAGAATAATTTGTAAGGATTTTAATCCTCTGATCAAATATTATTCTTAGAAAAAGGTAGATAACTATTTTTCTCTCTTTCGTCGCTCTCTCGGCCCCTCGTGTCACTAGGTCAATCTCTGCCTCCACGTGTGCATGTGCCTGCGCTTCCTCCAACGGTGTCAAGGCAGTACAAGGATTAAGCTCATGGGATGCTGATAACCTCATCTAGCCTCTCCTCATCCAATCAAAATATATTCTTACACAATAATAACATAATGCTTAATTACTTACAATATTCACGTGCAAATGAACGAAAGCAGTTACAAGGGCAATCTTTTTCGGAATTTTTTATATCGGGTGTGACTATTTCTTAGTCGACTTAGAAATAGTTATATCTTAGCGTCAACTTAGAAATTCTTTTTTTTTTACATTTTCTGGTTTTCCACTAACAAAGATCGGCAGAATCGTCGTACAAAGCCCTGTTTACATCAGCTGGGAAATCATCTAGCCAAACATAGTGATACCCGTCTGGTCCAGATGCCCCAATAGCAGCTAAAAGGTGTGCTGGCTTATTACAGTTTCTCCCTCCGTAAATAATTTCCGATTCAATACAGCTTAGACGAAGGCGAACTTTTATTTCTCTAAATAGGGCTCCCAGAGGTGCTGCATCGTAGCTTGAGGATGTAACCGCTCTCTGAGGAACCTGACAGTCGGTCATAAACAAAGGTCGACCCACCCCCATATCATCAGCTAGTTTGATAGCCTGAAGCAAAGCAACACTCTCAGTTTCCAAGGCCGAGCTAGCTCCATGAGTAGCACCCGCTGCAGCAAAGGATGTGTTGCTATTATGGTCTCTAGCAACGCACCCCCAACCTTCACGACCTGTGTCTGCATGGAACGCACCATCCAGATTTATTTTGGTCCATTCCATCGGTGGTGGCTGCTAGCTTTCAGTTTGGTTCGGAACTGCAGTTGGTTTCCCCCTCAAGAACTCCTTCCATTCAGATGCATGTCTACTAACTTCAAAACAGAATTTATCAGTCGAAAGTCTTCGTTCTCCCTGTTAGCTTTGTTCCTTTCCGTCCACCAACACCAAAGCATTGCAACCAACTTCATTTTCTCATCGTATGGCAGTTGTAAAATATTGTATATGAATTCCATGCTGGAAGAGCTCGTAAGCAGGTGAGTTCTCAGCTCCTCGGAAAGAATTAATCCACATATCTTCTTCAGTTCACGGCAGCGGGTGAACAGATGTCCACCATCTTCAAATAGAGTTTGACAAATCGGACACCTCGTATCCAGATCAATCTTGCGCCTCTTGATGTTCATTCTAGTGGGAAGGCTGTCATGCGCCACTCTCCACAGGAAATGGTGCACCTTCGCTGGATAGTCCAAACGCCATAGCTGTGTCCAAATACTGCGCTCCCACTAGCTCCCACGGCTGCCATCAGACGAGCCAGCCTGACGATCAACCTTTTCCGAGATTGACTGCACATGATAAGCTGACTTGGGTCAATTAGCTCCGAAACTCTAGTAATAATCTGGTTTCCTTGCCTTGTCTGAGGCCTTCTTGTCTCACCATTAGGCACCCAAGGATCTTCCCACACATGAATATTTGTGCTGTCGCCAACCCTCCATAGTCCATATGCACCCTTTTTTTATCACTTCCAAACCCTTCAAGATGCTGCGCCAAACGTAGCTTATCCCAGGTTGTACTTCAGCTTCCAGCAAGTTGCAATTTGGAAAATATCTCGCTTTCAGGACCCTACCACACAAGGAATCAGTAATATCAAAACCAATTCTTATTTCTATGTCAACGTTCCCGAATGTTGAATTTTTATGCAACGGGAATTGGGTAGTTACGTATTTTGAAAATATGGACCTTTATTTGTGCACGCACGCGAATGTGTGTTGAGTGAGTATGACATGTATGGCCCACAGAAGGAGCTCCGACTCCAACCTAGCAAGTCGAGCTGCAGCCAAGTGTGTAATCTCTCCTGATCGATTGGATAAGTCGGGGGCCTTCACCTCCTTCGTCGCCACCCGCCAGTCCTCGATCGCCTCATCAGCTCCGGCCGTCGCATTCTTCACGACTCCTCCCGGCGCCACTCCAAACTTCTAGAACTCTCGCCCTTCTCCTCCTTCTGAACCATTTTAAGAGCTCCATCATGAGCTCCCCGGATCTCCACACCAAATTCAAAGCACCAGTTCAAACAAGCAGCAATCGCCACACCAAACTCCACAGGACAACAGCTCGCCGCCAATGGCTTCTACTTCTCTCGTGGCCTCTATTGTGTGCAGCGGTAGCAGCACTAATAGGAGCGCAGCCGTATCAAAGAGCTTCTGCAAGAACCACCACAGGCCCCCTCTCAAGCCTCTCAGGAGCAGCTCCCTTGTCAGGTGCTCGCGGCTGGAGCAACAAGATCAGACCAAGGAGAACCGGCCGACCTCCTCCGTTGCCGTGGCTCCTGAGGAACAAAAGGCCGAGGAGGCGCAGGTGTCGTCGCATCATGCCGGAGGAGGGGATCATCAGGAAGGAGGTGATGATACTGGAGAGGACAGCGAGAAAAAGAGCAGGGATGAGCAGCAGGAGGTGGACTGGAGGTCGGACGAGGAGTTCAAGAAGTTCATGGGCAACCCGTCCATCGAGGCCGCCATCAAGCTCGAGAAGCAGCGCGCCGACCGGAAGCTCCGTGAGCTCGACCGCGAGCCTGACGCCAGCCCGGTCTCCGGCCTGCTCCGGGGGTTCATCAAGGAGACGCTGGAGCGGGAGAAACAGAGGCTGGAGGAGGCCGAGAAGACCTTCAAGGCGCTCGACCTCAACAAGGTAACCTCACCGTCACCGATCCATTATCACCTGTTCTGCACTTCTGCAGTTCTGCTAGCTAATTGGAAATCTCGGTTGAATGGAGATGAGAAACCAACGAAGATTTGCTGATGCTTGAGCTGTTTAATGATGCAGCTGAAGAGCTGTTTCGGGTACGACACGTTCTTCGCGACAGACGTGCGGAGGTTCGGCGATGGCGGCATCTTCCTCGGCAACCTGAGGAAGCCTATCGAGGAGGTGAGGCCGAAGCTGGAGAAGAAGATCGCCGAGGCGGCAGGGACGGAGGTCACCCTGTGGTTCATGGAGGAGAGGAACGACGACATCACGAAGCAGGTTCTTATTAATTAAACATCTCGTGTCCAGCCTAGAATCACCATTAAGTCAATCGCACTCCATTTGTGAGTTGCAAAACAAACTTGAAGTTCCTGTCCTTTCGGATCACTGACAGTAACAGCTAGCATTCTGTGATTGCGTTTGGTTCAGGTCTGCATGGTTCAGCCGAAAGCAGAGATCGAGCTGCAGCTCGAGGTCACCAAGCTGAGCACGCCATGGGGCTACCTGAGCGCCGTGGCGTTGGCCGTCACGACCTTCGGGACCATCGCTCTCATGAGCGGCTTCTTCCTCAAGCCCGGCGCGTCCTTCGACGACTACGTCTCCGACGTCCTCCCCCTCTTTGGAGGCTTCCTCTCCATCCTCGGCGTGTCCGAGGTACATACATCTATGTTCAGCTTCTCTTGCATATTACCCGTTGATTTGATGTAATCATCTTGGAAATAACAAACTCGTACGTGTCAGATTGCGACGAGGCTGACGGCGGCGAAGTACGGCGTGAAGCTGAGCCCGTCGTTCCTGGTGCCGTCCAACTGGACGGGGTGCCTGGGCGTGATGAACAACTACGAGTCGCTGCTGCCGAACAAGAAGGCTCTATTCGACATCCCCGTCGCCCGCACGGCCAGCGCGTACCTGACGTCGGTGGTGCTGGCCGTCTCGGCCTTCATCGTCGACGGCAGCTTCAACGGCGGCGAGAACGCCCTGTAAGTAATACTGCAGTACTGCACATCCAGCCATTGTAACTAAAAAAACAGAGCTCTGACGTGTCATTTCCCTGCGGCAGGTTCATACGGCCGGCGTTCTTCTACAACAACCCGCTGCTGTCGTTCGTGCAGCTGGTGATCGGGCCGTACGCCGACGAGCTCGGGAACGTGCTGCCGAACGCGGTGGAGGGCGTGGGCGTGCCGGTGGACCCGCTGGCGTTCGCGGGCCTGCTGGGGATCGTCGTCACGTCGCTGAACCTGCTGCCGATCGGGCGGCTGGAGGGCGGCCGGATCGCGCAGGCGCTGTTCGGACGGGGCACGGCGGCGCTGCTGTCGTTCGGCACGTCGCTGCTGCTGGGAGTGGGCGCCATCAGCGGCAGCGTGCTGTGCCTGGCCTGGGGGCTCTTCGCCACCTTCATCCGCGGCGGGGAGGAGATCCCGGCGCAGGACGAGATCACGCCGCTCGGCAGCGAGCGCTACGCGTGGGGCTTCGTGCTCGCCGTCGTCTGCCTCCTCACGCTCTTCCCCAACGGCGGCGGCACCTACTCCAGCTCCTTCCTCGGCGAGCCCTTCTTCAGAGGCGGCATCTAGACCTTCTTAGTAGTAGGGCTCGGCTGTGTCCATCTACAGTACCGTCACACTTTACTGACCACTACGACTTTACAACATTTCTTCAGCTTGTCTATTTAGAAGCGATCCTGTAACTATATCGTAGAAACCACCGTAGCATTTTTCGAGTATAAGAGGATATAAATCCCCATCACATTCGAGCCACAACATGACAGATTTTTCTCCTTTTGTTTTTGTTTTTGTTTTTGTTTTTGTGAGGAATAATTATGTGCTTTATTAGGATTTTCAAGAGGCACATTATTCATTAAAGAATTACAAGGAATGGGTCAAGCTCCATATATATCTATGAGTGGTTGATCAGCTACATATTTATATTAGCATACATGGCATCGCCTCATGTGATCTTGTAAAGAACTCGGTCCTGCATATGCCCCAACTACATTCTAATCTGGCCATCTTCGCCTCCAAAAATTCTACTTACACAATAGATTGTCAAACCTAGTGGTAGGTGGTAATCATCGCACTTTTTGAGCGTCCGACGTCACCACCTCCGCACCACCGATGTGAGCAACTGCAAGGATAGAAGGAACTAGTTAGCTCTACTAACATCAACGCTTTAAAGGAAACAATTCCCAGTGGGAATGAAGATGACTTTAAACGGAAAAAAAAAGAAACACAAAGCCTCTACAGAGTACAGAATTTGCTACCCAAAAGACTAAGCATTACAGTTCAGTCTTCATCGTGGCATTTGATTTAAAAGCTTTTCTACCTTGTTGCAAATAATAGCTTCTCCACTGAGAGAAGATTAAGTTGAAATTGTATAACAGAAGCAAGTTATGAGGAGAACATGTAACAGAGGCAACTATACCTCTAGTCCACAGCAAAACTTTCACCTTACATTAAGAAAGAACTTTGGAGAGAACATGCCGTCATTTTGGTTAAAAAAATTCAACTAGTTTTTATATTTCAATATAACTGCAATAATTACATTAAGAAAGAACTTTGGAGAGAACATGCCGTCATTTTGGTTAAAAAAATTCAACTAGTTTTTATATTTCAATATAACTTCAATAACACTACAACATGGTAGAGTAATTGATAATATAGGTAGCTGCATAATGATTACCATCCCCCACAGTTTACATTAATAAACAAAATATAGTTTCCCATCATCACTGAGTTTGTAATCATCAGAGGTAAACAAGTAATAAATAGAACATTGATAGTAACAGCTCTACAAGTGATTATTTGAAAAATAAGGATGTACATGTACATACAATTCTTTGACCAAACGAGCTACAATTAACGGGAAAAGTGTGACAAAGAAGACGGAAGCATATGTTTGGTCAAGGTTGTTACTAGACAAAGGAATTGTACATTTAAGAGAAGTTTGTAAGCTCAGATAACCTTCCATGCAAACAACTGCCTCAAATAAAAGATGTTGCAGTAACTGTGTCAGGAAAATTCTCACCTCAAAAAGCTCAAAAGGGTTTCCCTTTTTGTAGACATCATCCTTCTTGCTCTGTCCAGTGGAAAGAAGTTGTGAAACCAGAGCACGCCATGCAGTTAACAAGACCCCAGTACTTCCCATGGCCACCAAGATGAAAGGAGTTTGTGGAATATGACCAGATGACAATGAACGAATGGCAATTCCTAACTGAGATGAGATAGAATGAATAGTCAGGACCAGAAATTAAACACAAGTGCACAAATCACCATCAGATGTTTTAAGCTAATGAAACAAAAAAGGGTAAAGGAAAATTCACATAATAAAGGCACGTGATTATGAGCATGTTTCGGACTTTTTTTGAATGTCAGCAGGATCACTGCTAAATTCATTGAACAGAAGAAGGTTGGTCCAGTTTATGAGGGAAACCGGACCCAAAAACCATACAAGTGGTGCCTTTCGGCTTACAACACACCCTCACGAGCCACGGGTCCCACTGACCGGGTCCACCTCCAGAACGATGCCCCCAAGAGAGAACGCGATGCCGGATAGCGCCGCCATCGTCCGATCTAGAAGGCTAGATCAAGGGTTTCCCCTGGAACCCGTCGGGAAAGGCAGGGTGGGAACAACTACATCGATGCCTTCAACAAGGGAGCGATGCCCATAGGCGCCGCCATCGACGACTCCGGCCACAACCGGAGTATGGCTTTCGCCGGCAGTCTCACCTGCAAAACCCGAACCCAGGAACCCGATCAGTCTACACACCGAACCACTACCCCTGCCTCCACGGCCAAACGCGCCTCCCCGGCAAGCTCAACGTGCTTCCGCCCAACCCACCACGATCCCCACTGGACGGAGGATGCAACCCCCACAGCGGCGCCATTCTTCTCCCATCGGAAGGATGCAACCAAATACTAGGCGCCATTCGTCTCCTCGAGGATGCAACGCCTGCGGGCCATTTATCTCCTGACCGAGGATGCAACAACCGCAACGGCGCCATTCTCTCCCTCCAGGATCCACCACATCAACCGCACAACGGGCATCGCCCGCAGCAACATCTTGCTTGCCGAACCACCATCAGGAGGATGCAACGCTGCCCACACGGTGGCGCCATTCGTCTCCCCAGCACCACCACCATCCGAACACCACCAGTCAAGCATCTTCACCCCCGCACAGCCGAGAGCAACCGGCGACAATCCTCTCAGCCTCCTGCCCCGCCGGACGGCACACGCATCTGCAGCAGCAGGCCGGCCAGATCAAGCCCAGAGTGGGCCGACGCGCCGCAACCGACGCCCAGTGCCTGCCCGCAGCTGGTCGCCACCGTCGCCAGGTCCACCTTCGAGTTGGCCCTGCCGCGGCCCTTCAGGCCCAGATCGGGCCCGAGACGGATGGGCGCGCCGCCACCAGCGCACGCCGTGTTCCATGCCCAGGCCGCTGCTGCTTCCACGCAGAGCCGACGGCACCACCACCACGCCCAGCTGGTCCCTCGCCGGTCGAACTCCACCGAGCTCCGCCTCCGTCCACGGCCCCGTCGTTGCAGCTCCTGCCCGCTCGCAGAAGAGCCGCCACGGCGCGCCTCCACCGCCCTCCGCCTTTGGCATACCGGGCGCCGCCACCGCCGGTGCCGTCGCCGGCAGCAGCGGCCAGGGAGCTCGCAAAGCTGGGTCTTTTCTTGGTTTGGATGGGCCTCCGGAGTCGCCCGAGCAGGGGCGACCCGGGAGGGAGGGGGAGAGGGGAGGGGCGGGGATGGGAGGGGGAGGTGGGCGGCGGCGAGGATGGGCTGGCGGCGGCGGCGCGGGCGGTGGAACCCTAGGTGGGAGAGACGCGAAAAACCGAGTTATGATGTTCACGATTAGTGTTGAGTGTGCTGCTCCTTGCATGTTTCGGACTAGCCACACTATGGAGTCAGGTCTAGGGCGCAAGGGATGTTAGTCACTGATATCCAAGATGACATCGAGCACTACAACAGTGCCCTGTGTTTTTACCTATGACAACAAGCTTAAGGTGTCTGGACTACTTTGATTTTTGCATCAACTTTTTTTGTGTGCTTAGAATTCACCCTACCTCCAAAAAAAATCGCCCTCGGCCACTGTTTCAGAGTTCAGAAAATTAACAGATGCAGACTTATGCAAGTTAACAGTGGCTCTCCGGCTTCAAAAGACCATGACCAACTTCGTGCATTCGGTTTACATGCACAAAAATTTGAATTTCACTTCCACCGGCCATTAAAATGTGTGAATGGACACTTTAACTTCATGTAAAATTTCCTAAATCTAGTGGTTGAATGGTTCACGGAAATGTAAAATATTATGTATGATTCAACACTCCATGAAACAAACAACCTCCAGGTACATCCTATATTGAGTAATAAGTTGCCATACATTAAAATTCCTTAGAAAATTATCCAAATTACTAATACTAGGGAAATTTAACACCGAAGGACTGGATGCCAAAATGACAAATACTCAAAAGCATGTCATGCAATCATGGTTGTTTGTTTCCTTAGTTATAATCAATACTCAAAAACACGTCATGCAATCATGATTGTTTGTTTCTTTTAGTTATAATCACAATAATACAAGATTTTTCATTTTGTAATTCAAGTTTTCCTTTCCAGAAAAGATGGCACAAAACGGAAACTGGCAAAAGAGACAGACATGGAGGCATAGCAGCACATCACACAACCTAAACACAACACAAAACACTGATATGTTTTCACACGACAATATTGAGTCAAGGCATGTATTGAGGACACAAGCACAAAAGAATGTCATCATTTGCTTTGCTAAAGGTCACAGAACAATAAAGTTTTGACTTTTGAGTAGCTATTTGCTTAATTTTACATCACTATCTGACAAGAAGTAATGGTATATCCTAGCAAAGAAGATAGACAATCTGTTGGATAATTACTCAGTTCATAGAGCCACAGACAAAATTCTTTACTCAAGGCGATGTATACGTCTAATTGGTAGTTCCAATGAAAATTGTGTCAAACACAGCATCTTCATTGGCCTACCAGATAAAGACAGTCAAATATGTGGCAAGTTTATTTGGATGCCCTTCGTGCTGGTCGAAAATAAAATACCATCATGTTATTCTTTGTTTTGTGCCGTTTACCCGAAGATGAATCTTTCCCTTTTAACTTCTCTCATAAATTTTATATACATCGAATAGGTATAGCAAATAATACGTTTAGACTGTCTCCCTAACTTGCCTTCAAAAGGCGAACCAAAACCGTATGCCGTATGCGCATGCTATATTTGCTAATAAGAGCTGCTATTCCCCTCTATATTTCATCAGATAAAAAGAACAAAAAATCCCCCAGATCACTAAGTAACAGACACATGCATGCAATAAATTTACTGATGTGGTAGGTCACAATGTATTGGACACCCTGAACTCTGGAAAATCTATAAGCTAGCACATGTTCAGAGAGAGGAAATGTGGAGCTTGCTGGAAGAAAAAAGCTACCACCTCTGTCCCAAATTATAAGACGTTTTGGTAGGCCATTTTAGCCTACCAAAACGTCTTATAATCTGGGACGGAGGTAGTAATTGTGAAGAAAACAGCAGATGAACTTCATTGTTAACAAACAAACAAAAACGTTGCGTCTGCTGAATATGTCAACCAATACATAAACATTACAAAATATGTACTTCCGTTGGTCTAATCAAACTAAAAAAATCAGTAGATATATGCACGGAAATGAGCAGTTTACTGGGTCAAGGGACCAACAGATAACAGCTAAGTTTCACGAAAAAAATAGATGAGCTTCATTGTTAACGAACCAGATGGGTTATGTTTGTTAAAAATGGCGGCCTATGAATCTATGTGGGAATGGAAAATTCTCGGTAGATTCCATGTATAGGGCGTTAGTCCATTCCGATGTTCCAGCAATGATAATAAAAAAATATGGCAAATGAAGATTCCACTAAAACTGAAAGTTTTTACGTGGTATCTTCGTAAGGGTGTCATTTTATCAAAGGATAACATTGTTAAGCGAAACTGGCATGGAAGTACAGAGTGTTTTTTGTCCACAACAGGAGACAATAAAGCACTTATTCTTCGAGTGTAGGTCTGCACGTTCTATTTGGCCAGCTATCTAGACTGCTTCTAACTTGTATCCACCCAAGTCCGTTGCAAATGTGTTTGGCAATTGGTTACATGGATCGATAATAAGTTTAGAACATTTATCAGGGTGGGAGCGATAGCCGTTATATGGTCGCTTTGGCTTGTAGAAATGACAAGTTTTTCAATGATAAAAATTTCTCTCGTTTGCAGGTACTCTACCGTTGCACAAGTACTCTCCGTTCGTGATCCACATTACAACAGCCGGGGTATCGAGGCCTCTTTACGGAGGCATGTGCACGACTGGAAGAAGTGGCGAGAGATATTTTTATCCAACATGGATGGTCGCTTGATCAGCGGATTACTCCTCCGTAGACGTTGACGTTTTACCTCTACATGATTGTAATCCGTCGAGTGATACATTTTATTTTATTTTGGAACTTTTGGATTGCGACTGCGTGCGTACTTGTTATGCAGAGGGTGTAATGCTTAAATCTTTTAAGTAATAAAGCCCTTTATAAAAAAAAATTACAAAAAAAATCTGCATTTGTGTTCTTCTCTACTAAGTAATACAAATCAGTGGATATATGTACGTTCCAGCTAAAGGTCTAGTTTGGTTATGAATATAAGTGCTAACAGGAGATAGTTACCGGTATCCCAACAGCCCATGATTTTGCCGCAACAGTTGCAGCTTTCCCCACACCATTGCTTCCCTTGGCATCATCTCCGAACCCACCAAGGAAGTAGGCACCAAGCAACCAACCTGCAGAAGACCGGATGCCATTCTCAATCCCATCGTCCAACGGATGAAAAGAGCAGAGAAGAAGAACAAAAAGCGGACACGTAATTCTGACCAGCAATGAACGGGTCGGCGGTCTTGACCGTCTCGGCGTCAAGAACGGGCAGCCCATGGCTCAACCTTCCTATCGCGGAGAAGACCAGGAGACAAAGCAGGTCCCCTCCGGCCAGAAGCCCCACCTTGCTGCGAGCGAACACACGCAATCACGGATCAGTCAACGAAACATAAAGCCTAGGAACCGGGGGAATGGAGCGTCGGGGGGGAAGGGGATTACGCGTAGGAGACGAGCTTGGACTGGGCGCCGGGCTTGTCGACCTGGATGACGCCCTCGAGGGGAACGCGGTCGTCGTTGACGCCGACGAGGACGGGGTCCTCGGCGGCGGGGGAGCCGGAGGGCCCGGCCGCGCGGGAGGGCTGCGCGGAGGCGCGGCGGGGCGCGTCGGCGTTGCCGGAGAGCGCGAGGCGGCGGCGCGCGAGGCGGGGTTGGCGAAGAGAGGGTAGGGGTTGGCGCTCCGGTGGGCGGCGGGCGGCTTGGAGGGCAGCCGCCGCGCGGAGAGGGAGCCGTTCGCGGCCTGGCTCACCAGCAGCATGGTTTCGCGGGACGGTGGCGCCGGCGGGGGTGGGTGGAGGAAGGGCTTTCCGGTTTGAAAATCGGAAGAAGAGGAATGGATTTGCTGCCGGGTTTGGGTGGTCTAAATTTCGCTTCCCTCCCGGTGTGGACGACGACGAGCGGCGGGCCCGGGGCCAAATCAAAGGCTGCGCAGCTGCACCGGTCACGACTCGCGATCGCGAGTGGTTCGCCATTTCCTGACCTGATCGGTGGGGGTGCCAAGCACTGAAAAAAAACCGAATTAGGCTTGGACTTGCATGAGTTTCTTCAGATTATTTTTGAAACTTTTAAATACTACCTCCGATCCATATTAGTGGGCACAACTTTATCTAGATACACATGTATGTAGTCTAAATACTTAACTAGATATATATGAATTTAGACAAACCTATGCCCACTAATATGGATCGGAGGGAGTATATTTTTTGATTTTTTTTCAAGTAGTGAGGGCCTGTAGCTTGGGAGCGCCAAATCTCCACCCCGTTGTGTTTCACTAATTTAGAGTTTTGACCACACATATTTTATCAGTTTAGCATTTTTTTAATCATGAATACACATACGAGTATAGGACTACTCCAATTATCCATAGAAAAAAATCTATAGTATTTAAATGGGAGCAACCCACTAAGATTATTTCTCTTGACATGCACGCTATACACATCAGCATTCATCTAACTGGTCCACCTCATCCTCCGTGAGTTACATGGCCACATCAGCAAGTTATGCATGCAATTTTTCATGCGTTCTAAAGGTTCCACTTTTCCCAAATTTTCAAGTCATCACAACATCTCAATAATTAACCGCATGTCATATTAATGGGTGTCCAGTCCACCTTTCACCGAAGCCTGGGTTCGGATTCGGCTTCCATGCCTTCTCATCTCCTGCATGTTGAGCTGAAGCGTCTCCACTTCCCCGTGGTTTTATATTCCCGTCTGCTGCACCTTCTTGATCATTCATTGTTTTGTTGAGAGAAAATTTTCTACTCACACGAAGCCTTTTCTTTGGCAGCTTCAAAGTTCAGGTTTGGAGTAGATCGGCAAGAGCTTCAATCATACACACGCTACTATTGTATTCCTGTTTCCGCTCACTCCCACGAATTTTGTATACATTTATTTTAATTTTAGGTAGATCTATTTTGTTGGCTTCCAATATATAGTTTTTTCATCGTTGGTTTTTTGTTTGTAGGAGTAGTTCATGCATGTGGATGCAGTTCATGGAGATAGATTGCAAGTGGTAGCATCGAGTTTCAGATTTGAGAAACAACCATTGTTTTATTTTTTATTTCCTCTTCTATATATTCGGTTTTTAACTTCTTTCCTTCTTCCTTTCCTTCTCTGTGTCATGATGTGCTGCACCCTTTACTTTCCTGTTGTAGTTAGAGGACTTGGAAAGTTGATTCAGTCTTGATCTGCGATGCGCTGATAGTTTGTTTTATGTTAGTCCTTGCAATTCCATTTAACGATGTTGTGATGATTTCAGTATTGTATAGCTCTTCCGAATACGATAATGTATTCTTTTCGTGATAAGTGTGTTAGATGTCAGGAATTAGCAGAGTTTGGAGAGGATGATCAAATGGTTATTCTCCTTGATTTTTCGTACGACATCAGAATAATGCAAGTGAGTAAAGATTCCTAACCATTTGATTTTGCAAGTTGGTTAACCTATTGATTTTACAACCTATTAACCTTTTGATTTCATATATGCATTCCACTGTATATATAATTCTGTTTGTAATTGTGCAAGAGAGCAAACATTTCATTATCTGAATATGCCTTATACAATATTCCTACTTTTTATGAAAGATTGCTCTCATCATTTTCGAAGAATATGCATAGCCGTAAGGATTGTTATTTCTGTGGTGCATACTTTTTTC
This sequence comes from Poa pratensis, assembly GCA_947311845.1. NCBI lineage: Eukaryota > Viridiplantae > Streptophyta > Magnoliopsida > Poales > Poaceae > Poa > Poa pratensis. Next base: position 147,379,838 of record CAMZMU010000041.1, read on the forward strand.
TATACACATACTTTCGTCCTACCTGCAATAACACATTACACATGAAATTTTGCATTTCTATTGTATATGAGTGAGAATACAATTCAGTTGTTCTTTCCCCTTGAATTTCAGTTGGCCCGTACAACTGTTATGACTTGGTTTAGCTTAGAACTAACCAAACAATCTTACATGAAATTCAGAAAAATATCAACGGCCAATTCTTAGAGCTTTTACCTTAATTGCGAAATGTATGTCAACCGTTTGCTTGCTATCAAAGGTAAGGTTACCAAACGTATCAATAAATGCATATTTGATCTTGTGCGCTTACACCAAGTCTTGCACAACACCTCTTTACCGTTTCCTGTGGAGCTTTGATGATGTTCATTTGGCCACACGTTAAGCCATATAATGTAATTAAGGTAAAAGCATATACTCCCTCCATCCAAAAATAAGTGTCTCAAGTTTGGCAAAAAGTGAATGTATCTATACATTAAACATATCTAGATACCTCCACTTTTAAGCAAACTTAAGACACTTATTTTTTGACGGAAGGAGTACCTTAATTGCGAGTACAACAATCCCCTATTTTTTATTGCTTAGAGTGACACGTCAGGGTTTTACATATGAAATTGTAGTAAGAGACCCGCATTGGCACCGGCGTAAGCTGGCCCCCTTGTGTGAAAATTGCCTTGGCCCGGCCTCCATGTGCTTGCACTTGCCTCCGCCGTCCTGTTGCGTGTTTGTTATGTACGCATGGTTTGGTCTGCTGCACACAAATTCATTTTTGGAGAAACGAGTTGCATACTTGCATTGTTGCAAACGTATCGTGCGGCAAGGTATCCGGCCTTCTCTTATTCAACTTCAGTACTACAGGAACATGCCATATCAGATTTGAACCCGTAAGAGCATCTCCACTTGGGGCATTCAAAGGGCCGCCCAAATGCCTTTGGGGCGTGCCGGACAGAATATTGCTCCCACTCACGACGCCTAAAAACAAATTTCGTCCGGAAGCGTTCACTTTTCTGTCCGGCAGCGCCAAATGAAGCCCTTGCAATGGGGAGGCTTTGGGCGGCCCGGACACAACTCTACGCAGTGAAAACCAATCTTTTTCTTCCAGGTGCCGTCTCTCTCCTCTATCCTCTCCCCCACTCCACCCTTCTCTCTCCTCCATGGATATGCATCCCGTGAGAGAGCAGCACACGCCTAGCACCACGCCTCCGCCGGCCGCCAGCACAAGCACGCCAACGCCTCCATCGCCGCCGGGCGCCGTGGATACTCACCGTCGCGGCCGTCTTCGTCACCGTGCACTCGCGCGCGCTCGCCTTGAGGGAGCCGCCGGCAACGTCTTCGCCTCCGTCCAGCGCACCCCGTGCCCAGCTCGCCACGAGGCAGCCACCGACCGCAGCTCCATCTACGTACCCGTGCCCTCGCGCGTGCTCGCTGAGAAACAGCGCGCCCCGTGCCCGCTCGCCACAACGCCGCGCCGACGAGGTACGGGTACTCTGGCAGCGTGTACCGCGCGGCGGCCGGTGGCCACGACGTGGAGTCGAGCACCTCCACGCGCGCGGCATCGCGCACCCTCAACCTCAAGCCCGCCAACAAGCCCGGGGACACCAAGCCGTGTTGGTCGTGGCCGTCGTGCCGTGCGCCGCGTCCGACGCCCTGCCGTGGCTTGCGCTGGTCGTGGCCCTGCGCCGCGCCCGACGCCCTGTCGTGGCTTGCGCTGGTCCGTGGCCGTCCTGCCAGCGGGGAGGTGGTGGAGAGGTGGACGACCAGCGCCGAGGACGCCCAGCTCGCCGGGAGCTCGAACCCGCGTGCACGGCCAGTGTCGCGCCCAAGGACGTCCAGTCGGCCGCCGGCTCCTCGCCGCCTCCGTCTGCTACGGTGCGTTTGCTACGGGTGCACCTCGCCGTGGTGCAGAGCACCGCCGTGGTCTGGAGCTGGCCGACGACGTGGTGCAGAGCAGCGCGCCGACGAGATCGGCGTGGAGCTGGAGCTGGCCGTCCAAGCCACGCCCATGAACTGTTTGTGATAATGCCTAAAGCAAAGAAAAATAAAAAATACGTAGAATTGGGGTGTGCAACTGGGGGAGCGCAGACCCCAAATTGTTTTGTCCGTCCGGACACGCCCCAAAGCGCTTGTCCGGAAAGCATTTGGGCGCCACGAGTGGTGATGCTCTAATAACGAACGGGGATTAGAAATTAGATTTTCAAACTATAAGAGTCACATTTAGGTCAGTGTAAATGGACTGAAGGAACCACCGAATCCCATTAAACATAATTAGCGCGGAATATTACTTGGAGATATATGTATCTTTTGCTCTAAACTAAGCTTGTTTCGCAAAAATAATTGAAGTGCCCAAATTTTGGTCAACATTGATCAAGATTCTTTTTGTCAAGATTTTGCTAAATCATGACCAATAGTGATAGTAGAAAAAAAAGCCAACCATCCAAAATAAAGTATCATGGTCAAATAATTTGTAGTGTATATTTTCGCTATATGAACAAAAATAATATTTATTTTAAATACAGTTGTAAACCGTAAAATTTGATTAAAAAGATACCAATGTTAACCTTTATATGAGCATGGCGGTTTAATAAAGTTTGAAGAGTAAAGGTTTGCGCTCAACAAAAAGGCTATATATGCAAACCAAAAGTTCCTATAGTGAATCTTTTTCGTTGAGATCATGACATATGGGCCAACTCAGCTGACAGATTTCAATTCTGCTTCAAAGCGTTATGGTCATATTATTCACCGAAAAACAATACCCTCGTACCTCTCCCTTGAATTGTGATGTTATATAGGGCCTGTTTGGTAGCCTGCAAGCCTTTCTCACCTGCGACGGGGCAGGCTGTGGAGAGCAGTGCTGAGCTAAAACAGGCTATGGGTCATCTTGGGTTAGTTGTTTGGTAGCCCGCATCGCATCGGTTGGGCAAACAACTCCTCTTTGTTTGGTTACATGCAGCTTTTGATTAGCCTCACCTAATTTCACATGGGTGAAGTTACTACCTACTATCACACTATGACAGCTCAACAATGGCGGCAAACGGCGGCATGTCGGCGACGGATCTGGACAAGGAGACGCCATGGCGGCGGCGGAGATGGACGACGACAACACGACATGACGGCGGCGAAACTCGACGACGACGACACTACATGGCGATAGCAAGTTCGACGAAGATGAGTTCGAGCAGAGGTTGAATAAGACGGTGACACGAACAGTCTAAATACGCATCCTCGGATCTACCCATCTATAAGCATCGAAACGCAAAACTTACAACACGATAGTTGTGCGGCATGACGAGGTGAAGCTACTCCTCAAAGGAAATTGAAAACGATCAACTGTGTGCGACAAGATCTGCAAAATTCGTCCAAAAAAGCTTCAAACAAGAACACGAAATTAGCTCCACGCGGTTAACGAAAGCTCGAACTGATTCCCAGAATGGAACCGCAACATCAAAGCGCATCATTTTGGTGTAGAGCTTTTTCTGGACCGAGTAGTGTATCAAGAATTAGAAGAGGGTAGGTGAAGAAGAGCGTGAGGGGAAGCAACGATAAGAACGAGCCTGCACAAGGAGCGCTCTCTTTTGCAGCTGCGGGGCATGGCCGCTGGAAACGGCCGATTCGGCCGTTCCTACAGGGCCTGGCCCGAGGGTGCTTTGAGGAACGTGATATGCAGACCCAAGAGAAGAAACGAGTAAACAAACACCAGGAGGTCGCATCTGGCGAGCCGGGCCAGGCTCGCTGCAGGCTACCAAACGCTCCCATAGCCAAAAGGGCCACCAACAAAATCCACTACCATTGATGTCTTCCCCTACGTGGGAATTTTTTTTAACAACACGAGCTCTATTGACCTTTATTCCAACAGTGACTCTCAACAAAGAAAGGCTTCAGCATCAGGTTGGTTATCGTGGTTCTTTCTCATCCTTTTCGGTCGCTTGCTCTTGGAATCTATTCACATTTAGAATAGCTGAAGTTCTAGTATTATGTTGTATTTTTTATCTACATGTTATACTATAAATTGTCGAATGCAAACAAAATAGAATAACGCAAATGACTTAAAAAAATTCAAAATAGGCTTTATATTAGGAGAGCAAAAAAGGCAAGATATCGTTTCTCTCGGAAAGAACATTTTGCAAATCTCAAAGCATGTTTCAGCTTTTGAGTGGGCATGATAGCTTTTGTACCCATGCGTGCATGTACAAATCTATCTCTGATTTGAGTTATCCCAAAATGTTTTATGTACGAGGTAGACAGAGAGGTGTGATGTTTTCTGAAGCCATTGCTAGGTACGGTGTGCAATTTCGCTGCAGAAAATATCCAAGAAATAAACTCAGTCGAATCTCACGTTGCCTTCATGGTTCAAGCCTCCAACGTAGCAGTTTCTTGGTCTCTGCAAGGACCAAACTTCCATTCGAAAAGGTGGGTAGGCCAGAACTCAGAACCTGGAGTTTTGGCCATTTGAGTTACTGTGCAGCTGTCGCTTTGATACAGTCTCAGACTACATGATGTGCAGATATGCAGCATTCCACACGGAATAAAAATATACAATATTGTTATATTGTAACTCCATGTGCAGCGCTCACAGTCAGAAACATATCATGCACCAGAAACCAAACCCTGCTAAAGCACCTATATTTAACAAGGTGTGACAAGCTTCGCTACCAGGAGCCAGTATTTCGAAAGTCATCTGTTGCCAAGCTTAAGAAATATGTCTGTACAAGAAGCATCTGCACAGCGCACCGAACCTGCACGAGCAGAAAACATATAGAACCATGTGCAGCTTGTGCGCAAAGCAAGTAATCCATGACTGAACTTTATTTTGTCACAGGCTGACACAAAGAACTGAAACTACTCTTTACCCCCAAACAAATAAACTTAATTTGGCGTTGCTATGTGTTAGGATGGCTTTAAGAGCACTGAGTACCTGGCATACCCATCAGTAGGACTCAAGTTCAAGCAACTGGAACTTTACAGCAGATGTTCAAGACATCATCTAATGGTGCATGGTCACCTGTGCCCTCATCTTTCCTCGCATATAACAGTTCTTTTCCTTTGAACACAAACATTCCACCCTAACAAACAAACATGCAGTTCCATGGATCAAGATCATGTAAAATCCTTAATTAAGTTCAGACAGTGGTGGCATCAGCAGTTGAGTATGGATAAATGATCTAACCTGTTGCAGGACACTTGGCCTATCATCTGGGGTGGCTTCAATTGTATAGTTCTTTGTTGCTTCCTTGAGGGAATCAAACCGAGAAAACACTTTCACCTTTAGAAAAATACATTCAACTGTCACGACAATGGCCAAGCAAATTTCATGATAAAACAACTAGACAAAATGAAAAATCACAGCTACAAAATGATGCTTACACTGGCTGGATTGAAGAATGTCCGACCAACACCAAAATAGAGTCCCAATAGATCATAAGCCTGAAAAGGTTAAATGGAAGTCATGCACTAAGGGACAGAATAAGTAAATGGTTTTTATGTATTAATGAAATCTCTAGTCCACAGATGATTGATCCTCATGTACCAAATACTGTATATCCATTTGTTTTATCTCATTTACACATCCACATGTAAGTTTGAACTTTGAAGAAACGAGCAAAACATATACAGCATATACTTATCAAGGAGGACCAAAGTAAGAAGGATCATTTCCAACGGAAGAAGGTACCATTACATATTTGCATGATTAAACAAACACGAAACTTATTCTCTCAATCTGGAATACTGCAAATTCACATTTCTCTGTCCAGCCAAAAAGTAAGATAATTGCTACTAACACACTTTCTCCATTTTTTATGGGATCTATCTTTTTAGTACAATGCAGCCAATGGCAAGGACATGATAACAAGTTTAACAGACAGAATGTGAATGCAGAGCACTTTGCTTAACAGATACAACGTGAATGCAGATATCTAGTAATGTAGCATACAATATAGCAATATCCAGTTAGGTATACTATTGTGTTAGCACACGAGTTAGTACCTTGCGCTCAGGATCTGCGTAGAGGTAATCCAAAGGAAAGGGCAACTGCAGTATACATATTTTAGACAAAGTTATTTAAAGCTGAAAGAACTCCAAATGTTACCAGTAAACAATCCACATCGTATATGAATAATTCAGGTTTTAAGACATCCATTGCCTAGCAAGTCCCAAACGATGGGAACACGTTAAATTAAGCCATCAGCAGTAATGTGCAATTATGGCAATGGTCGAATTCAATTATGGAAGAGCGAATACCCTCAGACAAGTTGAGGCTGAAAATGGTAAAAAATACGTGTCTAGAACTAGATAGAGTTCACAGTGTGTGCTAGCAGAGTAATAAATAAGCTATAAATTGATATTGAATACGTACACGCTCAGCAAGAATACGGGCTTTATCAGGAGTACCAACACCAACAGCAATTAGTTTGACACCAGCAGCATCAAATCTTTCTTTTCCTTCAACGTCAAGGCCAACTCCCAACTACAGAGTTTGATGATAATCACAGAAGAGCAAATTAAACAAAACAGACCCAAACTGTGACCAAGTACAGTAGTAGTTACTCTACAGAAGGAGAAAGAACTTTCTCACCAGCAAGGACATCCGAAATGCCTTAGCAAAGCGACGACAGCCATTCCCTGCAACAAGCAGTAAATTACTCCCCGATTTAGTTATGTACCGCATCAGATTCATGCTTTCATAAAATTATTTCATACTCCCTCAGTCCCATAATATAAGATTTATTACAACATATATTGGGAGTAGTTAAATGGGATTTAGAGTTTCGATCCACAGAGCGCGCAATTTGTTCAATCAAATCAACAAATGGGGGTGTCTCATTTTGAAAAGAACATCTGCGTTCTAAATCATAACCTCAAACTAAATACGGGGTTTTCTATGCTACGTCTCCATGGAATACAAAGACAAAGCTAAAGGTTAATCGGAGAAAAGAGCGAGCATCTCTACCTCGTTCTGGTCCCAGAGATCCCTGATCAGAACGGGCTCGCCGGTGGCCGCTGAGAAGATGGCGACGCCACCGAGGGCATCACCGATACCCGACCCTGGTTCCGGAGGGGAGGATGGAACGGAGGGGGATCTCGCGGCAGAAGCAGGTGCCGCCAGAGAGCGGTGGAGACGGAGGCCGAGGCGGCGGCGCCTGGGGACAGAGACGAGGTTGAGGCGGAAGCGAGAGGAGGTGGCGGTACAGCGGGTGGCCGCCGGCGGGAGCGAGGCGACCGTAGTCGCGTCCATGGCGGGGGACGCGGCAAAACCCTGACCGGGAGGAGGAGAAGCCGGAGGATGCCAAGCAAGCGGAATGGTGCGGTGGAGATGGTTGCCGGTGGCGGGAGGTCTGGCCACAGATTTGTGAAGAGTGTACCTCATTGTTTTCCATATTTTATCTCGGTAACAATAACAATGAAAAAAAAAAGGTGCCAGTCCGCGGAGTCGTCGTCTATTTAAACTAGACTAGTAGTGTTGCAACGCACGTATTTAATAATGCAAATATTTTTTAGTCTGTTTTCGAATTATATAAATATCTCATCCAAATGTCAACAAAATAAACATCAAAAATAATTTTGAGTTAAATAATATATATTTCTAAAAGAAAAATGAAGGTATGATTGGCAGGTGAGTTCTGAAACTATATTGTACACCGTGCTGAATAAGATACATAGTTGGCCAAGAATCTGCCCAGTGTCACATACATAAGTGCTTAAAACTTGAGGGTGGCTCTCGTCTGGTCGGAGAAGGAGTCGTTGGCGGCCACGGTGTTGGGGTGATGAAGCAGGGATCCATGTCCTCGGCGAATCCCATCTTTGTGTAGCTTGTTATTTTGTGGTGATCCGAATTTGTATATACTGATAAAGGCCGACTTGTGACGAGGACCTAGGGTTTTACCACTACATATATATCTTGTAAGCCGCCGGTTGGGATAAGTCGCATTGTGTAAATCCCCGGCGTTTGTAACCTCACCCCGATATAGTGAAGTGTTGCTGGCTGGCGCCCGTGGTTTTTTCCTCTCCTTTGTTTGGAGAGGTTTTCCACGTTAAAATCTCGTGTCCCATTTGATTTGATCGTTCCGCTCTTCGTCGTTTCTTTGCTATCGTTTATAACATAGCTACCACGGTCCCTTGGATCAACATCGTGTGGTCAACCCACGATGCATGGCGCACAGATCTCGTGCGCGAGTCGGGGTCCGTCGCGCGACGCCGAGGGCGCGTGGAGGGGGGAGGGCAGGCGATGTCAGCAGCGACACCTTTGGCGAGAGGTAAGTCTCCGTTGATTTCAGCAGACCACCAACTGGCATGGACTTAGTGATATATACCAGAAAATAGTAATGAAAGAAAAATAACACAAACCATGCTTGCTACTGCTTCCCATGTGACAATTTTCCACCAATTTCACCCATGTTGCATTGCAAAAGGCAGACCTTGCAAGAGCTCGAAGCCTACGGCTGACCAAGCAAATGCAGGTTGACTAATTTACATGCCTAAAAAGAATAGTAACTCAATGATGTTGCTGATAAGTTGGGAGTAGAGTTCATCATATAGGTTCTGATTGATCCTGGTACGGTTAGCAACCAGCTCCATCCTTATTCTGCAGATAAAATGATGAAACACATGAGTAATGAAATCGGAAGCAAGATCAAGGACTAAGATTTATGAATAATAAAAATTCAATGAATTATAGAACCTTAACACATTACAAATTGTAACTTACTGGATAGTCTTATTTATAATAATTGCTACTGCACATAGCTGAACTTCAAGGAATATTGTGTTGAACTTGTAAAATACCTAAGGACATGCTGCCTTGTAGATGCCATCGTAGATGATTTCAATTCGTGCGCCCCATGTGGTTGGGAATTTGTTCAAGCACCTGCAACACGATTTAGTTGTCAGTTTAGCATATACTAGGTTTGTGCCATGAATCATTCATCACATCAGACTATGTCGTATTAGGTAAAGATTTGATAATAAGCAATGGATACTCTAGAAGATACTTAAATACTAGTGAGCTCCCGTGAATGCCTAGATTACATATTAATGCAATTCTTATGCGAAGTAAGAAACTAAATTGTTCAAGCATCTTCAAGAAATGTAAGAAACATCTATAACTAGATATTTACAAGGAAAACTTTGGAGTTCAGATATTTTGATAGGTGGATGAGTCAGGTGACACGCAGCTTGGTAAGTAAATTCAGAGAGAGAGACGGCAATACATTGACAAAGAAGACAGATTGCCGATACTTACATCTTTTTGTGGACCGGTGGCACTGGCAGCACTGAATGTTCCCTGTCCAGCGGCGGAGGCCGACACAGAACGCCTGCAGACTGGATGTGACTCTAAAATTCAGGACGGCATGGAGTGGAGACAGAATTGAGGACATGATGTATTAGATCATGGCCTTTTTAAACTGGTTTGATCGTGGCCTTTTCATCAAATCGATAGCAGCGTGGATAGACTCGGAGAAGATTGATTCTGAAGGCGTGCGAGGAAAAACAGAAGGAGATTGAACTTCTCCCACTTAGCCGTCTGATCTGCGAGGAAAGATCAAATGCGAAAAATCCCAAATCCACGTCAACGACAAGTCGAATCAGGAGCCACGGGAAAAAAGAGGGAGGGTTCGCGAGGTGTACGGACATCCGTCGTCGTTGGTGGAGGAGGACATGCAGCGACTCGCCGGGGCGCGCCGCCAGCAAGCGAAGGCTGGATCTCGCCGCCGCAGAAGCCATGGGTGGGTGGTGGTGCTGCTGGTTTTGGCGAAAAGAAGCGATTGGCTGGTTCGTTTGCTTGGAGTCTCTCTCTCCCTTGAGCTCGCGCTCGCTACCCTTGGTGACCGCCCCATCCTCCCAGTTCACGACGTCGCTGCCGCCGCGCGTTGAGGAGGTGAGGCGATGGGAATCTCACCGTGACGAACCGTTTCTTTTTTAGCAGTGGCAATTCCTGTAGTTATCCTGAAAAACGAAAAGGTAGACGATATGGATCGTTGATCAAATATGAACGGATCAGATTTAACGTATCAACATAGCACAACACAAGTTTGCTCTTTTAATAGTAGTATAGAAGATAAAACTATATCGTGTAAATAAAATGGTATAAAACGTATGACATATTAAATGAATATACGAAAATCAATTGGTCAGAGTCGACATACTAAATTTTCATAGACATGAATTGTGTGTATTATATTGTTAATGTGAACTATTAGATGGTTAGAGGAATGTATGATGTGTATATTAATAAGTATTAGTGAAAATGACATGTACAATTGATTGGCTAATAGCATGGATGATGTGGATAACTTGCATGTTGAGATAGAAAAATAATAAATGCACTTAGTGGGGTTTTACTTTATAAGAGATATAGACTCCTTTTGATTGCAAACTAATCCTACCTTCTGAAAGAGGCTCAAAGAGCCCTGCTTATATAAAGCAACCAATAATAGGCAGTTCAAAAGTGGAACAAACCACCCTTTGTCGACAAACAGAAACTGAAACAAAGTAAAAGCCACCAGAACCGCCCACCTAAGTAAGTTCGAAACAAACCCAAAAGTACTAGGCTCAGGCAGGAGCACCAGCTGGAAACAGAAACTAGAACTATCCAATTCCATGGTGATTAGGCAACAGCAATTGGAGGTTCCTTGACATGCTCTTCAATTCATCCAGCATCTCGTCCCACGCTTCTATGCTTTGCTGGCAATAGACCTTTCCACTGCGAGAGATAAGAAATAGTACATAAAATGTTAGTTAGCGGAGACTAGCAAACTTTTCTGTTGAAAACCAAATCATTTCTGGTATTCTATATGGACCAAGGCAGCGCTCCCAGCAAAGCCCACATCGTCTTATTCGATCTAGCTCCAGGATTTCTACAAGCAACCTCGAAGAAGTCATGGAAGCTGCGGCGAGGATGATCCAAATCCAGATTAGTTTGAATACACCACCAATTAAAATGGGAAAGAGGGCAACCGAAGATCAAATGGGTAGTAGTCTCCGGCTCCCCGCAAAGACTACAACCTAATTCACCTGGCCAACCTTTCGCTTTAAAATTCCAAGTGACCTGAATGCGCCCACGCAGACACACCCAGAGAAAGATTTTTATTTTCAGTGGTATACTAGCCTTCCACATCTCCATGACCCAGGTATCTTTCACACCCGGATCAAGAATCAAATTATAAAATGATTTGGCTGTGTACTTACCATTGTTGTTCAAGGCCCAATACCCCTCATCAACCCTATCAGATAACGCAACCTCCCCCAGGACAGATCTAAGGTCCTCCCATTCTACCATCTTAGGAGCCCCAAAGGTTCATCTAAACTCCAGATGTATACCCTCAGGTTGTAAAACTTGAGCAACCGTGACATCTGGATCAGCACAGTGCGCACAAATGACTGGAAACTTAATACAGAGAGGAATTTGGTCGATCCAGACGTCCTTCCAGAAATTAATCTTGTTACCATCACCAAGCCTATAAGCAATGCCTCTCCTAACATGATTTTTAATAGCATGTATACCTTTCCAGAACTGAGAGCCTCCAGCTGCATCCGACCGAAAGAAACTCCCAGTCCCCAAATATATTTTTCCTGAGGATTTGACAACTCAAATCCTGATCACCCCTTTCCAATTTCACAATCCATTTAGCAAGAAGAGAAATATTCTTTGCTCTGCTGCCAGCAAAGCCCATTCCCCCAAATTGCTTAGGTTTGCACATTCGATCCCACTTGACCATATGATATTTATGCTTGTCTTCCAAAAAGAAATTGGCCCTAGCCATGTCAGCTCCATGGTGAATCCCCTCCGGCAACATATAGAATCCCATAAGAAAGGTAGGCAGGAATCAATAAGAATTTTTCGTCCACCCAATGACACAGGTTGTCAGGTCGCCAGTTTCTTTTGGATATTTGTCACCACAAAGTCCAAATCCAAGATCAAGAGTTTTCTGTCCGAAAATGGTACCCCCAACTACTTCATAGGTAGCTTACCCACATCACAATTAAAAAGGTTCGACACCCTCTGCTTCTCTTCATGGTCTACACAAAAACTAAAATCTCGCTTTTCTGGTAATTGACTCTCAACCCTGACATAGCTTCGTAGCAGAAAAGGATAAACTTAACTGTGGCAATTGATTCCGTGTCATTCGCAACAAACAACACTGTATCGTTCGAACGCCAATTGCACATTAGTTAGTGTTTCTTTTTTTGGCATGGGAATTGGGAGCTTTTATTCAACAAATGTATTCCGGGATCAAGCCTTCCGTAATGAATCGTTTCTTAGCGCGTTATCCTAAAATTATAGTGTATCACAAGAAACAACCACTCCAATGTATAGTTTCCTACTGGTTGTATCTAAGTATAGCATCATCCTTGTATGTAATTCGGCTTGCAATATTTTTTTTGCCAATAACCTCGTGCAAGGACCGTATGTTACATAAGATACAATATCATTCTCTTTCTTCAATAAATACAATGCAACGTCATCACATTGTATATGATATCACGCTAAGAAACAAGCACTAGTGAAGGACTCAGTCAGCCAGTAGGCTTCTCACCCGGAAGCTAAGAGTACAATCTAACCAACCCTCGATTCTTTTGATAGTGCATGCATATTTTGCACAACTTTTATTATTGCATAGTTTAGTTGAAGATACTTCTAACAACTTAAGGATAGTCCAAAGTGGCTACATAATCAACAATGGAAGAACTGAAAAATACCAAGCGTTTAAACATCTTGTGTTCTCTTAGCACGCTGCCAGTCACCTTACTTAAATATAAGTCGTACGACCGCCATTAACATAATGTGGCCAGAATCCATATGATCGCGTTGCTCTGGTGTTATAAAAAGAGCTATATGCACCGGTAGTACCACAACTTGTCTGGCATGTGCAGTTTAGTCCCATATAAGTTGCAAAAGGTGGTCAGATGGTACCAAAACTTGTATTGACCGTGCAAAAAGGTCCCAAATCAATATGAAGCTGACATGTGGCGCTATACGTTTTGCGGAAACCCCCCTGAATGTTTTTCTCTCGCATATATGGCCTTTGGTTGTCTTACATGCGGGTCCCACTTGTCAGTGGTTGGAGAAATAACTAAAACAAATATAAGTTGCAAAAGGTGGTCAGATGGTACCAAAATTTGTATTGACCGTGCAAAAAGGTCCCAAATCAATATGAAGCTAACATGTGGCGCTGTACGTTTTGCGGAAACCCCCCTGAATGTTTTCCTCTCGCATATATGGCCTTGGGCTGTCTTACATGCGGGTCCCACTTGTCAGGGGTTGGAGAAATAATTAAACAAATAGTGCTAGGATGGGAATCGAACTCGTGTAGTACGATTTGCAGCAATCTCGCGAATGCCACCAGAGCACATAACGTTTCATGAATTTGTTTAGCTCCTTCTTCTATTGAACAAACAGGCACGTGCCGCACGACCTGTGCGCTTGCTCAGCTCAGGAGTACCTGCCTGCCGCACGACATGCGCACTTGCTCAGCTGGGGCGCAGCGTAGGTGAACACGACCTGTGCGCTTGCTCGCGGGCTTCCGCGCCTCCTGCCTGCGCGAGCGCCTCGCCGGGCTCGAGGCATCCGCGGCAGCGCCCTCCGCGCCTGGACGCAAGTCCACGTCGGCCATCCGGTCCCTCTTCGCCAGGCCACTCACGTCGGGCGGCTCGTCAGCGGCTGGCGCGGTCGAGCCGCCGGATCTCCGGCGATGCAAGTAGTTCTCGTTCGGTCGCGGCGGGGACGCGCTCTCGGCCGCTGCTGCGGTTGCAAGGGGGACAAGCCGCAGCGGGGCCGTGCTACTTTGTGGGCGCTTTTTCACCGGAACGACGGTGACCACGTCCGCGACGGCACGATGTTTGGTTCCTTCTCTGTCTCGTCTTGCGCCGCGGCGGCCGTGCCGCTCAACATTGGCGTTCCGCAACCACCCCAGCAACCGCCGCCCCTGTGCGTCCTGGAGGATTTCTCGGAGGAGGACATCACCGTTGTCGTGGCAAGATGGCCAGAGAGCGTGTATGGCCATGCCACTCGTGCTCCCGGTGCTCCCGGCGTCCAGCTACCAGTATACGTTCATGACGATGCCTGCGCCCACGCGGTTTGAGATGAGCAACACCGGCAGAGTCCGCTATAGCGCCGTCCATGATGTGCGTCTCCGCTGGACCAACAGCAAGGTCGCTACGCTTCCCTGATAATAGTACGTAACATAATCTTTACTATTCTTTAAAGCTGAGTCGGTGGTGATGGTCGTACGTTGCTCGCCCTCCCTCCTCCGTTCCGCATGAAAAACTCTCCCGCACGCACGGAACAAAAACCGCCTTCCAATTCCACTCGGCCCACCGCCCACATCCCACGTACTACGCCCATTGCCGTATAGAAAAAAAACCAGATCGATTTCCTCCGAGAGCCACCGGTACCCCCACCTCCCAGATCGAACGGGGAAACCACCTCACTAACGCCAGCCTCTCGTCTCCTCCTCCGGCCGGCACACAACCTAGCTTCTCTTGCTCGCCCACTCCGTCGTGCAACGGTGCAAGCCGAAGCCCCTCCAGCGGATAAACTCGACGGCGTCGTCTCATGGTCGACACCATCCCCGTCGCTGTAGCAGGGAGAAGCTGCGCGCTCGGCACCGCTGGTCCTCCTCATGAAGGCGATCTTGCAGCGACCATCTTGTGCAAGGAAAAGGCTCGCCGCGAGTCAGCGATCTGTACCACATGACCTCTTGGCGGCCGGCGGTTTGCGACTGCCGATGCCAGGTCCTCTGATCTCCGGCAGCAGGCGATCGCGTGCGCACGCAGTGGGTCCAGTACAACAAGACAGCACACGAGCAGTCTTCCGTTCAAGCTGGATTGTCCGTCCTGGGCACCGTGAGTTCTGTTTGTATTCCCTTTTGGTTTTAGACTGTTATTTTTCAAACTGTCAACCCAGATGCACAGTTTAGATTAGTGATGGCTTCAGCATGTTCAAAACCGGAAGACACGAAAATGGGAGAAAACTAAAAACCAAACTTCATAAAAAAGCCTATGTAAAGGAGCATCTGATTTGTTTTGCCTGCAGAAGGGCACATAGGTACTAGACTAGAGGAGCTCGGACCAAACAACAGATATTCAAGAATAAAATGTTGCATTTTGATTTTGCAGTCAATTTCCTTTCTTCATAAATGCCTAATTGGTGGTAGCTCCAAAACAGAGGTAGGTTGAAGACTAGGAGGCTGGTTGCTTGAATATAGATGGCACTACATCGCTGAGTTCTTTTCCAAAAGATGGTCCTTGTAGGGAATGTATTTGAACCTTTTCTGCATGTACTTATTGATATGATGCAATGATTAAATAGATATGTGTTTTTAAGGCTGTAGCTGAGTGCCGCTGTTCTATCAGCTTGTCAATGTTCGTATAATACATGACAGTTCATAGGTAACTATTTTCAGAAAGTGTTTTCTTGAATCATGGTTAAATATGTTGCGAGATTTGCACTGGGCCTCTATATTATGAGTTATATATCCTGTGCAATCGAGTTTTATATCTTCATAAATCATAGTCCATTATCCAGTTCAGCCATGATATTCAGCAAGCTGAGAAGTCAGATGAATATGTGATAAGCCATTCATCCAAATTTCCCCTGAGAAGTTCTCTTGAAAACATTCTAATGAAGCCTGAAGGTATATTTTTTACAATCTTGAAGGTATTTTTTCAACATTCTGGCTTTTTTTACATTGAACATCTATATTCCTCTAAAAGAGAAAACACCATTTATTCTTCGAAGTGATAAGAGTGCCTTGAAGTGGCATATGATGTTTATAATATTTTCAGAGACATAAATATATTAGGGTGTACAAATTATATGTTGCCGTAGCAACGCACGGGCATTCAACTAGTAATTCTAATAGGAAAGTTCGAAAGTTAGTGGCTAGTTTGTGTGGGTTTCAGCGAAGGGATCCGGTTTCGAATCCTATCCTAGCGCCATTTGTTTTAATATTTCTGCAACTACTGACAACTACTGACAAGTGGGACCCGGGTGTAAGACAGCACTACTGGGCACATATGCGAGAGGAAAAAATTGAGGGGTGTTTTTCCAAAACGTACAGCGCCATGTGTCAGCTTCAGAGTGATTTGGTACCTTTTTGCTCGCTTAATACAAGTTTTGGTACCACCTGATCACAGTTTGCAACTTATGGGACTAAACTGCACATGTCGAACAAGTTGTGGGACTGCTGGTGCATATAGCTCTTATAAAAACCACATGTGGATTTAGTACGTAGCATGGTGGACTATCTGCAATAAGTGAATAACTCCAGCTTTGTTAATAATATAATTTTGACAATTCCTAATTGCCCAAACAAAAGCACAAACGCCAATGCGGATACAATTTCTTCTCGGCTGGCCATTTAATCAATTACTAAACATATTAGCAATTCTAGTGAGAGGAGATATACTAAAAGTAAATAAATAAGTCTCCAAATATTGCAATCAAAAAGACAGGTATAACCAAATGCTCAACATACTCCTCTGATTCAGAAATGACACAACGCTTATATCTGGTCCATCATCTCTTAGCTAAATTATTTTTAGTCGTAAGGCCTTTCTATGAAAGAACCACTTAAAAACTTAATTTTGAGTACACCTTTCGGCCCATAGCCCGCAACAAATGGGGTAGAGTAGGAAAAACTGACATGGCTATAGTTTCCGACAAACAAATATCCTAACTTATTCCTATCACTGCGGAAACAGTAGCTGAATGCCTTGTACCCTACAAGGCACAGTTGACGGACTTGCCAAGGATGAAGTAGGCAGATTCAGTGGACCCAATCCATTAGGCAAAATACAAAACAAGACTTTTCAAAAGGCTCTAAATTTTCTATTCCTTGTTAAAATTATCTTTACAAATTCTTCAAAAGTGCGGGGGGGGGGGGGGGGGGGGGGGGGGGGGGGTGCCCCTCCCCCTAACTTGTACATAGCTCATCCTATGAACTCTTCCAAGCCAAACCCCATAATGTCGGCTTCAAAATTGTTGTATTTTGTGTCCAAACTTCATCCAAAGATATAATCACGCAGAATAGCCATTTCATTGGGTTCAAGAGTTACTGTGTCAGTCACCAATTTTCCGACAGAGTATGCACATATGTCATGGCATAGATGCAGCTATCCTCTCTTTCCATGCATGCCTTGGTTTGAAAACTCACTTCCAGTCTCCTTTGGACTACAACGCATTGCTCAGTCGAGCACCCAACACGTCCGAGTGTCTTGGATTTGGTAAGGTCGAATATTTGGCCCGCACATGTTTTGCTCATGACATCTCATTGTGCATGGTTCACACTGAATAAATGATAGTGTGGATCTAAGTCAAATGTCACCAAATTACGTATGGGCGGCGTGCCAATTTTGATTGGCATTAAATATGCAAAAGTGTTGATATTGAGCTCCCTTGTGACATTAATGTCTAGCTTCATATCATGATTATCGTCGGTTGGCCTTAGGTGTACGAGAGATTCCCGTGCACACGCGTGTTCTCTATGGAACGTTGCAGAGCGCCCTTTGAATTTATAACATGGTATGGTGTGAGCGGATTTTTTTTAGTTTTTAGCTTAAACATGATGTATAGGAAACTTTGGAAAAAGGGGAATTAAGTGCTCTTATCTTCTATATCTAAACAGGAGGACCCCAGTACCTGATTTCTCTCAACACTATTGTGGAGTGCAGCGCTGGCCCAAGGAAATTTTGGAACCGGTGCGGGTTAGGCCAGTATATTTTATACCAAACTCTTATACTTCCATATAACTTAGTTTTATCATATTACAATCTTATAATTATATCTCTAAATATAAAATGTTATTAATATTATGTGTATCCTTCTTGTACGGTATGTACATTTAAAATATAGTTACAAGTGTTGAATCTAAATAATATTGTAACCAAAACTATATTAGTTTTGCTGTATACACATAGGCTAGAAATTGTAAACAAAAATTGTATGCCTCCTTTTGCAGTTGAATTAAGACTTACTTATCTATAATATTTTGGGAGACATATTATTGAGTATATTCTAACATATATCTTAATAGCAGTTTCAAGTTATAGAAACTTCTAGAGCATAATGGAACTGTTATCATCTCCACATTTTTGTGTGTAAGTGTGTTTTACAAGTAAGGTCGTTAAATAATAATCGTGTGATTCTATGTACTTGATATCGAAATATAAGCACTTAAACCAATCACTAACAATCATATAAAGTATTATGAATTCTTGGATTCGTGTGATTTGATCTGTTATGCCCATTGAAATGTGTTTTCTATTTATCTTTTGTACACAACTTCTTATGTAAGTTTCTCAAATAGAAATGTATGCGTGACATTAAAACCGAATACTTAGTTATAATAGCTTTCAATTTACAATTAATAGGGCTCTCATTCAAGAGAGTACCAGTCTAATTAAACTTGCCAATGCCGATCACATTGTGTTTTTTATGGGAAGACCGGGATGGTTTCTTCTACGAGATGCACAATTTGTGGTGAAGACTTCTTTCTAAATAACTAATGAACTTTTTTTTAGAGATTAGTACTTTCTTTAATATAATAGATGAATGTACATGATTATGAGGCTTTACTTCTGTCTTGATACTCTTGAGCCCCGTGGAGGATACCATGTTTGCCCGACCTATAGGCCCTTGAGGTGACCTTGTGGGTGCCATGTTTGCCCGACCTATAGAACAGCTGAAAACCAAAAATGAAGGTTGGAAGATTCTTCGGATCTCAAGTCGTAGTCAGAGACATTTACACCTCTAGTTAGCAAGCGGTCAGATCATGTAAACAATCTTTTGTGGCTGAGTTGAAGATGCCGATCAGGAAGGCGAGCAAGACGCCGGCAGGATACCTGAGAGGGATGTACCCTTCGGGCCCCCTACCATTATCATACCTGGTGCGGCCCAGCCGAAGGCGCACATGGTGGCCCACGAAGCACAACAAGCCACGACTTGCAGTACAAGGAAATGACTCTAACACGTAGTCCATTAGGACTCATGTAAACTCTATCTGGCTTCCTTTATAAAGCCAAGCAGGGGCACCCCCACAGGTACATCCAGACGAGACACAACATACACGCATAGACATAGCGAGACCACGTCTCACCTCATCGCTATTGCGGCCACCATGTAACATCACCATTATCATCAATACAAGATCAGACAAGCAGGATGTAGGTTTTACCTCGCAACGAGGGGCCGAACCTAGGTAAATCCCTGGTTGTCAGCAGTCCGAAACTACCAGCGCGCCCAACTTCTTTCTCTATACGAAACACTAGGTATCTCACCATGAAATTTGCCGTGGTAATCCCACGTCAATTGGCGCCGTCTGTGAGATGAACGCGCGTTGGATTCACGGTTTCGACGGCTCCCATTTTCATCAACTGCGGCGGCTGCGCTTCGCACGGATACACCGCGATCCAATCTGACGGCGGCATTCCGTGCGTCGTGGATCCGATCTATCTCCACAATAATGGCGACGACTCCAACGTCGTACTGTACAAACATCAATCGCTCGGAGGCTCGGTGTCACCACCACCCTCACGCGCCCGGCGGATCCGATCTACTGCAGAAGATGGTGAGAGCGATCAGATCAGGCGAGGTCCAACCAAAGCAGCGTCCACATCGCGTGTGCGAGTTGGCCTCCAATTCGATTCAGTAGTGGTCAATTCCTTTTTGTTCTGGATCACGCCCGAGGAGAGAAGCTGTTCCTAGTACTGCCCATCATACGTGAAAGCAAAGCAAAAGCAAGCAACGATCCATCGGCCTAATGACATGCATCGATGATCACATGCATGGATTTTGCGGCCAGAGTGCTGATTACATGATACTAATCCATGTGCTGCACATCCAAGCGGATCAAGATGTAAAAAAAAAAACTACGATGCTTCAGCGGCTCCTGTTCGTCATGGATCAGAGGCTAGTACAGATTGATTAGGTGGCGTCGTCCTCCCCGTCCCCGCGTGCACGTGGCCCGTGGACTCGCGCGCCACTGCCGTCGCCAAGCACGACCCTGCGGCGCCTCACCGCATCAACCTGCGGCTCCCTGGCGTTTTTTTTGCTCCTTGTCCCTGCATCCATGACGGCGCGACCACGGCGACAACACTGTGGCGGAAGGTGGCGGCGCACGGCGTCCACAAGGCCGACGGCTACACGATCAAGCGGATTGGACGCGTGTAAGGTTCACTGGTCCGTGGCATCGCCGGCACACGGCGCTCCTTCGACTCCGGTCGGCATACGACCTACATACAACGGCAACATCATGTATGCATGTATGAGGAGAACCTGGATGCAATAGCGGGACAACTAGCTGGCCGAACCTTGCGGCGACATCAATCGACTCCGCCCCGGACGGTGTCGTCTACTGCGGCCAAACTCGACAGCCTCTACAACGACGTGGAAACAGGCGCACCGACACTCGGGGCTGGGTCATCGACCCACTGCGGACATCTTCAACGACTCTACAGCCGCGACATCCATGACTCGACCGCGACGGCGTCCACGGCTCGACAGTCTCGGCGCTTACGGCTCGGCAACCTCTATGACGACTCGCTGGCATCAACACCAGCAACTCGACATCCTCGACTTCATCGACAACCACGACCGCGATCAGCGTCGGTGATACCGGCACAAAAACCCGCTCCCTAGAAGGGCAGTACGTACCCTCAGGGGCTGGCACTCGACATCAACGACGGCAACAAACTGCATCACCATACCCTTGGGGGCTAGCGCCTCGTCTTGCACGACCACGCTGGTGATATCCTTCCAATCTTTATGTTAACCATTAACAAATCCCACAAAACTCTTTTTCTACTATTATCACTGCTTGTATCTATTACTGCTTGTGTGCACAGGCTATCTGGATGGCCGTACAATCATGATTTGCACACGCATGCGGCCAAAACAACGGTCAGCTGATGATCGGGCAACTGAACGCAATCCAATCGTCAGCAGAGCCGGCATCTACGACACCGGCACAGAGAGCCCGCTCCCTTGAAGGGCACCACATACCCTCGGGGGCTGGCGATTCAGCATCAACCACGACATCAACTTCATCGCTGCACTCGACAAGGCGACTCCCGTGCTTTCTTTGACTCCGCATCGTCGAATCCGCCTCGCTGACTTGACAAAAAAGACTCGGGGGCTGGACGTGCAGCCGCCACGCCGACTTCCTCTTCAACAACAAAGCGTCTACATCAAGTCCGCCGCGTCGACTACCTCCACCGCACGACTCCGCCGCGTCGACTACGGTCCGCCACGTTGACACCCTACATCGTACAACTCCGGCACGTCGATTCCGGTCCGCCGCGTCGACTCCTTACGGCTAAACGCCGTGCGACTCTGCTCCTGACACTCGGGGGCTGCGCCGCACAAACCCCGACAAATTCGCCTTGGCCGCACCTGATACTCTATCGGGTGCTACGCCGCACAGGCTGCAACAAATTCGCTTTGGCCGCACCCGATGCTCGGGGGATGCGCCGCACAGGCCGTAACAAATTCACCTCGGCCGCACCCGACACGCGAGGGTTGCGCCATACAGGGTGTGCAATTAACCTTGACCGCACCCGACACTTGGGGGCTGGCGCCTCGCCTTCATCGGCTCCATCCGCTGATGTCTACGCACGATTCTATTCTTGTAGACAGTGTTGAGCCTCCAAGTGCAGAGGTTTGTAGAACAGCAGCAAGTTTCCCTCAAGTAAATCATACAAGGTTTATCGAACTCAGGGAGGTAGAGGTCAAAGATATCCCTCTCAAGCAACCCTGCAATTAAGATACAAGAAGTCTCTTGTGTCCCCAACACACTCAATACACTTGTCAGGTGTATAGGTGCACTAGTTCGGCGAAGAGATATTAAAATACAAGTAATATGGATGATTATAAGTGGTAATTGCAATCTGAAATAAAAATGGCAGCAAGCAAACATGTAGCAGAACTGGTTGTAAACGGTGTTTCAATGCTTAGAAACAAGGCCTAGGGATCATACTTTCACTAGTGGACACTC
Source organism: Poa pratensis (assembly GCA_947311845.1). Classification (NCBI taxonomy): domain Eukaryota; kingdom Viridiplantae; phylum Streptophyta; class Magnoliopsida; order Poales; family Poaceae; genus Poa; species Poa pratensis. Next base: position 147,401,818 of record CAMZMU010000041.1, read on the forward strand.
TCAACAATAATAATATAATTGAATACATAGATATTTCCTCTTCACTATGCTACTCTGAGTTATTCTCTCGTTGGATAACGAACACCAATCCACCGCGTAGGGCTATAAAGCACACCTTAAAGTCGCATTCCCATCTAGAACCCCACACTGTCAACTTGAGCGCCCTAGAAGTACTAGACAAACACCGCAATTTCATAGAGACATCCAACGCAAATAATAACTCATGATAAGTATTCCTGTTATCTTTAGCCTAAGAGCCACACACGGGGCGCACACTGTCAACTTCGCACCGTGGGACAAAGGTGACTCCGGAGATTACATTAATAAAACCACTTGAGTAGCATATAAGATAATGAAGAGTACATCTATGGATTCAACTAGATTACAAAGCTCATGATCACATAAAGATCACACCATGGGAGAGAGAGATAAACCACATAGCTACCGGTAGAGCCCTCAGCCTCGGGGAGAACTACTCCCTCCTCATCATGGGAGGCAGCAACGGCGATGATGAGGCGGTGGCGTCGATGGAGATGGCTCCGGGGGCAATTCCCCGTCCCGGCAAGGTGCCGAAACAGAGACTTCTGTCCCCCGAATTAGGGTTTCGGATGGCGGCGGAGCTCTGGAACTTTTCTGGGGAAATCGTCCAGGCACTTAGGGTTTTCGCGTCGGGGGGAATAAGTAGGCAAAGGGCGGCGCGAGAGCCGAGGAGACGACACCACCCCTGGGGGCGGCCAAGGCCCAACCGCGCCCGGGTGCGTGTGGTGGCTGTGGGCCTCCCCTGGACTTGTCCTTCTGGCTCCCGGAGTCTTCTGGCGAAATAGAATTTCTGTAATTTTTTCAGATTTTTCTGAGCACTTTCAATTTTGGACCTTTTCTGCAATGCACAGACATAATAAACAGAAACTGGCACTGTGGCATCTTGTTAATAGGTTAGTCCAATAAATGTCATAATATGATATAAAGTGCATATAAAACATGTGGCAATTGATATAAAACATGCATGGAACATCAAAAATTATAGATACGTTTGAGACGTATCAGCATCCCCAAGCTTAGTTCCTACTCGTCCTCGAGTAGGTAAACGATAAAACAATAAATTTTTGAAGTGACATGCTACCAACATAATCTTGATCTAATATGATGTAATGGCAAGTGAGCTGAGATCAAATCATTCAAAGCAAATGTCTATAATTGATATTAAATAAGAGATAATAAAGCAAGATAGTTAAACAAGCTAAAAGTTTTCATGAATGACGGCCTTTAAGACATGAAACCGTACAAGGTTCATTATAGATGTTTTAAGTATCCAGTGTAGGAGTTCTATCCTTCAATTCCAAGCATCAAGCAATTTTTCATAACATAGAGAACGGATCCAGTCAAGTAAAAGTAAACATGAACGTCATGAATCCACTGTTTCGAGGTCTACTCAACCGGTGAGCGTAAGCATTTAGTATTGGCACCAGGATGTTATGGCAAAGAGAACGTTAATGGGGGTTTGGAAGGCCAATGGAAGAAAGTCTCACAAAGCTATAAGTGATCATTAGACAAGAGGAAGTCTTATAATCGAAGCTATGCAAGGAGTAGTGATTGCCATGCAACGGATGCACATAGAGCTATATGTGTATGAAAGCTCTCCAATGGAACTAGTGGGGGTGCATCCAACTCGGTTGCTCACGAAGACCTAGAGCACTTTTGAGGAAGCTCATCATTGGAATATACAACCCAAGTTCTATAACGTAATATTCCCCACATAGTTATACTAGTAAAGCATGAAAACTCTCTCAAATGGAGCATAGGTGCTAAACATGAGCACAAATGATGACTATGAATACTGCAAGTGCTAAACATGAGCACAACTTTGATAAAGGATAGTAGTGTTGCCCCCCTTTTCTTTATTTTTTTTTTCTTTTTTTTTTTTTTTCTATTTTTTTTCTTTTTCTGTTTCACTTTTCGATGGCCTCCATGGCTCTTTTCTAGCAGGGGCAACACTCTAATATGATTACAAACTTTTTGGTACAAATAACTCATAATGAACAAAACATGATGTATAAAACTGTATGCCTCTGCCAGTGTAGCAGGATGTGCAATGATCTAGCGTAACATGGGTAAACCACACATCAGCTATATAGAATCATGCAAAGCAATATATAAATGATAAATGACAACAAGTCATGTAATGTAAAATGGAAGTTGCATGGCAATATATCTCGGAACAGCTATGGAAATGCTGTGGTAGGTAGGTATGGTGGCTGTTTTGAGGAAGATGTATGGGTTTATGTGTAGGAGAACAAGAGGAAGTCCTCCCACGGGTTTTGGATGTACTGGCGAAGTATGCACAACTCTCAATGTGAGAAAAGGGCAATGCACAGCACCGAAGAGGCTAGCAAATTTGGATGGTGGAAGTGCCAAAACCGTAGCTTAACATTAGTCAAAAAGAACTCACAAGTTTATTGCAAACAACTAGCAGGTTCAACATTAAGCGCATGGTTAACATTTACCCCAAGGAGGGCCGTTCACGGCGGCACAAGTACCCCGTTAGATCCCTCGACCTTCACACACAACCTAGTTATTACGAACCACTTTTCAGACATGGAAAGCTATCAAGTCCAACTACACCTTCAACAATTTTAGTAGAGTTTGTAGTACGGTACAAGCTTAAAGACAATAATCCACTAATGATTTTAACTTAATTAACCAGCAAGCTTTACCATCTATTACTTAATACCTCAAAACGTTTGCAAGGAATCAGGTTATCAAAGTTCAATGATCTACAAGATTATGCAAGTTTTCATTATACCACTACCACACGCAACATTTTCTGAACCAACATATTAACCAAGCAACTCTCCAAACAAATATAAGTGAAGCAAGAGAGTACTTTCTACAAAAGAACTAATAGCTCTGACAAGAGGTACATGAAAACCAAGAGCTAGAAGCTAAACAGCGCGAAAATTGAATACTCAACAGATATAAGTGAAGAACAGAGTATTCCAAGAAAAAGCGGAGCGTGTCTCTCTCCCAATCAAGAATGTGTCATCAAGCTTATTGAAAATAAAAGTACAATACTGAAAATAAAAGCACACAGACGCTCCAAGAAAAGCACATATGATGTGAAAGAATTAAAATATAGTTTCACTAGAGATGACCTGATAATTTTGCCGATGAAGAAGGGGATGCCTTGGGCATCCCCAAGCTTAGACGCTTGAGTCTTCTTGAAATATGCTGGGGAGATCCATGGGAGCCTCCCCAAGCTTAAGCTCTTCACTCTTCTTGATCCTATTATATCATCCTTCTCTCTTGACCCTTGAAAACTTCCGTCACACCAAACTCAAAGTAAATCTCATTAGAGGGTTAGTGCATAATCAAAAATTCACATGTTCTATAAAGACGCAATATGACTTGTTACTTTAAACATTAGCTACTGCCACTGATGTTATGTGAAGCTCTTCCACCCAAAAAAGAATTTCACTCAACACTAGTAAAAGAGAGAATGCAAAATAAAAAGGCATAATCTGTCTAAAACAGAACAGTCCGCAAAGACGAATTTTTTCGAGGCACTTACGACGCTCAGATCGAAAAACTTGAACTAATGAAAGATTCAGACATTCATAAAGATTACGCACAAAAATTTCAGATTTAATTAACAATCTGGTGATTTTAGGAATTTCGTACAGTGAACAGCAAAAATCTGTTTCTGCGCAGCAATCAAAATTAAGCATCATCTTAACATTAGAGGCTACTCTTGGCACAACAATGCGAGAAAATAAAGATACAAAGGAGTTGCTACAGAAGTAAACACTCCTTGACTCAATAAAAAAAAATTGCAGAAAATAAAAATAATGGGTTGTCTCCCACAAGCGCTTTTCTTTAAAGCCTTTTAGCTAGGCATGATTTTGATGATGCTCTCATATGTATAAGAGGTGAATATGAAAGAGCATCAAGAAGCAAATATCAAACACATTTAAGTCTAACCCACTTCCTATGCAAAGGAATCTTGTAAGAAAATAAATCAATAAAGCACAAAGTGACTAGCATAGGAAGGCAAAACAAGTGCAACATCAAAACTTTCAACATAAAGAGAGGAGACTTAATATTATTGTGATGTATGAATCCATGTCTCCCTCTCTCATAATAACTTTCAGTAGCATCATTGATAAAATCCACAATATAACCATCACATGAAACATTCTTATCATGATCCATATGCATAAAGTATCAATATTTTCCACATAAGCAAATCTTTTATTAATAACAATGGAGTAGGATCATCATAAAGAACTGAACATGATAGACAAGTTGTATATTAGAGGGATGGTTTGAGTAATCCTCCATAATTATGACAAGCTTCATGAGGATGATTGTAATTATAACCTATGTCATAGTTATCTTTATAATAATTATCAAAGACTGGAGGCATAGTATCATCATAAACAATAGAATAGTTATCTTCCAAAGTGTGTTCATTTGTAAACATATCATCATCATTTTTACTAGAAGGAGAGGTCTCAAATATATAATCATCATTAGCAAAAGGATTTTCAAAAACATCACAGGAGGAGAGGTTTCAAAATATAATTATTACTAGCAAAAGGATTTTCAAACACCTCATCCCCAAGCTTAATGCTTCCTATATCATCATTGGAAGGAACATGGATAGTACTAATAGTATAGCAATTATTAACATCATCATTTTCAGAATTGGAACCCAAAAGATTTTCAATACCAAAAGTAGTGTGCTTTTCCCAATCATGATCACTACTATAAGTAACAGGCATAGGATCATCATCGAATTCAGACTCATCAGCAACAACTATAATAGGAGCAATATGCTTAGGGGAAGATACCGTTTCCTCTCTCCTTTTACTCCTCTTCTTCTTCTTCTTCTTTCCCTCTTTAGGAGGGAGAGGCTTGAAAGGAGGCTTCACCACATACCCTGGTTTATTGTTAGAAACAATAGAAGAAGCTTGGGAGGATTCCTCTTTTTCATTAATAAGAGTAAAACAAACATTAGTCCTTTCATATTTTGGTAAAGTCGATCCATCTTTTATAATATTTTGTATGTAAGTGTTGGCATGGCAATTGTTAGCACAATAGAGATGACATCCATGCAATACGCTATTCATATCAAAAGCACTCATATCTAACGAAGAAGTTTTTCTTGATAACTCTTCACACCCCAAAAATAATGTAAGTTCATCATGCTGATTAGGAGTGATCATGTTATCACAAAAGTCTTCCGCAATATCCTTATTAGAACCTGAGCATTGGAATTCGAAGTGACCCTTTTTATAGCAAAGTTCACAAATAAAAGGATAGAGGGCACAAACTTTTTCAGCAAGATCATTTAGAGCCCTGTGCCACATTCTAGTTTTTTCATTCCTATGATGGATACAATAATCTTCTTCGATTTGATTCTTTTCACAAGGTCTAAGTGCTCCACAAAAATTAACATGCTTATAAGAAATAGTATTTTCAGAAGTTTGAGCATGTTTATTGCAATCATTAGTAACAATTTCATTTTCCATGCAAGTGTCTTTGAAAGGTTCATGATACATGTCCCAATTTTCTTTAGGAACATTAATATGAGAAGCAAAGGCTCTACAATAATCAACAATAATTTGAGAATCAAGACCATATTTAGCACTAAGCTCATGAAAACTAGCAGTTTCAGCGAAAGACTTAATGCAATCATACTCATAGTTTATACCTGATTCTTTACCTTTGTCGTTCTCCCAATCTTCAGTATTGCCTTGAATTGTTTCAAGAAGATCCCACTTAGCTTCAACCTTCTTACTTGTGAAAGAACCCTCTGAACAGGCATCTAGATAATCCTTGTAATGACCTGAAAGCCTTGCATAAAAATTAGTAACAATTATTTCCTCAGGAAGCCCATGGTTAGGACATTTGAGTATTAATGTTTTCAGTCTTTCCCAAGCTTGAGCAATGCTTTCTCCATCACGAGGACAAAAATTATAAATGTAATTCCTATCTAAATGCATTTCATAAGGAGGATAAAATTTAGAGTCAAAGAGAAATTCAAGCTCCTTCCACTCCGAATGATGAGGATCATCCAGTAGATCATACCACTCCCTAGCTTTGTCCTTAAGTGACAATGGAAATAATTTCTTCATGGCATTTTCCCTTGATAAACCTGCAACCTTAAACAACTCACAAAGTTCTGTAAGTTTCAACAAGTGATCACGTGGATGGACTGTTCCATCCCCTGCATAACGTTCATCCATAACCTTTTCAACAATTTCCATGGGTATTTCAAATGGAATACTTTCAGTAGATGGATTTAGAATATCACAAGCATCATTAGAATTATCACGTATGGGAGACAAAGTATTATCAAAGCAAATTTTCTCCTCCAAAGCTGGGGAACTAAAAAGATCATTTTCAAAACTAGCTTCCCCAAGCTTAGACTTTTCCATAGCATTAGCAATAATGGTGTTCAAAGAATTCATGCTAATAACATTGCTATCACTATTATGCAAAAAACTTCCATAGGTTTTTTAATTTTCTCTTCAAAAGCATCATGTCCTAATTCAATATAAAGTTCATAAAGATCTCTAATTTTTTTGTTGTTTTCCATTAAGCCTAACTAGTGAAATAAAAACAAGAAACAAAAAGATATAATTGCAGAATCTAAAGGAAATACCTTCGAGCACTCACACGTCAGCAACAGTGCTAGAAAATAGCTAAGTAGCTGGAGGATGTGAGTACCTTTTACCTTACCTCCCCGGCAACGGCGCCAGAAAATAGCTTGATGTCTACGCACGCTTCTATTCTTGTAGACAGTGTTGGGCCTCCAAGTGCAGAGGTTTGTAGAACAGCAGCAAGTTTCCCTAAGTGAATCACCCAAGGTTTATCGAACTCAGGGAGGTAGAGGTCAAAGATATCCCTCTCAAGCAACCCTGCAATTAAGATACAAGAAGTCTCTTGTGTCCCCAACACACCCAATACACTTGTCAGGTGTATAGGTGCACTAGTTCGGCGAAGAGATATTAAAATACAAGTAATATGGATGATTATAAGTGGTAATTGCAATCTGAAATAAAAATGGCAGCAAGCAAACATGTAGCAGAACTGGTTGTAAACGGTGTTTCAATGCTTAGAAACAAGGCCTAGGGATCATACTTTCACTAGTGGACACTCTCAACAATAATAATATAATTGAATACATAGATATTTCCTCTTCACTATGCTACTCTGATTATTCTCTCGTTGGATAACGAACACCAATCCACGCGTAGGGCTATAAAAGCACACCTTAAAGTCGCATTCCATGTCTAGAACCCCACACTGTCAACTTGAGCGCCCTAAAGTACTAGACAAACACCGCAATTTCATAGAGACATCCAACGCAAATAATAACTCATGATAAGTATTCCTGTTATCTTTAGCCTAAGAGCCACACACGGGGCGCACACTGTCAACTTCGCACCGTGGGACAAAGGTGACTCCGGAGATTACATTAATAAAACCACTTGAGTAGCATATAAGATAATGAAGAGTACATCTATGGATTCAACTAGATTACAAAGCTCATGATCACATAAAGATCACACCATGGGAGAGAGAGATAAACCACATAGCTACCGGTAGAGCCCTCAGCCTCGGGGAGAACTACTCCCTCCTCATCATGGGAGGCAGCAACGGCGATGATGGAGGCGGTGGCGTCGATGGAGATGGCTCCGGGGGCAATTCCCCGTCCCGGCAAGGTGCCGAAACAGAGACTTATGTCCCCCGAATTAGGGTTTCAGATGGCGGCGGAGCTCTGGAGTTGACCGGGATTAATCATGACAATAGGCACTCGACAGCGTCGACAAGACAAATCCTCCTACGAGTCGATTAAAGCAGTCATACACTGTACTTTCACAAAGGATAACTTTACCTCCACTATTTCCCAGGTTGCATCCGCTGCAAGTAACACCTGGATGCCGCATCCACGATGCGAAGATAAGACCCACCGATCAGTCGAGTAGGGCCAGGGACCGCACCGACTGCGCTTACCCTGTACATTTCCGTGTCTATGGCATGATGAAAAATCCGGACGGACACGTTGGGTACTTATCTTACTAATGCTGGAGTTTGGTTCTATAAGACCTCCGCGGCCTAAGCCAAGCTTGCCCAACCTACGATAGCTAGCAAGGTGTTTGCCCTAGAGCAATTAGCCAGCCCCGATCCGTCGAGTGCGCTGGGCCTGTTAAGTTCACAACTCTCAAACAAATAGAAACCGGGCATGAGTCGACGTACTTCTGACTAACAGCCTCCTCTGGCAAAAGGCACCCGATGAATCCTCGACTATGACTCTCTACCCGATTCTACGAATCGACCAGACACTCGGGGGCTACTCCCATCGGGAACGCTGGACGCGCACCGACGAGCGCTGGCCGCGCACCCGACGTACTACCGAGTCAAAGCACCAGACAACGCAACAAGGGCACAAAGACTGAGCATCTCCTTGGACATCTCAAATTTTATCGACTATTCCCAACTCACATCGGGAGTGCACTCACCTCCGGCTCGAGTGCTATATAATTATCAAAGTCGGGTTCTCTATAGCCCGCAAAATGAATTCTCAAAGTCGGGCTTCCTATAGCCCGCACCGGATTTCTCAAAGTCAGGTTCTCTGTAACCTACACCGGATTTATCAAAGTCGGGTTCTCTATAGCCCGCACCGGATTTCTCAAAGTTGGGTTCTCTATAGCCCGCACCGGATTTCTCAAAGTTGGGTTCTCTATAGCCCGCATCGGATTTATTACTATCAGTTTTCTTACACCTATACTGGATTTCTCATAAATGATTCAACTCTCAAATCATGGCTAATACGTTCATCACATGGTCATCAGCATACCCGACGCATCGACTACGCCTACTCGACATGCTGCTATTAGTCTTTGCCCGATTCTTTTAATCGACCAGACACTCGGGGTTACTGACGGGGATGTACCCTTCGGTTCCCCTACCATTGTCATACCTGGTGCGGCCCAGCCGAAGGCGCACACGGTGGCCCACGAAGCACAACAAGTCACGACTTGCAATACAAGGAAAGGACTACAAGACGTAGTCCACTAGGACTCATGTAAACTCTACCTGTCTCCCTTTATAAAGCCAGGCAGGGGCACCCCCACAGGTACATCCAGACGAGACTCAACATACACGCATAGACATCGCGAGACCACGTCTCACCTCATCGCCATTGCGGCCACCATGTAACATCACCATTATCATCAATACCAGATCAGACAAGCAGGATGTATGTCTTTACCTCACAACGAGGGGTCGAAACTGTGTAAATCTCTGCTTGTCAGCCGTCCGGAACAACCAACGCGCCCAACTTCTCCCTCTATACGAAACCCTAGGTATCTCACCATGTGATTTGCCGTGGTAACCCAACGTCAATACCACATTGTCCAGGTGCCGTGGCCCAGCCAGATCGAATTGATCTTTTAGCCACGCTTGACAAACACTGAGCATATATGGAAGGCAATCCGACCGTGAAACTTGTGGACATTGCATGCAAAGGCTATCTGTTATATGGGAATATATACTCGTCAAATGATAAAAAACTATTTGTACGAATGCAAAAATATTATTCCCTTATAAGAAATTTGGGCAAACTTTAATTTCACCTCTTGCCAAAGATTTGCCAAAGAAAAACACTATATACAGGTTATAATCCTCATAGAATTTGTCTTCTTTTCACCTGAGTTATATGAAAATATTTCCTAGCCGTTTCTATTTGTACGAATGCAAGATTTAATCAACTTTGAACCAAAAAAGATTCGGAAGTTGTTTTTTAACTTTTTTTGAATTTCTAAAGGACTTCGTATATCAGTTGCATTTGTAGCCAGAGCCATGAGTCGCGTCCTGCTATCCTCATCCTTTCCTTGTAGCGAGCTAAAAATCCCCGAAGGCGTGCCTTGAGTCCAAAAAAAGGCAAGAAAAAAACAGCCTGGGTCTAAAATCGCCGCCGTTCCTCTTCCACTCTCGAGTCTCTACTCCGAATACCGCCGGCGAGGCCATTCTCCGACGGCGTGGCCGCTGCTCCCTGCGACAACAAGTTCCTCTTCCACAGGCCAATTTCCTTAGCCTCGCCTCGCCGACGACGGGCGATCGGAAGCAACCGGCAGCCCGTGGGTGAGCCCCCAGTCCCTCTCACCATTTTTCGTCTCCTCCGATGCTCTCAGGCCGTACGGTCGCGCTCATGTGAGGTTTCTGATCTGAGCTCGTGCAGATGAACTCTGGATCTTCCCGCGGGCCCATTAATTCCGTCTCCCTGGATTCCTCTCCCCATAGCTGGTGAGTCCTTGTGTGAACTGGCCCGTTGCCCTCGCCGGCCCTATCGACGTCTTCGTGCTTCGGAAGGAATTGGAGGTCCGGGCGACGTCGTCGGGTGAGTAATTGTCCCAGTCATTCACGGCTGCTAACAAGTCATTAGGATCATTCACTCTGAAGCACATCTATTTCATGGATTAGGCTTAGCAGTTAGCAATTATCTCAATCATTCACGGCTGCTAACAGGTCATTTTAGGATATTGCCAAAACGAGCAGATGGGAAGTGATAATGGGGGAAATTATATTGCTTTTCTATTTAATATATGAATTGTTAATATGTGCTAGTACTGCAGCATCATCGCATGCCATTTTTTGGAAATGATGAACCCCTCTGCCGATGTGCGTGCCGTGTAGGCTAAACACACTCATTTGAGATTCTTATATGGACCACAAAAAATATTGATAAATGGCACCAAATTCTCGATTTCTGCAGTGAAAGTTGGATAGGGGTTCGTTTTAAATCCCAGTCATAGTACGTGTATTATAGTACTGTTGAGTATGAGCTTTCGAGCTTGAATGCAGTGGTTACTAGTTAGTTACATTTACTTACTAAGTACTAATGATTTAAATACTTCTTTATTTTTTTAGATGAAGATACCGGTCTTTTTTAGCCTCTCTCCTCTCCACTTGTGCCAAGAGGTCCTGGGTTCAAACCAGCCTCTCTGCATTGCACTTTGCAGGGGAAAGACTAGGTTTCTATAATCCCTCCCCAGACCCCACCTTGTGTGGGAGGCTCTATGCACTGGGTCTGTCCTTTTTATACCGGTCTTTTTTCGGTGTAAGCAAAGAGACGTGGAACCCAAACAGGAAATAACCATGCCATTACTAACTGATGACCTGGTGTTGGAGATTCTGTCTCGGCTACCGCTGAAGTCCTTTTGTCGCTTCAAATGTGTCTGCAAGAGTTGGCTTGCCTTCTCATCCGATCCACATCACATCCATAAGCTCCCAAGAACTCCCACTGGTGTTTTGTACCAAAGGTGTGAGTATCGTAGTGCCATCCATCTTGCCAGACTTCCGTTAAGTGACAGGGAAATCGACACAACTCTTTCTTTTGTGCCATGTTATGATCATCTAAGGCTAATGGATTGTACCAACGGCCTACTCCTTTGCTGTTATGAAGGTTTCTCATCATATTTTCCAGACATTTCGCTTTCCATTGTGTGCAATCCAGCAACGCAAGAGTGGATAGCACTTCCACCTACTCAACCTGCAAGTGACAGTACCCATCATCTCGTGTTGTGCTTTGATCCATTATGGTCTCAACATTTTTATGTCTTCAAATTCTGGAAGAGGTGTTCGTCGCATCCTGGAGACCATCCAATCAATGAAGTTGAGATATGTTCCTCTCAGGATTTCACATGGCATAGTAGTCTCTTGAAAAGTGAAATTGGATTTCATGGTCAATCGCACTTCAGTAATGGGTTGTTGTATGTTGAGCATTCATGGGACCATTGTGTCCTGGCAATGGAAATAGATGCAACGGACACATTTACACAGCTGCTCAAACGAAGGACTATTCAGCTGCCAGGATTCCCCGTCAAGCCAGAGTTGTTTCGTTGTTCTCGTGGCCACGTTGCCCTGTCATCAGGGGTCTTGTGCTATGCACAGCAAGAAATAGATGGTCGCACGATGCGGATTTGGAATTTGGATAAATCTTTGCCTGAGAGGTGGGTGGTGAAGCATCGGCTAAATATGATGAATGCATTTGGGAGGGACGTCTTGATCCGCACTGATTGTGAAGGATTATTGTGTTTCGATTATTCCATCTTGGCTTTTGACCTGGAGAGAGAAATTGTTATCCTTGGCGAGCAAGGTACTTGGAAATTCCTCTCGTTTAGCATCAGTACCAGAAAACTCTCACAGCTTCAGACTCCCACAACATGTGAACTGTCTGCAAAATTTTACTACGTGCCATACTACTGCAAGTTCCAGCTTCAGCACTTTAAGGGGCTCAAGATGAACTTTAGCTTACGATCTTATGAATGATGTCATTGGTAAGGATTCTAGTGCTTTAAGGGGATCAAGAATGTTAGCTAGGTTGTCTATACTATGCTATGAAGGCTGTACTTTGTATATGCATTTTCCTGTGCATTAGCTGCACCAAACAACTGTTATGTATATGCATCAGATATTTGGATTGCTGGCTTTGTGCCAGTCTGTTATACTTGCCTTTTCACTATTGTCTCTTGTCGTACTTATGCTCGTTTAATTTGGAAAACTGTAGATTAAGTACCCCTGTTGTGTGTTATGAACATGTGGAGTTGCATGAACTAATATTTTGGGCACATAGTAAAATTGTTTGCTCACTACACTATTATATTCAGACATGAATACACGCAGGTTTGTGAGGCCATTTCATCAGTGACTGGATTGAAACATGAATGCAGTCATACAGAGATCGGGAGGGGTTTGATCTCGTTCACTTGTATTGGCTTGATATATTACAAATAATCAATAAAAATATTATTTTCAGAATAAAATGTACGACGACCATTAGTCCCACCTATAAACCACCACGAGATCAAAGTTTAACTGGATAGGCCCGTGAAGTCGAACAACCCGAGCTTATATGGACATTAGCAACCCAACTAGTGGCTTATCAAAAAGCCTGAACTTTTGAGTCAGTTTTCTATCTAATTGGCAATCATATCGAGCAATGCAATGCAATGTACATCCATCTGAATCTGATGAAACCTCAGGTAACCGGAACTTTCCCGCAGATGCTAAGGACATCATCCAAAGGTGCATGATCGCCGGTCCCTTCATCTCTCCATGCGTACAACAATTATTTTCCTCTGAACACAAACATCCCACCCTGTAGAAAGGCAACACGAGCAAACACATGCGAGCCATCAGTAAGGATCGATGGAGAAGCAAATCCACCAGACGTCAATCTTCTTCTGGATAACAAAATGCAGAGATAGAGATGAATGAATTCAGTTAACCTGCTGCATGACACCCGTCAGGTCAGCCGGTGTCCCTTGCAGCGTGTAGTTCTTGGTCGCCGCCTTGATGGAGTCGAGCCTGGAGTATATTTTCGCCTTCATCACACATAGACATCAACATTTTAGTGGCGTTCATGCAAACGGCGTGTGAAGTGAAGGAATTGGTCAGAGCTCGGAAGCGAAATGCGCCAGTGGTGTGGAGCGTGGTACTTATACTAGCTGAACTGAAGAGTGTCCGTCCTATACCGTGGTACAGCCCCAAGACATCGTAAGCCTGAAAAGGATAGTACAGCATAGTCAGTCTTGCATGCAAATCCAAAGCACCATAAAGTGTTCTTCACTCGTTGCTGCTCAAGTCAAATCTGAAGTACATTACGGCAAGAAAAGAGTAGGCACTGTTCATATTGTCGCAGTGTCACTCAAGGAGGAACAGATAAGTGGAATGGATCGTCACCTTGCGCTCCGGGTCGGCGTACAAGCTATCTGAAGGAAATGGCAGCTGCAGTGCAATGCATCGCAGAGAACTGTCAGGAAATAAGCAGAAAAATTTGATACACTGACTAAATTTTAGTACTATGACACTGCTATGACGTCTTCGCCGAATTGGAAGATTACTGCAGGGTGGTAACAAAACAATGAACCATGAACTCAGGGTGGTAACAAAACAATGAACCATGAACTCAGCACAAGCTCACCCGATCGGCAAGAATGCGAGCTTTATCAGAGGTGCCGACGCCAACGGCGATCAGTTTAGCCCCCGCAGACTCGAATTTTTCCATGGAGTTCTTCAGGTCAGAGGCCAGCTCCCAGCTGTAGGCATGGCAAACGACAAACGGACAAAGCTTAGCAGCCGACGATCAACGACCAAAACCAAGAAAGAGGGGAATTAAGCATGGAGCGTGTAAGTATAATGGGTACCAGCAGAAGCATCCGAAATGCCGTAGCAGCGCGACCACGGCCACCCCCTGCTTCGCAGGAACAACAGCACGAGTTGATCACTGGTTCACCCTGTCAGAGTCAAACTGCACGATGATACCTCAGTGGGTTCCCACAGGTCCCTCAGCTGGACGGCGTCGCCCGTGCTCGCAGCGAAGACCGAGACGCCGGCGAGGGCGTCCCACACTGGGGTGCCGGCGTCGGGGGAAGAAGCCCCCGCCGCAGCTGATAGTGTCAATGAGCGGCCGCAGAGACGGCGTTCGCGCGGGAGGGTGGCGCCGGCGCCAGAGACGGCCACACGGCGGTGGAACGATGGCCGAGGCGCAGAGGTATGTAGCAGGGCGCGAGAGAGGGGGAGCGAAGTTGCCATCGCCATGGAGACGGCCCGACGAGGAAGGGGGGAGGTAAACGACGGCTCGATCACGACGCCGCCCCAGCTACTGGTGCCTGCACACTTCGGTGCCGAGCTCGTGGCCGCGTGCCGGGCGCGCGGTGAGCCACCGGCTCTGGAAGCGACCGAGTGGCCGTTGCTGCACGGCGTGGAGCCATCTCTTCCTGTAGTTTTTTTCTCGACTGGCAGCGCCCAGATCAGAGACTCCTTTAGCCGGGCCGTAGTGTTTACGGGGCCCCCTTAGACCGCACGTGGATTAAACTGAACAAAAGCTTACCTAAATTGGGCCACAGCATATGCTTTCTCGGCCCAAATGTTTAGCGAAAAATGTGGCATCGTTCAACAAGCCCATCTTTCTTCCTCCTGCCCCATTTGCCATTGCGTAGAAGCACACCGAAGTCCAAACCCAAGCAACTGGGAGTGTTCACGCTTGTCGGTTAAGGGGACCTGGCTCCGTAACTAGCTTAGCTTAACTGTATAATAGTATTGTGTTTTCAAGGCGAGCCGAGCCATGGAAGCTATCAAGCTACCCTAGTAAAATAAACTATGATTGCGTGCATGCATGGATAAGCACGAAGGCACGTTGAGAGATGTTTTGCGTAATGCCATTACCTAGGAAGATGTCTCCTCCAGGTCTAACGCTAACAGCCATGGTAACCGTGCTATATATAGAAATCTGCGTTCAATTCACACGAGACGATCCTAGCTAGCCTCCAGGTTGTATATGTGAAAAGGCACAATTAGTACTGCCTCGTGCACATAACTATATCGCCTTCATTTCCTTCACGGCGATGGGATCGAAATCCACCTCGAGAGATCTTTCCCAGATAATATTTGAAGGCTGAAAATAGTGTAGTAATTGTAAAAATCTTCTACAGTTTCCCTGATTCAGACAGGACATTAACCAGCAGGGTGAAGTAAACTCTCCTCACTAACATGATCTCTTGGCGACAAATACTCCACGTTGCCACTGTTGACGCATGGTGCAGGACACTGTGCTGTCCCATGGAAACGCCGAGAAAACGCTATTACAGCGGGGCCCACAGCGATACTACTGGAGCACTGCAGTACCACTAGGAAAAGTGGCCACGCACTCATGGAGCGGTGTTAGTCAAATTTTCACTTTGGCACACAGTCACAAATGCCGACCCGTTCCGCCGTGGGGTGGACGGAGGAGGAGTAGCACGGAACCCCATGCACGCATGTGTAAAACAAACCAAGATTCCCATCCCCTCTCTCTCCCCCATGTGAGCCTAGGCATGCGTCATTCCTTGGTTAGCGAGAAACGGCCTCCCAAAGTAGGGTTAAAAAGGGTTTAGTTGGAGAGCAGCACTGCCCCGCAGGACGCTTGTTAATCATGCCTTCTTGCGTTATACTACAAGGGTTTGCGTGGAGCTGACCCTAAAGCGCCCCTATTTTACTGGAGCCATATTTTTTTTTTTGAAAGCCTGCGTACAACAGAAGTACCACATCCATGATGAAGTACAAGAACAAAAAAACCCGACGCAGGGGAACAGAGCAAAGAACAAGCTCAAGCAAACAACGCCGGCGAGGAAGACGAAGATCGACGACCACCTTCAAACCACTGCCTGAGGGAACCTCCTACCATGTAGAACGCCGCAAAGCCCGTCCGCCGCAAGCAGCGGAACTTCAGCCGTTGAACGAACACGACGAGCTCCCTCCCTCTCCAGCCCCTCCACCTTGCCGCATCCACCTTCGTCCGCAACGGCAGCAGAAGCCGCGAGGCTCGCCCGGCCCTGAGTTCCAGCCTCTGGATCCTCTCTCGTAGCTCCACACCGAGGAGGTCGACCTCCCCGCCGGCCGGCAAGGAGGAGGAAGAACCAGAGGAGAGCTGGTAGATCCGAAGATCCCCGGCCCGCAAAAGCCGCGTGCGCGACGCCAGAGCTCCGAGGAGCACCTCCGCCGAAGGGGAACGCACCGGCACCACACCTAGCCACCGACACCACCGCCGCCTCCACAGCGCCGCCGGCGGGATCCTAACGCGACCTACACTATATACAGGCCGGGATCTGGGGATCCCCCACCCTCCCGCCGCCGGAGCGGCCGCGGAGGGGAGGAATCCCACAGATCGCCGACGAGCGAGGTGGTCGAGCTGGAAGTCGCCCAAAAATCGCCCTCTGGCTACTGTAGCGAGAGAGAGAGGAAAGCGGACGGCTCGCTTCTGACAATATGTTTACTGAGCCATATTGTCTCACAGAGATGATAAACCTTCATTTTCCATAGTAACTTGCAAGTCGCCTCCAATGATTTCCAAGAACTAATTGAAGACAACCAGCAAAGCTAGGCTATAAGAAACGGAGATGAATTTTAACAAAACATTAAGAAACAATATGTTGATTATTTCCCATAAGATTTGTGTCGTTAGATTAATATCAAATCACGGTCACCTACTTATATTAATTCTTGGCTAAAAGTAGATCTTGTAAGGCGCGATCGAGCACCTTGTAGAGTAGGGAGTAGCAGTGCACTTACAGATTTACTGTGTTAGCGGCAGACATCTTCACCGCTGTTGAAGTTACGTAGTCATGCGCATTTTGAGGCTCACGTGAAGCTCGGGCAGTGCAAATCTCTCCTCGGTCGGGAAAACGTTTCTGATCTGGAAAGACGAGATTTTTACCTTGATGCAAAAGATAGCTTTGGAATTTTTTCTTTCTTCAAGAGCAAAGGGCAGCAGCTCATCAGCCGTGTGACCGATGCTGGTTAATTAACAATCCATGCAAAGAGCGAGGATTAGTTGTGTGTGGTCGGGCATCTCGATGTCTTCTTCCTCGGCGCGGGTAAACTAAACAAGCCCGGCACGCAGCTTGGCATCCGTCGGGTTCCACCCAATCTCACTCGCAAGACTTCTCTTTTGTTCTCTTCTTCTCAAGTAAGTCTTGTCACACATCCTCCCTCGCCTCACATCATTCTTATATGATGCTACTACAAGTTGGTCAGTGGGGAGTATGTTAAGATCGCCATTTTTTGCGTAAAGTATGTTCCGCGTGGAACCACTCAAAAACCACACCACGTAACTAAATTATTAGGGAAAGAATCAAAGTGTTTGTGTTGGTAGATTAACCATCTGCACGCTCTCGAGATCTGATGTATTCTATATTTGGAGAGATGTCCTGTGTGACCAATGGTGTGCATTTGGTTGGAGTTGGTGTGTAAACGACTAAACGGGTTTGGTGTTAGCTCGGCTATATGCTGACTTTCACCGCAATTCACACCCTACAACCTCACATTTTTTGCTTTGCTCGATCAGTTTTGAAATACATTTTCTGTAGTATATTTTTCAATTAGAGATAGCACATGCCCGTCAGCATTTGAGCTATACGTGTGTTCTGTAGTACTAGTACTATCTCCCCAAAATGCACTATTTTTCCATTAACTCTACTAGAATTTTCTTCCTTGAGAGAGTAGAGATTAACCATCTGCACGCTCTCGAGATCTGATGCATTCTATATTTGGAGAGATGTCCTGAGACTTCGCTATGTGCTGACTTCGCTGTAATTCACACCCCCACAACGTCTGATTTTGTTTTTTTTTTACTTTGCGATCTATTTGAAATGCATTTTCTGTATTTTTATTTGAACGGGAAAACGCCCGAAGGAGATGGTACCTGAATTAGATCGGCGAGCCGCAAACGTTGACATAAAGGACCTGAAAGAAAAAATGAAATTACAACGAAGTCCCTAACATTTCCACCTAGCACCCTAAACGGGATCGCAAAAATGCAACCGGGTCCATGCTCGTCGCCGATGAAGACATGCCTACAAGCTACAGGTATGGGCGCCCATGCCGCTCCCGGGGACAGAACCACTTGGGAAAGTAAAGGCGCTCTCCAGTGGCGGATTTACCGTCTGGGCAACCTAGCTAGGCACGTGTCCAGGATCGCCGCCCAGCCCCATGGGACTCCGGCAATGGCAAATGACGACCATGCGACGAAAAACTCCATAATTGGAGAGGAGGAGGGTTTGCGTCATATTTTGCCACTTTGCCTCCTGGGCATTATATGACTAACTCTCTTAGGTTTATTAATTATTCGGCCACACTCCTGTTCCCTCCCCACCAATTCTCTCTCATCGACATGGGCCTTAGTGCCTAGGCTCATATGTTGGATTGGGTCCGCCACTGGCGCTCGCGCCATACCGAGGCCGGAGGAGAGATCATATGACAAAGGAAGAACAAGCTCGATAAACTAGCCTCGAGCGCAGCAGGGCCATCCCCATGGCCAAGGATAGCAGTGGCCAACATGAGTCGCTGCTTGTGAACTGCTGCGTCGAAGCACACGCCGCAGGAGTCCCGATCCCCAACCTTAATTCCTCCCCACCACCACGGCCGGCCAAGAGGAATCGCAGGATGACGAGCTCAACACCGAAGAGCTGGAAGCGCTTATTGCAAGAGCTTGCTCCCAAGCCCTGTCTGTTCCCCTTCCCCCTTGCAAGGAAAACAGAGAGGGCCAGGAACAACGTCCTAACGCGCGCTGGAGCACCAAGACGAACAAGCTCGCCAACAACAAGACCTTATTGACGGAGATCATTGGGCCAAACTTCACCGCGCACAATTGTAACACCCCGGACCACCCCGGGCCGGGCCTGTCACCCCTGTCAGCTCTCTAGTATCTTTAGATTGGCCCCGCGGATCAATACCGGTCTTTTCTGTGCACTTTTGTCCTCAGTCGTGTGCACCCGGGTAAACTCTCAATGTATTGTTCACACTGCAGCCGCTTCTCTTGGAAATCTTTCCCTGGCATTTTTTTTTTTTGAGAGCCTCTCCTGAGAATACAAGTTGTAGAATCTGATCGGACACACAGGTACGCACACCACACGCACACACACCACACGCACACCCCACCTATATGTCTAAACTAGACCTACAACCTATATCCCAAATACGTCTTGAGAGTCTTCCGAAGTCCAGCGTTTCCGGTACGACGAACACGTCGTTCTCGCCTGTGGCTCATAGACGTCTGAGAGGCATCGCTGAATTTATTCATGGTGAGACGCCAGAAAATCATCCCCGTTGGGATCGATCCCTGGTGGGCTGTGTGCACACCCGCACCACTAGCCACTCGAGCACATGCTCGGTCTCTCTTTCCCTGGCGTTCTGTGTCGCCAGCAAGGCAACAACTCCGGCGGAGACGGATCTTTCGCCACAGCGCCATAGCCATTTTGACACGTGGGCTTTATGAACTGCATGCACTGGATAAATGTTGGATACGGACCCGCGCGCGGCGCGGAAAAGTGGCGTGTACGCTGCTGGATCGACGTACTCGTACATGTATGTACAGTACCAGTAGAAGCAGTTGGTGGTAGTAATCCCTCCGTTCTAAATTAGATGACTTTCCATTCGTACACATGTGGATGTAGCTATACTTGTATCATGTCTATATACATCTGTATGTGGACAAATGAAAGTCATCTAATTTGGAACGGAGGGAGTACGTCCCATCATTTTGTAGCGCGACAATGCATGGCAACGTACGGTGCAGTGAGTGCGGTACTGCTTGCTGTGTACGTACGTAGTAGCAATACACTGAGACCCAGATGGCTGGGTGTAGCATGAGCTGGAGCACCAAGACAAACAAGCTCGCCAACAACAAGACCTTATTGACGGAGATCGTTGGGCCAAACTTCACCGCACACAATTGTAACACCCCGGACCATCCCGGGCCGGGCCTGTCACCCCTGTCAGCTCTCTATTATCTTTAGATTGGCCCCGCAGATCAATACCGGTCTTTTCTGTGTAATTTGTCCTCAGTCGTGTGCACCCGGGTAAACTCTCAAGGTATTGTTCACAGGAGGGGGAGAGAGAGAAGGTTGAGGATAGGAATGAGGCCTACTCGCCTACTCGGTGAGAGGTTATACGATTACGCATTTTCCGTCTTTTGAACAAACATATGTCTGTAATGAGCTAACCATTGAGTAATGAGCTATATGTGTGTATTGTTTTTAGTACTCTCTCCGTATTAAAATGTAGACGTGGATGACATTTTAGCGTTCACCAAATGCACTATTTTACTATTATGTACTCACTCGGTTTTTTAGTATAACATGTTTTAGATATTTCAAATATGATCTAGATACACGCTAAAATAGATAAACATACACAGTAAAATGAGCCTAGACACAATTTGGGGTGCCGGATAAATTCTGGAAGTACCGTTCGTCGAAGATGCTCTAAACTTACTTGGATGACGAAGAGCCAAAGATTACACAGTAAAACCACTATATATATATATAACTCAGCTAAAATGAAATTGGTTTCTGTTTAAGCTAAACAGAAACTTTCTGAACTGTCTGGACAATGATACGTGAACCTTCTTCGCCTTGACATGTGAACCTTCAGACGGTATACACGGAATTCCTGTTTTAACTTATAGCGTTTTTAACGCAATTTTTGAACCGCTTATCAGAATGAAACATACGATATACCGGTGGATAGGTATCGAAATTGCGCAACTTTTTCGTATTGACATGTTTTTCGAATTAGTTACTTTTTCAAACAAATTTGAATATACGAAAAACCGTTTTCACGATTTTTTCTTTTTTCATAGTATTTCGGCCGTAATTTTCAAACCCTTTGTCGGATTGGCGCAAATGATACACCGTTGGAAAGGTATGGAAATTTCGCAACTTTGCTAGCTCTAGTCTATTTTCCAAATTCGGCACGGATTAAGAGCAGTTTTGAATATAAACGATTCTGTTTTCTGAAATTTCAGATCCGACGGACAATGTTTTGGCAATTACTTTCAAAGTGCTTATCGATACATAACAAATTATATGGCGTTGGAAAGCTATTGACTAGGCGCAACTTTTTTATTTTAATCATATTTCCAAATTCCATACGGTATGAGATTAATTTTAAATTTACAGAAAACGTCAAAACACGTCATGACGGGATATTTTTTGAAATTGGCATGATTTTGATGCTTGGGTTGAGGGTGGTGGCATGGGAGGTCCAAATTAGACTCATGTGGTTGCTAATTGCATGTGAAGGTGGTTGGTTTGGACAAATGGATATTGTATGGTTGATTTTTATGTGTAAAATTTCCGCTCCTTAAAAATAGAGGAGTGAACTGCTTCGAATATGGCGGTGAACTTCTTTTTATCTGAAAGTGAACTTTAAGTCACAGTGTTTTTTCACATAATGTTTTTTTCTTGGTATTTTAAACCGTTTATCAAAAAAATGTGAACTTTCGTTTTACAAAATAAAGCTAAATAAATAAACTTTTTCTTTTTATTTATGAAGTGAATCTTTTTTATACGTTGAACTTATAAACTTCATTAAGTGAACTTTGTTTAATAAAATGTGAACTTTATTTTTCTCCAAAAAATGTGAACTTTTGTTTTTACAAAAATTGAGCTAAATCAATGAACTTATTACTTTTTTGTTTGTGAAGTGAATCTTTTTTATACGGTGAATTTCCAAAATACATTAAGTGAACTTTGGTTTTCAAACAAAATGTGAACTTTAATTTCTCCATAATGAATTTTATTTTGTATGAACAAAAGTGTGAACTTTATTTTCTCTGCAATGATTTTACTTTTTATTTTTTTTTGCTGAAAATTATTTATACGGTGAACTTTCTAAAACTATTTAAGTGAACCTCGTTTTATTAGAGTGTGAACCTTTTTTCTTTTTATTTACGAAGTGAATCTTTTTATACGTTGAACTTTCAAAATTCATTAAGTGAACTTTTGTTTAATAAAATGTGAACTTTATTTTTCTCCAAAAAATGTGAACTTTCGTTTTTACAAAAGTTAAGCTAAATAAATGAAAATTTTCCTTTTTTATTTGTGAAGTGAATATTTTTTATACGGTGAATTTACAAAATTCATTAAGTGAACTTTGGTTTTCAAAAAAAATGTGAACTTTAATTTCTCCATAATGAATTTATTTTGTATGAACAAATGTGTGAACTTTATTTTCTCTGCAATGATTTTAGTTTTTATTCTTTTTTTGCTGAACATTATTTATACGGTGAACTTTCTAAAACTATTTAAGTGAACCTCGTTTTATGAGAGTGTGAACTTTTTTTTGTTTTTATTTATAAATTGAATCTTTTTTATACGTTGAACTTTCAAAATTCATTAAGTGAACTTTCGTTTAATAAAATGTGAACTTTATTTTTCTTCAAAAAATGTGAACTTTCATTTTTACAAAAGTTAAGCTAAATAAATGAACTTTTTCCTTTTTTTATTTGTGAAGTGAATATTTTTTATACGATGAACTTTCAAAATTCATTAGGTGAACTTTCGTTTTAACAAAAAGATGTGATATTTATTTTATCCACAATGAATTATATTTTGTATGAACAAAAAAGCGAACCTTTGAGATTGACAATTTGAACTCCCGTTTTTAAACTCCCCACAAGGAACGAACCAAACGTCTTCCACATACAAAATGAACGTCACAACGCTATTTTATATTTTTCATCATAAAAAATGAACATCACAAGCTAATTGATTGAACTTCTTTTTATTATTTTAATTCTTTATTTTTGCTGAACATTATTATCCGCTGAACTTCTAAAACTAATTAAGTGAACTTTGTTTTATGAAAATGTGAAACTTTTTATCGCCAATTTATTTCATTTATTTTTAACAAAAATGTGAACTTTGATGGACGATCTAACTCACGATTTTGAACCATTGTGGCCTAGAAGTGGCCTAGCAGTAAATAGTAAAGTGAAAATTCATTTAAGCTTTATGAACCTTCAAATTATAAAGCAGTTCACGTACCAGTTAAGATCCAACATAAGAAAAGAATAGCATTTTAGATTTAGGGATTATGAGCGGATGAAGTGGACCACAAAAAATAGCCGTAAACAGTTTATGAAGTGAACCTTCATTCAATCATTATGAACCTCTCGGTAAAAAAAACAGTTCACATATCAGCTCGCATCCAGTGTAACAAAAAAAATATGAAAAAAAGCAGTTCAGAAAGTGTATAGAGGACTTCATGAGTGAATGAGATGGACTGAAAAAATAGCTGAACTTCAAATTGACCAGCAGCCTCGTACGACTTGACCAGCAGCCTCGTACGAGAGTGAACCTCTTTTTTCCAATTTGATGCCTGACCGGAGGTTGTGAGGTGCGGGCTGCTGCCGCTGCAGCAAGAGGCAGGGGAGGTACGGCGCACGCATTTTGTGGCCGGCGGGAAGGAGTGCTCGAGTAGGGGAGGCCAGCAGCAAGTGCGGTTGGTGAGGAATGCCGGCGATGCGCTCGACCGGGAGGCGTCATCTCCGGGAGCCGCGCGTGGGAGGATTCCTCCATTTCAGAACACGGGCTCCCAGCACCAGCACGGAGGGGGACTCGGGCTCCCACGCACGCGCGCGAGCGAGCGCGAGAGAGATGGACAAAAGGCGTGGACATGTGCAGGGGCCGCGCGCCATCGGAATGATGGTGCGAGCGCAGATTTAGCCGGCGTCCATCCAAACGACATGGCCAGCCCAAGAAGCTGCAGTCCTGGCCAGGGCGTGCGTGATTTCTAAGCCACGGCGGCGACGTCCCGGACGAGATGAATGATCGCGGCGTGATTGAGGTACTACGAGCGGTATCTTCAAAAGCCAAGCCGGGAGGAAAAAAAAGGTGCCCATACACACGGCGTCGGCGCTGCCACCAACCACAAAGTCATCTCTCCCTCCCTTTGAATTGGTTCTGAACCGGGGGTAATTTGTGCTTGCAACATACGCTTCGCACATGGCCGGATACGTGGAGTAGCTTTGACCTCGATCTAAAGCGCAATGACTACACGTTACAGGCAGTGCTAGCTGGCTGCTAGTGCAACTTTTGCTTGAGCGGAGACCGGAGAGTAGGGGTCCCGTAACGAGAAAGGAATACTGGCGCCTAGTTGCTGCCAGCCAACGATCGAATTGAACCGTACCATAATGCGCACCGCCCATGCACTCAGGACTCAGGAGCATGATATATCGATGAGCACGGAAAAGACAAGCTAGCTACGGGGTCCCGCCAGGCCAGCGGGGTTTGCTACCCCAGTCGCGTTGGCCGGACTCGCCCACCTTAACAAGCGGCCGGGGCGACGCAGGGTGACACGTCTTTTTTGTCATCTCGATTTCTTGACCATGTGGAACGGTCGATCTGGGTAGGACGAGTGTGAGTTTACTTTTTAAAAATCAGGATGTGGAACCGTTCGTTCGGTTTGCTGGGTAGCGATCCCTGCAGGGAACTAATCACCACGTGGTTTGGGTGATCCCCACGTGTCACCCGAGCCCCCAATAATCCCCCTCGTCTAATTCCACAGATCCCCAGGGACATTGGCTGTACGGTTAATCCCCACAGTAGAATTTGACAAAGGAATATCAGCAAATGGTGTCAATCTCACATACCACGTCTTCTTACAATCTGAGTGGCAGTTGGTTCTTCGCGCCAGTGTCCAAATTATCCAGCGCGCTGTTGCTCGCGCCTAGAATATCGAGCATTTAGTCCAGCTTCGTCCAGTGGCGTTGGACGGTTTTTGCAGCGCGCTTGATTATACAGCCTCTGCTGGAGCGCCGTTTTTAACCCTGCGCGCGCTAAACTAGCTGTTTTTTGTGCGCCCAGCTTATATAGGGCCTTTGTTGGAGATGCAGGTAAACACACACGAACCCAGCTGATATTTTTGGATTCGTTGACACCGACTTACTACTGCATCGCTGCATGCATGCACCATTTCTTTGTTCACGCTCATTAGCACCACAGTTCACGAACGGCACCACTGTAATCGCCCAAGTTATTTTCCGGTCGCACCCATGACATATCTGTCCCCATGCCAGATAGATGCGGACAGATGGTCGCGCTTCGGGCTCCGCAATAAAAAAAGGGGGGGGGGGGGGGGGGGGGGGGGGGGGGGGGGGGGATTGTCATCTGATCCATCACGTCGACCGCTCTGGGCGCGCGCGGCTAGTACTCATGGACGTACGTGTCCATGGATCGAGATGGCGACGCGATGGCTGCCACCGCCAGGGAGGGAGGGGAGGCCCGTCTGTCTTTAATCGTGTCGGCCACGAGGAAACTGGCCCGGTCCGTCGCATCGCACATGGTCTCATCCGTCTAACCGATCGATAGCGATTTCATAAATTTTTGGCACCCCTCCCTCCATGCTTGGAATGGAATCTATGGTACCGTACCGAAATCATTGGCACTGCCCTATGTATATGCCATTTGTGTACGTGTTCTTATTCCACATAATGAAAAAGAAAGAATGAGGACAAGGCCAAGGACCATGCCTGATGCCTCAATGAATGCCACGATCGATATTCGTTGCGTACCCAAACGCACAACTCGTGAATTGCAAATTTGAACCATACATACATTTGGTAAAGATAATAATA
Organism: Poa pratensis; assembly: GCA_947311845.1. Taxonomy (NCBI): domain Eukaryota; kingdom Viridiplantae; phylum Streptophyta; class Magnoliopsida; order Poales; family Poaceae; genus Poa; species Poa pratensis. The sequence goes on from CAMZMU010000041.1 coordinate 147,427,781, forward strand.
GAATCAAACTCAACTTCAAATTTGAAGGTTCCCATCCTTTGTTTAGATTTTTTTCAGTGTCTTCTTCGAAATGGTGAGATGACGACTACAACTTGATGTCAGAATAATGTTCTCCCCGCTTTATCCTCACTCTGTTGGCGCGTCTAGCGCCAGCGGAGGACGCGTGGAGGTTTGTGTCCAGCGGATCTCCTGTGATCCATTATGTTTTCGTGTTCGTCCGTGTGGTTGCAGGTCTGCCTCTTCCGATCTACGGTTGTCATCATTGACGAGGTGCGCGGGTCCCTCGGGGTCTCAGTACGACAACTTCCCGTCTGTCTAATACGACAAGGTCTAGTACAACAAGCTTTACCCGACTCTGGTGGGGGAGGGGTGTTTGTAGTCATTGCTAGGTGGTCTGAAAACCTATTTATAATTTTTATTACTTTTGGGATTATTTGTACCGATGTTGATGATCAATAGATTGGCTGGGCTTTTTTAAAACAAATCCTATAAGGACAATGAGAATAAGTGCCTCGTCGGAGGCATCTTTAAAAATGGTGGTCCGCAGCTACAGTATAGTTGCACGTAGCCATATGGTTGGTTTTCGTGTCATTATCAGTGGGATGGATGGCGCAGGCAGCAAGGCCCGTGCGTGCAAGCGCAACTCGCGCCAAGCCAGTAGTAGTACTCTGCCTCTAGCATGCAAAACACTAGCATGCTGCTTCCTACCACTAGCATACTAGTACTACTACTCCCTCCGTTCCAAATTACTACTCTGACACAGTAGATAGGAGTATATGATAGCCAAGCTTTTCGGCCACTAATTAAGAAGACAAGACCCGCATGGATGGCACCAGATGCTCTACTACGTTTCTACCCCGTACTTGTAGCTAGATAGGCACCTACACTAGACGTACTCGCCTCGATAAACATATATAGATTCCACATACTAGTACTAATACTGTAGGCAGGATAAAGATGGGTCATAGACATATATAGGGCTTGGATCAAAGAAACATGTATGCGTAGGCACTAGGCAGGCAGGTGCGCACGGATGCGTGTACCGCCGGCAGGAGCGCTGGCCGGCCGGAGAGGCACGTCGCGGTCGATGGCCAAGCTAGCGGCAGAATGCAAGGCGCCGTCTCGTGATCCGAGCCGTACATATACGCAGCACCCTGGACCACCAGCGCCGAACAGAAGGCTACCGCTACGTAGGAGAAGGAAGCAGAGCAGGTCGTGACAAATCCGCCCGATGTCGCTCCTTCATCCTCTGGTTTTATTTACTGATGATCGATTGGACCCATCCATGCACGTACGACGTACGACGACGACGTGCTCCATCGGCGGACGGTACGTCCTCAGTCGCGGTGGCACATCCTTCGATCGCACTGCACTGCACTGCATGCTCCCTGTCCTCCATCAAGGCATCCACGGCCATTTGTGTCCATCGATTTGAACGTCTCAATCTCACCAACCAAGCTTATCGCGGCACCCGCTGGGTCCGACACTTCTTCCACCTCCGTCCCTACGGTTCATCCTAATCCCTTGGATCGCCTTTCCCAACCGGGCACATGTGACTCTTAAAAAGGAGAGAATTGTTGGAGTATGTAAACCGTATACCGTATAGATATGGTATAGTATATCAATCTATACGGTACAACCATGTAAGCCCTATTCCCACCTCAATATAACACGAGCCCGATCCCTCCAACGAGGGCATCTTTTTCCGCTAGTTACGTTGACATGGTATCAGAGCCTCCTCTTCCTCTAACCTAGCCGTCGATCCTCTTCGGCCGCCGCCCAAAACCAAGATCGCCGCTGCCGCCTAAGACATGACCAAAACCAAACCACAACCAAGCCGCCGCCGCAGTCTTCTCTGCCGCCGCCGCCCAAGACCCAACAACCCTACGATCCTTCCACCCCGATGACGTCCTCTTCATCAGTCACGATAGGGTCCGTTGCCTCGGCGCTCGGAGCTCCTCCCTCGCAGAAGCTCGTCCGCGGCAACTTCCTGTTCTGGAAAACTTTGGTGATGCCTGCCATCCGTGGTGCCCAGATGATGGGGCTCCTTGACGGCACGGATCGTGCCCCTGCTCGTATGATGCAAGTGGAAGACGTTGAAAAGCAACGCAAGTCGGTGCCCAACCCGGACTATGCGGCTTGGATTGCTCGTGACCAGACCGTGATGAGCTACTTGATCAACTCCTTGTCCCTGACATCCTGGCGCACATGGTAGGCTTGGAGACCAGCGAAGCCGTCTGGACTGCTCTCACACGGATGTTCTCCACGCAGTCCATGTCCAAGGTCAACCATCTCGTGGTGCTCTAAACAGCACCCGCAAAGCCAACCTCACCACGGCGCAGTATTTTGCCAAGATGAAAGGTTTCAGCTCCGAGCTCATGGCGCTCGGCAAGGAGATTGAAAAAGGAGAGTCGTTGGCTATATAGTCAATGGTCTCGATGGTTCTTACAACGATGGTGTTGCTGCTATTAATGGGAATCCTCTCATAACCCTAGATGACCTCCATGATCAAATCACTGCACATGATCTTCGTCAAAACATGTTACAGGCTACAGGAGACACGTTCATGGCCGTGGCCGCGGTGGTGACCGTGGCCGTGATGATGATCGTGGACGCTGGGATGGTACTGACTATGGTCGCGGCGGTGACCGTGGCCGTGATGACGACCGCCATCGCCGCGGCAATGATGATCGATACCGACGTGACACCAGCCGGGATGAAGGCCGTCGCTGGGATGGTGGCAGTGGTCGTCCTGAAGATCGACGTGATAACAGGCGCATGGACTACCGCCATGGTGATGATGGTGGTCGCCGCGATGGCAGTAGGCGCCGTGATGATGGGCTTCGTCGTGACCGCGCCCCCACACCCTTTGTTGATATCACTTGCCAAATCTGCAAGATTCATGGCCATCCCGCAAGCGATTGCTGGTGGCGTTATCAGGACCGTGATGATTCCGATGATGATGGTGACACCAAAGACAAGACCGCTAATGCTGCATATGGCGTTGACACCAACTGGTATCCCGATACAGGTGCCACCGACCACATCACGAGCGAGTTGAGCAAGCTGTCGACGCATGAGAAGTACAAGGGCCACGAACACGTCCACACGGCTAATGGTCATGGTATGCAAATATCTCATGTTGGTCATACTGTTTGGCATTCCCCACATAGTTCCTTGCATCTAAACAATGTTCTTCGTGTTACTACTGCTTCTAAAAATTTGTTATCCGTTCATAAACTCACACTTGATAATAATGTCTTCATCGAGTTTCATCCTTTTTCCTTTTTGATCATGGACCAAGACACAAAGACGGTTCTGTTTGAGGGTCCCTGTCATGGTGGTCTCTATCCTCTAGTGCCTACTTCTCGCAAGCAAGCTTTTATCACAATAAAGCCGTCGTCTTCTACGTGGCATCATCGCTTAGGCCATCCCTCTTCGTTTGTCGTTCAGCAAATTATTAGGAAAAATGAACTCTCTCACACTCTAGAAATAAATGCTCATGTTTGTGATGCTTGTCAGCTAGCTAAAAGTCATCAGTTGTCATATCCTATCTCCACTAGTGTTTCCACCGTTCCTTTGGAACAGGTGTTTTTTGATGTATGGGGACCAGCACCTGCTTCTGTTGGCAAACATCTGTACTATGTGAGTTTTATTGATGATTTTAGCAAATTCACTTGGATCTATTTGCTTAAGAATCGTTCTGATGTCTATCAAGTGTTTCTCAATTTTAAAATATTTGTTGAACGCAAGTTTGAGAGAAAAATTAAAACCATGCAAACTGATTGGGGTGGTGAATATGAAAAGCTCAACAGTTTCTTTCAGAAAATTGCATTTCCCATCATGTTTCTTGTCCACATGCTCATCAACAAAATGGTTCTGCCGAAAGAAAACATCGACACATTGTAGAAGTTGGTTTATTCCTTCTAGCTAATGCATCCATGCCTCTCAAATTTTGGGACGACGCTTTCCTTACATCCACTTTTCTTATTAATTTGCTTCCTAGCAAAGTTATCAATTTTGACACCCCTGTTGAGCGCCTCATGCATACTAAACCGAACTATGAGTCTCTCCGTGTCTTTGGTTGTGCTTGTTGGCCCAACCTCCGACCCTACAACAAACGCAAACTTGCTTTCCGTTCCACTCGTTGTGTGTTTCTTCGATACAGTCCTCTCCACAAGGGTGTTAAATGTCTTGATGTGTCTACAGGTCGTGTCTATATATCTCGTGATGTTGTTTTTGATGAAAATGTCTTTCCTTTTGCCTCCTTACATGCTAATGCTGGTAGGCGTCTTAAGGCTGATATTCTTTTACTTCCACATGATTCTCCATCTATTTCATCACATGTTGGGGATGCACAAACAAATGACTACATGCCTTTGCCTATCATTCCCATTGTTGCTAACCATGACCAGGGAACAATGGAGCACACTACTGCTGATGACAGTACTTCCGAAGATGAAACCAGAGAACAAAATTTGACTGAAAACGGACCAGAAACGGACTCATAAGAGCAAGAACAAGCTTACAATGGTGATACACAAAATGACAGCGGCGCGGAATCTGATGCAGATCCTGTCTCTGCCTCGGATCAGGCGCCTGAGGATCCCGAGGCTGCTTCCTTGGCCTCGCCCGTCGCGTCCCCGACAGCGTCGGTCTCCTCCACCCCGCCTTCGACACCTGGCACCCTCCGCACGCGCGCGTGCACTGCACCTCGCGCTGGCCGGTCCCCGCCTGACACGGACCCCGCCTCCTCCCATGATGGCGCGGATGACAGCCAGTCGGAGGCTGCCACCTCCTCGTCTCTACATGTTGACCCGGCAGAAGATGCTTCCGATGCCTCGGATGCTGACGGCGATCCTGGATCCGCCGGATCTTCTGTGCAGCCCACTACTGCAGCACCTCCTGCTGCTGGAATTCAAAACGACTAAAAAAGGTATAACTCAACCGAAAAAATTCAAAGATGGTACTGTTCGTTATAGCATCAAAGGCGGCACTGTGCGGTATAGTCTTCTTGCTTCTACAGGTGAAATTTCATCTCTCTCCGAAGCTCTTGATCATCCACAATGGCGTCAAGCGATGAAAGAAGAATATTATGCTCTCATGAAAAATGAGACATGGCACCTTTTGTTCCTCCTAGCTCCACCAGAAACTGGATTGACTGCAAATGGGTTTATCGTATCAAGAAGCGTTCTGATGGTACAATTGACATGTAAAGGCTCGGCTTGTTGCTAAGGGCTTCAAGCAAATGTACGGTATTGATTATGAAGATACTTTTAGCCCTGTTGTTAAAGCAACCACTATTAGAACTGTTTTAGCAGTCTTAGTTTCTCGAGGTTGGAGCTTGCGGCATCTAGATGTTAAGAACGCGTTTTTACATGGTGTTCTGGAAGAGGAAGTTTATATGCGCCAACCTCCAGGTTTTGAAAATCCCAAAGCCCCTAAATACATTTGCAAACTTGACAAAAGCTCTATATGGTCTCAAACAAGCTCCTCGTGCATGGTTCTCTCGTTTGAGCTCCAAACTTCATGATCTTGGTTTTATACCCTCCAAAGTTGATACATCTCTGTTCCTTTATCACAAGTCAGATGTTACTATTTATATTCTGATTTATGTGGATGATATCATTCTTACAAGCTCATCTTATCGGGCGATTGCAATATTGCTCAAGGAGCTCAATGTTCACTTTGCTATTAAGGATCTCGGTGATTTACACTTCTTCCTAGGGATTGAAGTGCACAAGCGTGAAGATGGCCTTCTACTCACACAAACAAAATATGCTACAGATGTGTTGACTCGAGTTGGTATGCTTGATTGTAAGACGGCTCCTACTCCTCTCTCATCCACTGACAAATTGTCTTTGACCGATGGTGAGCCTATTGATTCTGAAAACAGCACACGATATAGGAGCATTGTTGGTGCTCTTCAATATCTTACTTTGACACGGCCGGATCTGTCTTTCTCGGTGAATAAAGTTTGTCAATATCTTCATGCACCTTTGACATCTCATTGGACTGCAGTAAAAAGGATTTTAAGATATGTTCGTGATACTGTAAAGTTTGGTATAACTTTCCAAAGATCTTCATCTACTTTGTAGAGTGCTTTTACAGATGTTGATTGGGCCGGATGTCCTGATGATAGGCGTTCTACAGGAGGATTTGCTATATTTGTGGGACCAAATCTTGTTTCTTGGAATGCTAAGAAACAACCTACTGTCTCACGGTCAAGCACTGAAGCTGAGTATAAGACTCTTGCAAATGCTACAGCTGAAATTATTTGGGTTGAAGCTCTTCTTAATGAACTCGGAGTAAAACTGAAGGAGAAACCATGTTTATGGTGTGACAATCTGGGTGCTATCTATTTGTCTGCAAATTCAGTATTTCATGCTCGTACCAAGCACATAGAAATTGATTTTCACTTTGTTCGTGAAAGAGTGGCAAGCAAAGATCTTGAGATCAAGTTCATATCAGAACGCTTCGGTTGATCGGTCTATCAATTCGTTGCCCAAGTTAATACTAGCGTAACGTGCGCGCGTGCCGCCGGATCGGGGACATCCATATCAATGTACCAGCAACAGCAACCAACGCTCGCTCCTGCATATACGCCACCTTGCATACGGTTTGCAGCACGCGTCGTACGTGCAGCCAAACTGAGGACCGCGCGGGTTCAGTTTCGTCGAACGTAGGAACAATTGAACCGTAACATTAACCATAGTTTCGTCAACTACTTTTTCGCAATTAATAATGATGCGGTAGATCAAATCTGAGAAAGACCTACCGATCTTCCAGTTTTTATTTATCTCATCCATAAAATGTAGATGATCCTATACAATAGTCTGTGTGTCCCAAATTATAAAACACGATTGTTTTTCTTTGGCCAACAACATACATCACTTTGAATACGATTTTTTTCTTTCAATATGTCTGCAAAATTAGTAAATATAGTTGTTTCATTATCTTGTATAGTGAAACCCGACCTTTTTTGGGGTCGCATGAAAAAAAAAGTAAATATGTATATGGAAAAAATATTTTCTATGCAAACTAAGTACATATATTTTGGTATAATGGTCAAAATCGTGCATTGAAATCCGTACAAAATAAAACATGACTTATATTTTAGGACAGAAGGGGTACAAGTTTGTTAAGAGAATTTGGTAAAAATCATGGAGCTAATTAAATCACTGTGAAAATTTTCATATAACTACTGGGGTGAATCTAAGTTAGGCTTAAATGCAAATGCGAGTAGGATTTGTGAACCCTTCAAACTTAGCAATAATAATAATTTCAGCTTTTAAAAACATGGGGGGAAATAGAGACACATATGCATGTATTGGTTCAATATTATTCTTGAGTGTTTAGGTGAAATGTTATGATCATCTGTGACATGTATGGAAGTCATAGAAATATATTTTTAGCACAAGTTCCGCAATTTGTGCCACAAATATTGTCACAATAACTTATTTCCGGTCTTCACATTTGTCACAAATAACCATATAACTCATAATCTATACAAGAGTAAGTGCCGATATGCACTAAACATTTTCATAATTTTTTAGACTTCACTAGTAGATTCCTAGTATAGACGAGCATGACCATGTTTCGCTAAACTCCGAGAAACAAGTTCGGGCCATACGAGGGTTGTGAAGAATCGTCGTGTGGATTTTACGAGCCAATGTTAAGTTTTTCTTTGAATTGACGTTGTTCGACGCGTTGGTCCACCGAGAATTGATAGATTGCTCCGCCGACCATAGTAGAGGCGTTGAGGGCCTCGAGCCCTAGCCATTCTTTTGTCCTCCCTTTTTTCGCTGAGGTGAAATGGCATTGAAAGAAAAATTGAACCCTCCTTTTCAAACTCAGCAACAATAATAAATTTACACTTTGAAAAAATTAACGAAATAGACGCATGTGTGTATTGGAAGTGTACTTATTCCTATAAGCCTACATGCATCTTCCTAAATTTTTGGCTATGTAAAGGATTTAAAGTTCAACTAGGAGTATATGATTTGTTTTTTGTTTTGCTAAATTTCGGAAAACAACGAGTCCGGCCGTACCTGCAGGCTTCCGGAAATGCGGCGTGCGGAGTGTAAAACTGTAAAAGTTGGCACGCATGTGTCCCGGCCACTGCACGTGCACACCGGCGCTGCTCGTACGTCTGCGACATTTCCAACGTTTTCACGGAGAAGGGCAGATGAGAGGGAGAGGGACATGCGTTCCGTGTAACGTACTCCTCCTCCTGCTCCTATGATTTTTCCTGTATGGCTAGAATACGAGACGATGGAGATGAGATGATGAGAGTGACTTTAAAGGACGGAGGCTTTGATGGATGGGCGTTGCCTTGAATTGCAAGGTCCAAGCCGTACTCTCGGCACTCATGCCACTGCACGTGCATACCGGCGCTGCTGGTACGTCTGCGACATTTCCAAAGTTTTCACGGAGAAGGGCAGATGAGAGGAAGGAGAGGGATATGCGTTCCGTGTATCGTCCTCCTCCTCCTCCTCCTCCTATGATTTATCATGTATGGCTAGAATTCGAGACGATCGAGACGAGATGATGAGTGTGACTTTAAAGGACGGAGGCTTTGATGGATGGGCGTTGCCTTGAATTGCAAGGTCCAAGCCGTAGTAGGAGGAGTCAATGCCACTCATGCATGAGCCATGACCCTCTGCATCGCTCCATTTACGTATAATATATGTGGAAACGCAGTAACTAACGTTGGCACGATTTACATTTACGACACGGACTGGTGTAGCTGGCACCAACGTTGGTTGAGAGTTGAGACAGAGAGGTGTCGAGGATCGATCTATGTGCTGGAAAATAGATCGAGGGGAAAACGCTCAAGATAACCATGCATGATCGTTTTCTGGGAAAACAATGATCGTCTTGCTTAAAATCCACCGAATCCATCGTTCTACCGTTTTTGGATGATGAAAAGGCTCGACCTGGCCGGATAGATTGCATAATTGGCCGGCCGGCCACCCACCGCTGAAGAAGAATGCAGATCTGCGCATCGTTTTGACCCAAACGGTGATGCTAGCTGGGGGTCCAAGCATACACACTTGCGCATCAGGTCCGCGCGCGTGATCCCTCTCTTTGCCAAACCACAGCAAAGGATCCAACCTATTCTACACCCGTGCGAAACACGCTAGCTAGGCAAGGGATCTCTCTAATTTATTAATCTTCTCCTACGAACGCCAGCTAGCCCCACTTGATCTATTCTACCATCACTAGGCAGGCGTAACCTTAAAGTTAAGCCTAAACTGGTACGAATCCATCCCCACATCACATCACATCACATCGCTCTAACAATAATCAATCAATTACGAGAGGCCCCCTACGTCCCTAGCTCGCTGGAATCTTAGCATTTCTTTGACCGAGATTCACGACCAACCAACCGGCGAGCTCAGCTCGAAAGAGCTCGAGACAAAGCTAGATTAGAGCGAGCTTAATTAAACCCGGGCGCTCGTGGGACGGGCACGTGAGGAGTGCGTGCCCCGTATTGCCACTTGATGGTTTTCTAAGCACTTAGACCAACTGGCGTATGTATGTTTGCACGGGTATTTGGTTTTGGAATATAGTGACCCCTTCCGGTCGTTGAGGACCTCCAGCGTGATGATTATGTCACGTGGCCGGATCTCAGGTTTACTGTTTGTTTTACCTTGTGGTGAAAAATGGCGGTAACTAACATTAGGAGAAAAACTGAGGGGTCGAAGAAAAAAAAAACAGACTTGAAATTGTAGATCATTTCATTTCCATCTCATTTTTGTATTCCCCACTCCAATCTATCTATCTATACTTCTTATAAGGCAAAACCCCACTAACTTCATTAATTATTTTTCTATCTCAACATGCAAGCTATCCACATCATCCAATCTCTTGACCAATCAATTGTCCATGTCATCTCCACTAATTAATAACACATCATCTATTCCATAAGCCACATCATCCACTATTTGAGCCATATTTATCAATGTCATCCCACATTTATTAATGATTTTCTATCCATCCACAAAAGCTATTCGCATTATAAATTCTTGTATCCATACAATTACCTCATCAATTTTAGTTGTTAAATATACAAATATTCTACATTGATTAAATTTAGATTCTCGATTATTGTGCCCAATTGAATCCTGAATATTCCCGAGAAATTTTCTCATTGCATGTGTGTGATATGTCTTTTCGTTTATGCAATTTTTATAAAAAGTTCCCGCTGCAACGCGGGGTATTTTTCTAGTTCATTTCCAAGATTGAATACATACACGCAAACACAACCTAATATTTATTAAATCAACTGGAGGGAGGATGAAACCTTATATTGAGAAACCCATGGAAAATCGTATAGATCAACATAACACATGGAAAAGTTGAACCGGAGTATAGAAAATTAATAACAAGACACTTGACTGATTTCTATTCGACGCAAAATCGTGTTTTCAATTAGAACAATTGAACCCTGAATTTACATTGCCCTCGCTGGTATTCTAATTAGTTTTTTTTGTTACATCGGAATTAAAATAAATAAAATTTATATCAAACTTTTATACCTTGTTACATCTTATTTTTACCATGTTACAGTATTAGAAGTATATTATCTATTCTTTGCATGGTTCAACCACATAACTAGCAATATTAGTTAATGTGTTTTTTGTTTGTACTGAATCAAAACCCCACTAACTTCATTAATTATTTTTCTATCTCAACATGCAAGCTATCCACATCATCCAATCTCTTGACCAATCAATTGTCCATGTCATCTCCACTAATTAATAACACATCATCTATTCCATAAGCCACATCATCCACTATTTGAGCCATATTTATCAATGTCATCCCACATTTATTAATGATTTTCTATCCATCCACAAAAGCTATTCGCATTATAAATTCTTGTATCCATACAATTACCTCATCAATTTTAGTTGTTAAATATACAAATATTCTACATTGATTAAATTTAGATTCTCGATTATTGTGCCCAATTGAATCCTGAATATTCCCGAGAAATTTTCTCATTGCATGTGTGTGATATGTCTTTTCGTTTATGCAATTTTTATAAAAAGTTCCCGCTGCAACGCGGGGTATTTTTCTAGTTCATTTCCAAGATTGAATACATACACGCAAACACAACCTAATATTTATTAAATCAACTGGAGGGAGGATGAAACCTTATATTGAGAAACCCATGGAAAATCGTATAGATCAACATAACACATGGAAAAGTTGAACCGGAGTATAGAAAATTAATAACAAGACACTTGACTGATTTCTATTCGACGCAAAATCGTGTTTTCAATTAGAACAATTGAACCCTGAATTTACATTGCCCTCGCTGGTATTCTAATTAGTTTTTTTTGTTACATCGGAATTAAAATAAATAAAATTTATATCAAACTTTTATACCTTGTTACATCTTATTTTTACCATGTTACAGTATTAGAAGTATATTATCTATTCTTTGCATGGTTCAACCACATAACTAGCAATATTAGTTAATGTGTTTTTTGTTTGTACTGAATATCATAGAAAGATAAATTCAAATGTATTTTATAAGAAAAGTCAGTTAACGAACCATTTTTCCTACAATACATAATCTATATGTGAAGATCTATAAAGGATACAACATAACAAATATTTTAATAGCGGTTCTAGTGTCTAATGAAATAAACATATTTATAGAACCTTCTAGAGTAAAAACTAAACCAATGACACTATTTTGGCGTGGTCCAAATTGTGTAGCAAGTCAAAAATTATCAAACTGTGCAGCATGTGTACTTGGTATTGAAACTAAATTGCTTAGAGTAATCACCAATGAAAATAAAAATGTTGTGGATTCTCATTCTATTATGTTTGAATATAAATATGTTGCAGAGAATTAAAAATATAGTTACATAGATTTCCGTAAAACTTGCAGAATTTTCCATCAACAAGAGAATAGTATGCTAAGGTAAATTGATGTCGCCGGTAAAGATGGTTCCGTGGCATGTATTTGCTTCCAAAATGAAACATTTTATTATGTGGAGACGCATCCTTGTCACAAAAATGTATGGTACGCATGATTTTTCACCATTTTTAATTCACGTCTTTCACCACTAAATATACCGAATTGTATGTATGATCTTATGTAAATGGCATCGTTGCATTTTGTATTGTGGAATACGTTTTTATATGTTTTACTACATATTTTGTCAAAGTTTTGCATTGTAGACCAGAAAAAGTCATTCATACTTTAAATTTTTATCTAGGAGTAATTGTTTTTGAACGTATTGGATAATAGTGTTAAATGTGTATACTTTACCATTTTGGGCTCTTGTCTTCTCGGGGCCCTGGGCGGTCGCCCTTCTTGCCTGGCCTATGGGTCGTCCTTGATTACTCCGTCGTCGGTTGAAGGGAGCATGTGATTTTGAGGTATATATGCATCTTTCCTCTCCACGAAAGAGATCGTTTGTGTTAAATCAAAAAAAAGTTACCGTTTGATCCGCACATTAATCTGCAAACATGATTCTAAGCTGATGATATCCTCTAACACGAATATCAGTGTAGAGACATCGACACGCTCAAGTCGTCGATCTAGGCTAAGATATGGATGTTGAGTAAGTGTGATACTCAAATTCGTCGCAGAAAAACATAGCACACAAAAAACAAATATAGACAAATCTCGGGATATGATAATCTCATATAATGCGAAGTGGAATGTTAGACATGAAAAAATCTTACTAACATAATATATCATTGAAAATTGAGTTCTAAGACAATTAGAAAATATATATTACTGCTGCGCATACGGCAGTTTCGGTACGAGTTTTGTCCGATACTTCAAATTCGTTGATGTCCTTTCTATCCAGCCTAGTCGATGGATCATCCACGAATCATACACAACCGTAGTATGTATAGCAGGGTTCATACTCAATTAAACCACCAAGCTTGTGTATTGCTACTAAATTAGTTGAGTTACCCCCCTCGAAAGGTTTGGTGAAGACGTTCGCAAAGAGCAGCCGTTAATTTCCGATAAACATGACCATCGCGGCCAATGGAAAAGTTATCTGTTTCTCAAAAAGGAAAACTTTACATCTTTCATGTACTCCGAGTAAAAGCCACCAAAGCTAGCAAGAAGGAATCTGTCAATGATAAAAAGCAGAGTATAGAAAAAATAATGACAAGATACTAGACTAATTTCTATTAAACACAAAATTATAGTCTTACATCGACCTCTGATTTTAGATTCCTCAGTGCGGGTCCAGTGATTTTTTTGTGAGGGGTGAATTACAATAAATACAATTTGTACTAAACTTTTTAACTTTTATACATCTTATTTTTTAGGTTGTCACTGTATTACAAGTAGAATTATCTATTGTTTGCATAGTTTAACCACATAACTAGCAATATTAGTTAATGTGGTTTTTGTTCGTGCTGAATATCATTGATAGATATTCTACTTATCTTGTAACAAAAGTCAGTTCTCCAACCATTTTTTTCCTACAATGCATAATATGTGTGAATATTGATAAAGAATACAATAACAAATAGTTCAATATCGGTTTTCTAGTGTATGATTAAGTAAGCATATTTATAGAAACTTCTACAGTAAAAACTAAAACAATGACACTATTTTGGCGTGGTCAAAATTGTCTAGCAAGTAAAATTTTATCAAATGTGTACCATGTGTACTTGGTATTGAAACTAAACCGCTTAGAGAAATCACCACTGAAAATAATTTCTTTTTGTGGATTCTCATTCTATTATGTCTATATACAAAATATGATGTAGATAATTAAACATGATTATAGTTACATATCACGTAAAACTTCCAGAATTTCCCATTGAAAAGAGAATAGTGTGCTAATTCAAATTGTTGTTGCCCACGGTAAAACTGGTTTGCCTAGCAGGACTTCCCATGGCGTGTATTTGCTTCCATTTTTTTTTATATGGAGACACATCCTTGTCACAAAAATGTATGGTACGTATGATTTTTCACATTTTTAATTCAAGTCTTTCGCCACTGAATGTACCGAAGTGTGTGTTTGAGATTGTGTAAATCTCATCCTTGCATTTTGTGTTGTGGAATATGTTTTTAAATGTATTGCAACCTTTTTTAGGTAAAGTTTTGCGTTGCAGACCAGAATAATCATTCATACTTTAATTTTTTATCGGAGGGTATTAATTTTTTTTAATGTAATGAATAATAGAATTAAATATGTAAACTTTACCATTTCGGGCTCTTCTCTTCTTGGGGACCTGGCGATCGTCCTTTTTGCCCGGCTTATGGGTCGGCCCTGATTGCTCTATAGTCGGTTGAAGGGAACATGTTATTTCGAGGTATATGTGCATCCTTTCCTCTCCACAAAGGAGATCGTTTGTGTAAAATCCGTAAAAATAATTACAGGTTGATATGCATATTATTAATCGGAAAACACGAATCTAAGTTGATGATATCCTCTGACACAAATATCAGTGTAGTGTATAGACATGGACATGCTCAAGTCGTCCTTCCAAGCTCCGATATGGATGTTGAGGTAATATCACCTGCGCTTTTATTCTGTAGTGTGATACTAAAATTCGTCGGAGAAAACATAGAAAACAAAAACAAAAATACACAAATCTTGGGATATAATATTATAATATAATGCGAAGCGGAATCTTAGACATGAAAATCTTACTAGCAAAATATATCATTAGTAAATTGATTTCTAAGACTATTAGAAAATATATATTACTGATGCACGTCCAGCAGTTTCGGTACGATTTTTATCCGATACTTCAATCCGTTGGCGTCCTTGCCTTTTTCCAGCCTAGTCGATGCATTGTACACAACCGTAGTATATGTATAGCAGGGTTCATACTGAATTAACCCAACAAGCTTGCATATTGCTGCTAATGTAGTTGACTTAACCACCTCAAAAGGTTTGGTGAAGACGTTAGCAAGGGCCAGCCGTTAATTACTGATAAACATAACCATCGCGGCCAACGAAAAAGTTATCTATTTCTTAAAAAGGAAAAGTTTACATCTTTCATTTACTCCGAGTAAAAGCCACCAAAAGCTAGCAAGAAGGAGAAAACTCACGCATGTGTATGTAAAAAGCGGGCGTCCGTGCGGGCGCTGTTCCATCCACAGCAAAAAACCAAAACCAAAGGTGATGCGAGCTACAGCATATGACCTTAGGTAGAGCAGCTAAGCTGGTAAGGTAGATAGGAGTGTGTTGGAGATAATTGGGTTTGTAGGCGAGTCACGTGTACAATCAAAGTTGCGTTTGATAATGTAATGTAGCATGATTGACTGATATCTGGATCTCGGCCACGATATCCAGGTGCATGTGCACAACATATATAGATCTATATGCGTGGCTGCCTATATCTTTGAGATCCCACCTAATTTTCGATGCAAAGTAGCCAACTCACCTATCAGAGACACTATCTAACGTCAATAATGAGGTCTAGATCGTGGCACTGCTACCTGGTGATCTACCACTGTAGACTCTAGGCAGTGTCAATTGTAGTAGCAGCTGCTAGCAGTCTACCACCGAGAGAATATCCGGTGGAAACCGGTGAAAATCATAGAAAAATCATGTTTAAAAGTTTAAAAAAATTCTAGCAAAAAATGCATTACATTGGGAAGGTAGTGTTCTACGGACATGTAAAATGGCAACTTGAAACTCAAAACATTTTAGGAGCTATGAAAATGACAAATTCATCAGTGAATAGTACCAGAAATTACTATTCACTGCTGAAGTACTATTCATTGCTGATTTTGTCATTTTCATAGCTCCTAAACAAATTTGAGTTTCAAGTTGCCATTTTGCATGTCCGTAGAATGCTACCTTTCCAATGTAATGCATTTTTTGTTAGAATTTTTTTGAACTTTTAAACATGATTTTCCGTGGTTTTCATCGGTTTCCACCGAAACTTGGTTTCCACCAGATATTCTCTCTCTACCACTATCATTTTCTCGTGCAATCCATCCTCCCAATTTTTTTTTTAAAAGAACGTGTTCGCTCCAAACACGGAGAGTCGAAAACAGTCTCAGTCGCACCGGTGATACGATAGGACAATCTGGCTGATTTTTAGCTGATGCTGCGTATCTTTGAGTTTATACGCTTCCTAACTTTATATGTCTTTGGAGTAAGAGCATCTCTAGCAGATTCCGAATAACTGGTCAAACCTGAAAAAGTGCAGGCTCGGTAGAAAAAGAGGCACCAAATAGATCCCGTAAAACGGGAAATTCGTTTTGGCACCCGAGCACATCTACTCTCTATATCATGTCCGTACATGCACTTCAAGATTCGTGTCACACGATTCACTTCAGAATTTTCTACCACAGTAAAAATGGGTCGCCCGCATTAAATGATATCGGTGTTGTCCGGCCCCCCGGAACAGAGGGACACGAAACGGAGTAGGACCGGTACCTGTGTAGCCGGACGAATCTCCGCCCCCATCCATCTTCTTCCTCCTCTGCTAATCCCCACTTCATCCTTCGCAGAGGAACAAGGCCAGAGGTCAGGCGATCGATTCTATAGGTACTGTCGATACAGCGCATCACCTCAGCCAAAAAATCACTAGATCTTTATTTCTTTCTTGCCATCTGGTCCAATCTCCCCTTGATTTTTATTTGCCTACACGCTGGTATTTTCCATGTTCTTTTGAGTGGCAGGAAGGATACGTGGGAGTGGTGCAGGAGCAGCAATCCAGCCCAACGTGCTAACTCCAGCAGTACCACACCCGCTCGCCGTCGTCGCACCTCCGGCTGTCCGCAATCGCTCGACCTGACACCAGCCCAAATCTACTACAGCTGCCCGCAACGACAAGGTGCTTAGTTCCTATCAGCTCATCCGACATTAGCACGATTAGCCTCCCTCCTAGTCTCGCCGAGTAATCAGCATGCTCCCCAGGACGAACAAGTAGTGCTATTCATCTTAAGCTCCGGGATGGTCGAGCATCTCCATCTCCGGTCAGCATCGCAATCTCCGCCGCTCCGCCGCATGCCGCCCAAATCAAGATGGTTTTGTCTACAAATCCCACCTCCGCTCGTGCAAGGAAACCAGATTTCCTGTCCCATGGACCACGAATTTGCGTGATGTCCCCCGGGACACGCCGTCGGCCGTCCCGTCGAGGCGAGAAACGAAGAAACGGCGTCAAAATCGGGGCCCGCCATTCAGGCCGGTTGTCCAAAAACTTACCGCACATCAAGTGTTTTTACCTGTCTGCGCACATGCCGACAACACACAGAGTCACAATCTCAACGAAAAAATGACGGTCCAGATATCAAGAGTATATGCGCTCGGGTGCCAAAACGTCAACCCCCCGTAAAACGGCATAAACCGAAAAACCTTTTCTAGGTTCCTGGATATTATCACCTCCACGTACTAAATGACCGGTTTTCGGTGTCGATTTTAGCGTAAACAGGAAACGAGTCAACGCTCGGCGACTCTCGGGCTCAATTCAACGATGAGGAGACTCGACGCCGGCGTCAATCTTCGATTTCCGACGAGGGGGTTCGATTCTGGACGATTTTTCTGCCAAATCGTGACCTATTCGAGTACCTCCATGGGAGCACCTCCGCGGGAGAGAGTGGGTCGAGGAGGGGGAGGCCACGCTAGAAGGGCTAGGCGAGGGTTCGAGCCAGGCGGGGGCGGCGATGGGAGCCGAGGCGATTCGTCTGTCGGCGGTACGTAATCAGACAGACTCTTTGAAGATGATGAAGAAAAAAAGTTTTACCTATGGTTTTACATGATATGTTTTGTCTGAGCTCTTGCCATACCGTAAACAGGTTTCGTGTGCCCCCGAAACGACTTTTGCGGGTTGAGTTTATTCGTGATCCGGTAGAGATGCTCAAAGTAGATTGCTAACTTCCAGATTCACAAGCCTTTCTTCATTACATGTCCCTAATAAAATCATTTCTTTTGCGGGTATAATAAAATCATTTTGAAAGTGTCATTTCGCCACAAGCTTACAAGAGTCCTTGCTCGGATGAAAGAACAAACTCCTATCCAGTCAGCAAATAAAGGCCTAATACTTTTTTTTGCGAAACACGGTACAACGTAGACGCTTACGAATACGTGCACACACTCACCCTATGAACGCACGCACGCACACCCTACCCCTATGAGCACCTCCGAAAGACTGAGCTGGCGGTCGGGTCTTAAGATTGACGAAATCACCACATGCGCCTCGCTGTTGACGGGAACCGACGTCTCCACTGAAGAATATTCCGCCTAAATGAGAAACACCAATATCAAATCTGGGATTTGAACTCTGGTGGGTTGGGTACAACCACCCTTCTAACCATCCTACACAGTTTCTCAATAAAAGCCTAGTACTCAACAATCAATTTTGCTGTTAGAGTAGCATAATAATGGTAAAGAAAATGGGAGAGCCCTATTTATTCCCCAATATTGGCACCCCACCCTCTTGTCTGTCCGTCCCCGTCTGTGCCCCCAAAAGGAAAACCAGGCTGGTTTCCCGAGCGCACCCCAAGCAAGCCACCAAACACAAACAGGACTCCATTCCACGCTACACAAGCAAGCACCACACCAACGACCAGCCAGCCACCACCCACCCCACGCCACAAGAGGAAGAGGGATGCCTCCTCCTCCCCCTCCGCTTCACTCCCTCGCTCCCCGCCCCATGACCGCAGCGGGCAGACCACCACCAGCACTAGCGCGGGGGGAGCGTGAACCGGACGGGGTGAGCGGCGAGCCGGCATGGACCTGGGCGGGGTGCTGATGGCGGCCGTGGAAGCGGGGGTGGGCGGCGCGGAGCTCGGCATGCTCGGATCTAGGATGCACAAGCACGGGAGGGGCAATGCGGAGGCGGACGAGCACCACGGCGGCGGCTGGGGCAGGGCCAAGCAGGCCAGGACCGACGCCGAGGTCTCCGAGGCCGTCAGGGCCGCCGCGCCCTACTTGGTCGGCACCTGCAGCCCCGGGCACGGCCGGGAGAAGATGCTCAGCTTCTCCTCCTCCTCCTCCGCGGCGTCGTGCTGTCCCTCCGTCGCCGCTGCCGCCGAGGCGGCCATGCCGCTCTACTACGGCACGCCCGCTTCTTGCTCAGGTCGGATGCCGCTGCTCGCCAAGCTTCAACTGTTTTCCTTGTCTCGAGTGCTGGTGATTGGAAAGCTTGCTGCTACTCATTTTGAAGTATCACTGCTGCTGTTTGATTAGTGCTGGAGATTTATTTTTGGATTTAATGTTTTTTTTCTTGTTGCCACCGAGCATATGCTTGATCCTCCTTTCTTTTTCTCTCCCTGTTCTCTTCTACTTGCACACAGATCAGATGGAGCCGATTGAGGTCTTTCACACTGCATTTCTTTACTATTTTGGCTTAGATTCGGAGACTTTCCCTGATTAGTTGGCCTTTTCTTTCAGCTGCCAAGGTTCTTTTTTTTCTATACTTTTTCATTATTTGGGTTCCCTTGATTAGATCAGTGACTCAAAAGAGTTCACATCATCTGAAGAAAAAAAGGGAGAGTACCATTCATGTTACTATTTTAATAAGCTTTGTTGTTGGGATTGATATTTGCCTGGATAAGTTTCCCCTCCTTTTTGGCGACATCCACGAACGCTTCTTGTCCTCAAGGGTTTGATCGTGCGGATTCCCTTTTGTCATGCCCTTTTGATAATTACTAAAAACATAAAAATGGATGAAGAAAAGGTGTGATCTTTAGCACCATGCCACCGTGCTCCACATTCTTCTCACTGACTAAATAAAGGCTTGAAGTAGATGTGCACGCAAGAATGATTGAAGCAACTAAAACCTACGCAGATCAAGGTTGTTGCATCGGATCGAAAACGAGTTTTTTTTTTTGCACTTTTTATGCGCACGCGGCCACACCACCCTACAAATCTGTGCTTCTTACCACAACCAGGTTTCCTGATCTTGGCAGCCACCCTGCCTCAGTTTTTGTTCTGTCTTTTGCTTGCCCTGTCAACCATCTTACACATTAGTATCGTGTTTATGAAATCTGTGCATCTCGCTGCGGTGGTCTCTACAAAGTACACTTTTTTTTTTTGGATGGGCCTTCTTGGCTTGCACTGCCTTGTCGCTCATCTGTTTGGTGTGTATCCTGCAGGATTGAGCTCAGTGAGCTTGAGCGCCAGCATTCAGGGCGCAATGGCCAGGGTGAGGGGACCCTTCACGCCGTCGCAGTGGATGGAGCTGGAGCACCAGGCCCTGATCTACAAGTACATGGCTGCCAACATCCCCGTGCCTCAGAACCTCCTCATCCCCATCAGGAGGAGCCTCACCTCGCTCTACCCACCTGCCTACTTTGGCTCCACCACATGTAAGCCAAGAAAGAGAAGAAAGCAAAGCAATGGCACCCGAGTGCTTTCTTTCTAGGCTTCACTTCCATTCGTTATCGTGTACATTTGCTATGATAAAAGTCGTCTTTCATTGATACGTCCTTTACTGATCTTGCATGATTGCCCTGCTTTGCAGTGGGGTGGGGGTCTTTCCAGCTGGGCTACTCCGGGAACGCGGACCTGGAGCCCGGCCGGTGCCGCCGGACCGACGGCAAGAAATGGCGGTGCTCCAGGGACGCGGTCGCCGACCAGAAGTACTGCGAGCGACACATGAACCGGGGAAAACATCGTTCAAGAAAGCATGTGGAAGGGCCGCCTGGCCATGCCGCGAAAGCGATGCCTGTGACGGTGGCAGTGGCGGCTGCCTCTGCTGCTCAGCCCAGTGCTCTCGCCACCGTGGGCGGCGGAGCTACTGCCGGCATCGCCATCAGCCATCAGCACCAGCCAGTGAAGAACTACGGCACGAACACGATAGATCCTTGCTCACTGCAATATAACAGGTGGGATCATGCAACATTTCGGTATCTCCAACCATATTTTTTTTCTGTTGCTTCAGTTTATAAATATTTATACTCAATATGTTTTACTTGTGCTATTTTGCGTATGTAATCTGTGCATTATACATTGTCGTTTCCGTTGACTAAAAAATTATAAATGCAAGGCGATTTTGATTATTCTAGTTGGAACTACCTTTCATCATTCTTTACTGAATAGAAATGATAAGGGGTGCAGCTCTCTTGAGGTGAAAACAGCAGCAAGTGATTAGGGCCCCTTTACTGTTGGACTTGAGCAACAGTAGCATTTTACCACTTTACTGTGCTAAAAAGTTGGACTGATTGTGAATAGTCAGGCTCTTATTGATTCACTTTTGTGTTTAACTGCCTCTTTCGTGGATAAACACACCTAGATATTTATTCCCAATAACCTCAATTTTTTTTTTTGAGAATGACAATCTATTCACTAGAACTCTGACAGTAGAGCTGAAGTCTGATTGACATCAATTAGTCGGTTTTCATGGTTTTGGTTTTATCACAAGAGTGTTTCTGTGAGTAAATATGTTCAGTACCATGAAATGCCAACTTATCTATGCTGTACTAACCATGCACACGTTGATCAAATTTCTGCAGGGAGATGGTTCACAAACAGAATGAGAGTGAGCAAGTGCAGGACTCTGACAGTCTTTCGATGCTGACTTCCATGAGTGCGAGGAATACAGTCAGCCTCTTTCCATTCTCGAAGGAACATAATCCTTTTGAAGTGACGAGCTCAAGGCCAGATTACGGCCTTGTTTCATCTGAATCACTGATGGGCTCTCCTCGTAGTTCCTTGGAGAATGTCAATTTGCTAGCGTCACAGGGTCTGAATGAACAGCAGCAGAGCTCACTCTCCCTGCAGCACTTTGTGGACTGGCCGAGGACTCCTTCACAGGGAGCTCTTTCATGGCCGGACACCGAAGACATGCAGGCTCAGAGAACCCAGCTCTCAGTATCTGCTCCAATGGCATCATCTGACCTATCGTCAGCCTCCACGTCCCCCATACATGAGAAGCTGATGTTGTCGCCTCTCAAGCTGAGCCGCGAGTACAGCCCTATCGGTCTTAGCATCACGGCGATCAAAGACGAGGTTGACCAGGGAGAAGAAGAAGCAAACTGGATGCCAATGTTCCGCGACTCGTCGATGGGCGGGCCGTTGGGAGAGGCGCTAACCAAGAACAGCAACATGGAAGCAAGAAACTACCTGTCGTCGTCTCTGAGCTCATGACGGATGCCTGGGACTCGAGCCCGTTGTGTCATCCCCTGTAGGAGTTCTGCAGAAGAACGCCTTCGGATCGGTGTCCAGTAGCACTGGGAGCAGTCCCAGGCTGGAGAACTACCACGGTGTTTATGACGGTATCAGTAACCTGCGGGATGATCTCGGCTCGATCGTTGTAAATCACCATCCGCCTGGTGTGAGCTTCTTCTGACCAAGAGAGTTGCAACAAAGGTAGATGGCTGGGCTGGCTGGCATGTGTCAACGGACTCCCGGCCAGTCTCCATGCACTTTGTTACATATCAACATGATATCGACGAGTGTCAGTATTTAGTTTGTCATTTGAGACTAATCTGGTACCTACAAGTCTTTGGTTCATTCGTTTTTTTCCTTTTCATTGCAACCTTAGACTTTACTGGGTCTTGACGTTCGTGGTGTGTGTGTGGATTTGGTGCTACGTTGTTGCATATCATGTGATAATGCCCAATTGATGTTGTAATGCCATGATAGTTGTTGATTAATGCCAGCTGGCGTATTCCTAGTCTTGATTATTTCGTGTTCCTCAGTGCAATGTCTCTGAAGCTTTTTTTTTGCAGCTTGTTGATGTATAAGTTGCTGCATTTGCTCATGCTTGATCCACTGTTTTCGTTAAAATTCTTGGTACTGAGGAACGGCATCATAATAAGATGTTCGCCTGTTCACTGAACCATCACACTGGTGCATTTTTTTTATTCCTACTGCAGAAAGGCGCCAGAACCCTGTTTTATCAGTTTCAGCAATGGAGCTGATGCTCTGAGCTCCTTGATTCGCAAAATAAAATGCGCAGAGGCAGATTTAGTTTCTCAAGAGAAACATCAGATGTTACTGAAGCTGAAGCTGCTCATGCTTGATCCACTGTTTCCCCTAAAATTATTGTTACGAATGGCTTCGTCATAAGATGTTCGCCTGTTCATTGAGCCATCTTTCCTGGTGCATTTGTGATTTGTACCCTGTTTTACCAGTTTCAGCAATGAAAAAGGAGCTGTGAACTCTTTTTTTTTAGCTGTCAGTTCTTTGATACACAAAACAAATTGTGCAAAGTCAGTTTTATTTTCTCAACCGAACATTAAGAGGCACAATATAGTTACATACATCAAGGAGCAAGAACAATGCAGAAGTTGCTCTTCAGTTGGTTTCTGAGCAACAATCAGGGACAAACCAAGACCAGCTCTTCTGGCGAAACCAACGCGTCTGATAAGCTAGCATTAGATTTTTCAGTTACCAACGGAAGCGAGAGCAATGTAGTAGTAATCCAAGCATTGTTCATGGCAACAGCAAATGGTAGATGGATGTTCAGGGCCAGTCACCACCAGCCTTTTCTGATACCTGCAAAAGAGAGACCACTAACCAACCGGTGTCTACCGCCGCTCTGCATGCATCCAACACCCATCGATCACCAGTCGTCTAGCTGAAAAACACTGTGTTTTCTTCCTCTTGATGATTCGCTCGCTGCTGCTGCTCTCTACTACAGGGTCCTACACAGTACTACATAGCGATGAGATGATTTGATGCCGCTGATCGATCGCCTCGTGCGACTTTACAGTTGGGCGCCTAGATAAAAGCGCACGCACCACGCAGACAGACAGGGGAAGAGTTGCAGGTGCTGGAGTGGAGGTCGGTGACACTCGGTCTGGGTTTGGGATTTTTTTAAGTCATATTTTTTCATGTCCTGAATCCTGATGATGTGGAGAGGAGTTTGTTCGTCGCCACTGCAAGCCTGGAGGAGCTCGCCGTGCCTTTTCTCTGAGATGCTAATGTATTGCTGATGATTTTGTTTGGAGCACGGAAAGGGTTTCAGCTCTGGGTCGCTGCAACGCATACAGTGCAATCACGGTGTGTCATGGTGGAGGCAATTACACTTGTACATGTTGAAAAGTAAGGCACTCCTGTACTGTACTGCTAGACTGCACGTAAAGGTTGGCAATCCGGGAATCATACCGGCCGGAGTCATCGTCCCGGGGAGTGCGTCAAGTTTGGAGCCTCAGCAGGTCACCACCGCCGTGCTCTCCCCAAGGACAAACAGGGCACACAGAAAACGTTTGCAGCAAACTGCTGACAGAACAAGCAAGTACTTGCTAAATTACTGATAGTTATTTCTCGTAGAAAACTGAGTTGTTAGTTGTTTTCTATCATCATAACACTATGATGAAAGTGCATGGGCGGAACTAGCGTTCGCCGGGCTTGACTAGACGACAGGGCAGCACCATTTTTGGGGCGGTTTAGATTAAAAATAGCAGCCTCGACGTTTCAGATTTGTAGTCTGCCTAGGCTTGGATGATCTTCTGGGTCCGCCATTGCACCTTCACATGTTCCAATTCTTCGAGGTCCATTCTGCGCCAGCCACCGGCCAAAGAAGACAACTGGTCCACCTTATCATACAGCCCAAGGAGACCACCTGTATGAACAAAGAGGACCTTTCGCCCTTCCCACTTGGTTGGATTGTTGGACATGTCTTTCAGCATACGATACGCTGCCTTTCCGCTGTGAAAACAAAAACCATGCATGTCCTCATTAGATCTCTTGATGAAAGCGTCTTAGTACTAACTTGACAGACAAGAATATATCATACTTTTTACTTAGATGGAAGGACTGGCATACAAGATATCGAATGTGATGTCACACATAAAAGAAAAGCATCGCACCTGTAGACTGGATCAAGCACAATGCCTGTTGCTGCAGCTATATCCCTCACAAATTTAAGCTCTTCAGGTGTGTTCATGGCATAACCTATGCCCTTAGCCTGTCAAGAAAAATATCCACAAATTCGACTAACATAAATGGATGAATTCGTTCTCCATCACAGAAGTGATACTGGGGAATGAACAAACTATATATAGCCACAGAAAAACCATGGCAAGTTGAATGTGTGTCAAGCCCCCCTTGTGGGTTTTGGTGATTAATAATTTCTACTATGATTATTTCAGGTTTAGTCCATTTTGTAAATGGAAACATGGATGGTGACCCCTACTTTTATTCAATAAATGGTTGTTGCCCAAGGTTCTTCCTTAGTTCGTCATTTTCTGGGATTTTAGTCGATCAAATATTTACACTGAGTCTAAGGACACCATACTATCAAGAGGGGCACATGCAAAAAAAAAAACTAGGGGTGAACTCTTTCGCAAGATCCGCAAACAATTGAAGTAATACATCATACTCACATCTTCAATCCTGACTATATCACGTGAATTCAAACCAGATTGAAGTCCATCAATATGACCTTGAACATTGTCATAGAAGTATTCAGCGCCATAGCAAACAGAGAATGCATGGACCTATCATACAAGTGGATAATTAGTATGGAAACATCAGCAAAATAAGAAAATAGGCAAAGACGCTCATACTTTTGTCTTTAAGCTACTCAATTGTGATCCTAATGCAAGACCAGCAACGGTTCCCCCACTGCACAAAGTTCAATCATCAAATCATAAAGTGACAATATAACACCTTCCATGATGTAGGCATGAAACATCAGAAAACTTGTACATAAAATTATTCATAGAATGTGAAAAATAGCAGGTGTCACTGAAATACCTTCCGCATGCAGCAACAATGTCATCAAACTGAATATCGCCAGATAATTGAATTTGCTGCTCAATCTCCCTTATTGCTTCAATATATCCCCTATAAGAGCAAGATACCTATGCGTTACACACATATGATTGGATATAATAAACAAAATTATCATTTGCATAAATTTCTGAGGCCTTTTTGAACTCTAGCTTTTCTTTTTACAGCACCTAACCTTACATTTAATTTGCATAATCAGAAAATTTAGTAGTCTCTTCTGGACACAATGTGAACAGAGTAAACCAATATTTTCTAGAGCCTTGTATGCATATTGAACACAACAAGTCGCAATTTATGCACAACTGGTTAGCCACCATATGAGATACTCTCCAGATTATCTTCCTTACATGACTAGTAGAAGTCAAGTCCACTTCAAACAAATTAACAGTAACTATTTTTTTCAATGAGGGTATGTTCTGAACCTTGTCACACAACAGGATAATTATTGTGCTAAGATATAACGAGTTCGCATGGCAACGGGAATTGGATAGACAGGTTAGGTGAAGAAATGTTTATATACTGGATGCGTAGATGCTTATCCTTGATGGCGCGAGTGTTAGCCCAACATGCGATGCAATGTATTAATATTCACAACACACTAAGAAAGTCAACAAATCCATGATATTATTTCATGAGGAAACCTCAAACTATGCTATAAGCAGCAACGTAATGGAACAAAATTGTAGTTTAACAGTTATCATCAGATATAAGATAATACCAATTTCCCAATGAGTTAGATCCACCACCAGGAATCACATATGGCTTCCGTCCTTTTTCCAAAAGCCTCTTTTTTAGCAAGTCAGTTAAAGCCTATAAGAAATAAATACATGATGTGATTGGGAAACTTCTTAAGCAATACAAAAGGTACCTCATAGCAAATAATGCTAGGTATAAGAAAATCTAATCACTTGGGCTGTGAAAGGGCACTAACACAAAGTGCTGTATCTACATACATCCAAGAATTTCAAAGCACAGAAAAAGACACTACTAAGTACTATTATGATCTAAAAAAACACATGTGCTATTTGATGTGATAGCCTTTCAACAAATAAAAATGTATCCTATCAAGCATGAATAATGACTAAAACTGAAAGCACCAACACCATATAACACATAATGGAGGAAAGCATACCACACTCCCAATTTTTGTAAATTCTCGTTTTGAGACAAGATCAATGTGTGCTCCCAGCAGTCTTTCAACAAGAAGATTACCAACCAAACCAGGATCTTCATCCACAAGAATCTGGAAACATCCAACCAAAACTTGGTAAAAAATGCACTACTATAGAACATTCTATCAAGTATCAACTTCATCTCACAAAGCACATAACTCACCTTGGAGGTAGCTAGTACCAAATAGCAATCAAGATTAACATACTTGGCAGCCACGGCAGTCGCTCGGCAATGGTTGCTCTGGATACCACCGACAGTGATAACACAATCGGCACCCTGTGCGACGGCGTCTGCCATAAGAAATTCTAGCTTCCGAACTTTGTTGCCGCTCAGTTCCATGCCAGCAAGGTCATCCCGCTACAGTTTCCCGAAAGTTTCCACATCAGGATCGAAATGCAAATGTTACAAATGAACCAACCATGAAGCACTTCAAATTTTTGGAAACTGGACAAAGTATGGGCTCTTGTGTTTCACCTTGATCCATACTTCTGTGCCTTTCGGCAAATTTGGCAGGTTCCACTTGTGAATCGGAGTTGGAAACTGTTTTGATTATGAAAAAAGGAATTACATTAGACTAAACATTCTATCTCTTGTCACTTTAAACTAAATTAGATCTGCATACTAATCATTCCAAGCTACTTTGAAGTCACCAATTAGAACAAGTAGGGTTCCAGTGTTAAAGATAGTGAAACTTTACTTGGCCGAGGGTGAAGCTGTGTGATGGGGCGACGGAGAGGTCCGCGGCCCAGGACGGCGGCACATAGGGCTTCTTATAAAGGAAGCCGCCGATCTGGGCTGCGGCAGAAGATACTCCGAATGCCACGCCGTTGGCAATGGTTGAGGCCCGGCGACGGATCGCGACATGGGGGGAGTACAATCGGAGAATGGAAGTGCTGGGCACCATTTCCCTGGAAGATGGTTATCCTGCAAAAGATCGAACTCAACCGATTTAATCAGTTAATTGCTATTCATTGACGGATCCCTACTCGCTAGCCGACCAAATAGCTACAGGTTAACGCTTTTCTAAACATCGCATGCTGGCAAGCCAACCCAAGCATATTCAGATAAAAAAGTAGATTAACAAAGATGCAGTAAATTAAAACACCTATGATCATGTTATTAACTAAAGGTCCACTAGAAGGATGCTGGAAATCCTTATATCAAAAGCTTCATACTGCATGACAAGTCTACGGCATATGAGTTGGGTTAGAAAAAAAACATTTCCTAGTGTTCTTTTCCAAGGTTATGCTACTGCTGCAGCCTTGTAGGATGGAGTGTCAAATTCGGAATAATAATAAAGTTTAATGTGCATCATAAGATAGCTTAACACTGAAAATACCAGAATGCGCCTTCAAAATAGAAAAGAAATCTAGTTACAACACCCGACCTGAAATAGTAGCAAAACTGACTGAAGCCTTACTAAATTACTCTGTCGACACACTGATGTACTCCCTCCGTTCCAAATTAATTGACTTGGTCTTATCCAAATATAGATGTATCTATACTTGTTTAGTGTCTAGATATATCCATATGTAACCAAATGTGTGTCAATTAAATCCGAACGGAGAGAATAAAAGCCAAGAAAAGAGCTCCAATTTCCTTTTAGAACCGGTGGACAAAAAGGCATTTCTTTTCGAGTAGCAAATTGACTTTTATCCTAAATTTTGGGTATAGCAGTTCGAAAATATAGCGCTTTGGGGGGAGGAGGCGGGCGAGCGGGCAGCGGCGGCAGCAGCCGCGGCAAGGATGCGGGTGAGCCACCTCCCCCGCATCCTCTCCCTGACAGCAGTACCTCTCCCCCGCATCCTTTCCCAGCAGCAGCGGCGACGGCGCATCAGGAGGGCGCAATAGCTGTGGCGGCGCATCTGGAGGGCCCAGAAGCAGCCAGCAACGCAGCAGCACGGCCCCGCCCCCGTGCCCTCTCCGCCGACCTCCCCCAGCCCCCAGCAGCTTAACAGCCACGGAACAACCGTTGCCCGCACTCCGATGGACGGATCCGGAGCCTCCGCGGTCTCCTCGTTCTGGCTCGGTTTGTGCGGCGGCCGACGTACCTGGCAACGAACAGGGACGACCTCCGGGCGCGCGCGGGAAGGAGACGAAGCGCGGGAAGGAAACTGGGGTTAAGCGTATGCCTCTCGCAGGGACGTGGGCGTGTTAATATATAGACACAGATTACAATGGCTTGATACAGTTTGAGGTTAGAGATTTTCCTTGATACCCAAGATAATCTTACATGGTAGGGCCCAGAGCTGCATTAGATCAACGGTGGGATTACAGATTTACAAACAGGACCCTGAAAGAACAAGCAATCAGGTCCCTCTGGTCCTTCTTCTCCACCGAATCATCTCGGAATCCATCGCCGGCCATTCCTATTCTCACCGAGGAGGAACCACTTGGGAGAGGAAGAACATCGCACGTCGTCAGGAATCCCTTGAAGTGCCTCTGCGTTGCAGGTAGAGATGATGCCTTCATCGGTATCTGGAGGGCGCCATCTAGACCACCAAAGATCATGGTGGCACATCGAGACCGCCATGTAGTAATCTCCAAACTACAGCAAGAACTCCTCATAAAGTTTCAGATCAGGCCACCTCTCCACTTTACGCCACTGGGACGACAAGATGGAGAGAAAGCAAGAGGAACCTCAAGTTCCACCGCAACAACCCCTAGATCTGGGGGCTCACCGAGCTCATTCAGGCCGCAACCATCAGATCCACCACCTCCACCGATCTTCCACCATGGAAGCAAGCCAGAGAGGGGATCCGAAAGACTTCCCGAGTTGCTTGCGAGCACGAGGAAGATGCAGCAAAACAACCCTATGCTACACATATACACGTACATCCTCCTTCCCCTCCCACCCCGACCGACAACGCCAGTGCAGGAGAGGGGAAGGAAGGGAGGCGAGAACTACGTCACCAGGTATCTTAATAATAAGAATGTGCAAGATGAACCAATTCTTTACCATTACATGAGAGTTTACGGTAAAAAACAAAATAAGGCACCCCTATAGATGAATAACTCACCATTATCTCGAATAGTAAAGAAACAAAGTAATTGCTTGAGTTTATTTTCAAAAAATTATATTTCTAGACTTTTTGGAAAGCACCAACCGGCGGTGATCTACGTGTTCAAAGAAATATATTGTAATTCCATTCGGGCTGTCCTAATGCGATTGTGTCGTTCAGCTAGAGTGAATTCTTTGCAATTTCAATGCATGAGTTCATGATCGAATAATTTTACTCTCCAGCAATGGGGATGCAGAAAGAGGAACCAAAACAAATACAACAGATGCATTTTTATCATTGTTGGGGATATCGCTTATCAGAAACTTATCGATCGACCCATGATAAGGGGTAAATCGACCGGTTTATCGACAGATCGGGCGATTTATCTTATTGGTCACACACCAGTAAGCGATAAATCGGCTGTTTTACGGAATATCGCCGATATCTTGAACATTGATTTTCATCGATGGAGAGCAACATGAAATGTGAGATGGATGCATAATGAAGTAAAGTCTACATAAAACAATCATTAGAAAGATATAAAACATGACAATGATAGACAAGTTTGAATTATATACCAATTTTTGTGATGAGATTTTGTATTTTGTACCAGGTCACAAAATGAGCAAAAAAAAATTGGCTTTACGCGTCACTTATAACCTCGCGTGGAATGGAGTATCACCGACCGAGTAAAAATGGTATAGAAACATGGTGATAACAATGATAATATGAGATTATAACAGTTTACACTAATCCGTGGATCCATTTAGTTCACATCAGTCTCTAACAGCTGCAAGATCTCGTCACATGACAATTTGCGTCGGGACAAATTGAAATAGTAATTTTACTAGAATGGTCCATCCTGAGTATGATCTAGATTTTCTTAATACTCAAGCATATTTGATAAGGTTTTGAGCTCTTATCTGGAGCATACTCAGGATGTACAAGCCTATGGACAATGAATATTTTAACTTGGTCATACGCACATTAGCACACGACGAGATCGTGTAGCTGTTAGATTTTGATGTGCACTACATGGATCTACGGATTAGTCTAAGTTGCTATAATCTCATAGGTTTCTAAATCATTTCTTACTAAGTCATTGATTGTCGATTCCACACAAGGTTATAAGTGGCAGGTAAAGCCAAATATTCAGTCATACACGATGATGTTACGTAGCTGACCTAGGACAAAATAAAAATCTTATCACAAAAATTGGTAGATAGTTCACTTATCCATCGTTGTGATGTTTTATGTCTTTCTAATGGCTATTCTTTTTAAAGTCTTTGCTTTCTTATGCATCCATCAAACACTTCATGTTGTTTTCCATAGATAAGCATGCATCTTTTATTTGTTTTGGGTCCTATTTCTGTATCAACATCGCTCGAGAGTAAAATTATTCGATGTCACACTTAAATTATAAAGAATTCAGTCTAGTTGAATGACACACTCATATTAGCACAACCCGATTAGGATTCCGATATATTTTTCTAACACGTAGATCACTGTACCATACGAATCCAACGGTAACATTTACACATTCTAAATCCTTATAATCTATTATATACTAGTGATCAAAATCGAGTATTAAAGGTCAACATAAAAATAACACGCCTTATATCTTGGGACGGAGGGAGTACAATGTAATAAATTAATTTATCAGATTGTCCAATTACAAAGATTCAAGTACACACATAACTAATGAATGGATGTTGTAATTTTGCAACGCAACAACACAAGTTAATCAAATCTGCAAAGAGAAAAGTAAAGAGGCTGGACCTGACCTGATGAGAGGGATCCAACGAACTCGATCGGTCGTTCGCCTAGAGCCCTAGGCTGTTGTTGTGTACGCAGTCCGCCGTACGCGGCCGGCCGCCGGCCCGTGGATGACAGCAATGGCTGCTCGTCCGCCCCGCTTCCTGCTGTTGCCGGCTGGCCGCCGCGCGGTAGATTGTTTTTTGTTCGATCAGGACTAGGGCACTTCGCGGGAGAACGGCTGAACGTGGTCGATATGGACTGTGCTGAGAGGATGGACTGAACCAAGAAAGTAGTAGTCTTTTATTAACAACAATATTCATTGGGTAAAAAGACATGAGGCATATCAAAGGTGGACGATCGATATAATGTAAAAGTCCATTATTGAAGGACTCAATGGCGCAGATCTGCGGTAGGATCAACGCAACAGATGGAACGGTAGAAGTATGCTGCGTTGCTGCGTCCGTGTCCTTATCTGGCTTCTCGATGGTCTCCTGAAAGTGCATGTGTTGCCCCATGCGTGGTTTTGGTAATTAATGACAATCCTTATGGACTAATGTTTACATAGAGATGTACTTGTAGATCTTGTCCATAGGAAAAGATTGGAATTCATGTGTGGGACTCTAGAAGATTACATGATGATCAATGCTCTATTTAAGAGTTTATATGAAGAATGATCATCTATAATTGAGCTTATTGCAAGTATGGCTTGGAAAAGAAGATTGAGTGAACTTCATTGTTTATCTCCAAGCCATCATCTATATCAAGAGAAGAATATGAAGCGCAAGTGGTTACATGAAGACGGAGCTTAGCGAGGCTCTCCCATAATGGAGTATGGGGGAGCATTTGGAGAAGTCTTCATCAAGCATGTGCTAGACAGCACAATCAAGAAAGGTGTTCCAACTTGAGAGAGTCAAGATCGTCATCATCTAGCTCAAGTGGATTGCGCAAGGCAAAGGTATGATCTTGATAGGATTTCTATTTTACCGGTCTCGTGGTGTTAGTGGGAGACCGAGTTATAGGATAGACGGCGTACTATCAAGAGGGGCTCTCAAATGAGTAACTTGATCGCATCTTTGTGGAGAGTTCAAACATTTGCATACTTAGCATATCATCTTTCTTTGTTCTTATTTGGCTTTTATCCATGTGAGAATTTAGAGCTTGTGTTCATCTCCATGCCAAGCTCTAGTTCATCAAAAACGGATTTCATATGCATATCTTGTGGTGTTTTTGATGTTGGAGGTTTTACCGGTTCGTCTCTTATAGAGAGGTCAAACTCTCCTCTTGTGTTATCCTCCTCACATGATGGACTATGATGTGTATATGCATGATCTTGTAGTGCTTGTGATTATCTTCGGAGCAAGCCCAAGATCATTGAAAACGGAGTCCGGATGGAAAACTTGTTGCGTTCTCGGTGTTGAAAATATTACCGGTCCTCCTCGAGATAAGGTCCACACCTCCCATGTGTGATATCTCCTCCATATTTGTGACCCTTAATATTTCATCTTGTTGGTTTCATCTCGTTTGGAGCTTCCTTGCAAAAGTTATTGCATTTCAGGTTTTGCAGTTTTGCTGTTTTGCCTAGGCCGGAGTCTCCGGCCTCAGGGGTGCTCAGGGGCCGGAGTTTCCGGCCCATCGAGTTCTAGAGCAAAGAGCTCCTCACGGCGGCAGTCGCTGTATTGAGGTCGGAGTAGGTCCGGAGTTTCCCCGGAGTTTCCGGTCTCAGGGTCCGGAGTTTCCGGCCCATCTGGAGTTGCTGCGAAGAAAGCAACGCGGTGGCTGTCACGTTATCAGGTCCGGAGTGACCCTGGAGTCGGTCCGGAGTTTCCGTCCCAGGCCGGAGTTTCCAGCCTCCCAGTCCGGAAACTCCGGACTAAGTTGGCTGCAACGGCTCGTTTTCTGGGAGGGGTATAAATACCCCTCCACCTACCTCTAGCCAGCCAGCTCTTCCAAGCACGTTTTTACCTCTTCTCTCTCCTCCATTGTTGACCTTGTAAAGTTTGCCCCTCTCCCAATTCCTCCCATGATTCTTTCATATCTTTGAGAGATTTGAGAGAGGAGATCTAGATCTACATTTACACCAATCAATCTCTCCTCTAAGTGAGGGAAACCCTTTGGATCTAGATCTTGGAGTTCCATTTGTTGTGTTCTTCATTGTTCTTCCTCTCTTCTCCCCCCATAAGCATTAGTTGCTTGTGGTGGGATTCGAGAGTGAAGGATTTGAGCCTTGTGCTCTTGCAATTGCATTGTGTTGCATCGGTTTGCTCTCTCCACGAGGATTCGTGGAAGTTGAAAGTTTGTGAACTTGTTACTCTTGGGTCTTTGGACCCTAGACGCCCGTGTGGTGGTTGAGACCCTTGTGTGGTCACTTGTATCTGTTCGGGAGCCCCCAATCCCGTTGTAGGTTGTGCCCCGGATCGTTGTTGAAAGGCTCCGGATTTCCGCCTCGAAGGATTCCGATAGTGGAAGGTGAACCAAACCTTTGTGGTGCGGTTCATCGGAAAAGAAGGTGAAACCTTTGTGGTTGTTGAACCATTGTGTTGATTCACACCTCTCCAACGAGACGTACTCCCCTAAAAAGGAGGAACTCGGGAATACATCCTCGTCTCCGCGTGCCTCGGTTATTTCTATACCCGAGCTCTTTACTTATGCACTTTACATTGTGATATCCTTCGTGCTTGAAGTATTCTATATTGCTATCACCTTGTTGCTTGTCTTGCTTAGCATAAGTTGTTGGTGCACATAGGTGAGCCTAGTTTATTTAGTTTGTTGGCTTGTTAATTTAAACACATAGTTTTATTCCGCAATTATCAAGCCTAAACCGGAAAAGTTTTAAATCGCCTATTCACCCCCCCTCTAGGCGACATCTTTGTCCTTTCAGCCTCCTACTCCTATGGCGCGTTTGGTGGAGCCCAAACCGGACAACACGGTGATTATTTGCCTGTATAGCCTCCGGGTCAGCGCGCTTCTAAAAGCAGCCGGGCCACGCCCAGCAAGCACCCTCTAAAAACAACAATCAACTTCACCTCCTTCCTACTTGTCATTGCTACAGTGGTTAAATCAAAATTAGGTCTACACGAAAATCATGCGCAACGATGACGTGGTTCCATTCTGACATCGGTTTTGGCTTTCGTTAACTATTAACATCTAATTTCGTGTTCATGTTTGACTCTGTTTTAGACGAATTTCGTCAAATTAACCGCACACAATCAACGGTTTGAAATTTCCTTTTAAAAATTTCCTTTTAGGAGTAACTTTTCATCATTATTTCACACGATTTTCGTGTTGTAAGTTTTTCGTTTCGATGGTCGTATGCGAATAGATCTTTTACTGTAGGTATGTACATGTTTAGACTGTACTAGTACGTGTGTTCTTCAATATGTATGTTCTCCTTTCTTATGTGTGTTCTCCTTCTTTGTGATGGTGTTCATGGTGTGTTTGTGGTGCTCCCCGCAACCTCCGCCGCCGCCGCAAACTCCTCTTGAGCTCCACCGCCGCCATGTCGCGTCGTCGCCGTCAAGCTTTGCCACCACCATGCCGCGTAGATCTGTCCAAGTGTGATGATGGGTGAAACTTCACCCATGTGAAAATAGGTAAGATTAATCATCACCGAAACACAAGCATGTTGTTTGTTTAACAACAATATTCATTGGGTAAAAAGATTTGAGCCATAAGGTGCATATTGATGTACCTTCAAAGGTGGGCGCTCGATAATGTAAAGGTCCACTATTGAAGGACTCAATGGCGCAGATCTGCGGAAGGATCAACGCAACAGATGGAACGGTAGAAGTATCATGCGTTGCTACGTCTTTGTCATGATCTGGCTTCTCGATGGTCTCCTACTCCTATGGCGCGTCTCGTGGAGGTCAGCGAGCTTCTAATCGGGCCACGCCCAGCAAGCACGATAGAATCGAGCTTTTCGGTGGAGCCGCTTCTAAAAGCAGCATCCTTCCGGTGGAACGTGTGATTCCTCTCACTTCACCTCCTTAATTATCATTGCTACAGTGGTTGAATCAAAATAAGATCTACACGAAATGGTGCGCAATGATGACGTGGTTTCATTCTGACAATCGGTTTTGACTTCCATTAACTGTTAACGTCTAATTTCGTGTTCGTGTTTCACTCTTTTTTCGACGAATTTCATCAAATTAACCGCACACAATCAATGGTTTGAAATCTCCTTTTGGGAGTAATTTCGCATCATCATTTCACACAACATTTATGCTGTAAGTTTTTCGTTTCGATGGTCGTGGACAAATATATTTTATACTGTAGGTATGTACGTGTTTAGACTATACTTGTAGTACGTGCGTTGTGTGTTCTCCTTTCTTCTATGTGTTCTCCTTCTTTGTGATGGTTTTCATGGTGTGTTTGTGATTCTCCCCGCAACCTCCGTCGCCGTCGCAACCTACGCCGCCGCCGCAAACTCCGTCGTCGCTCTTGAGCTCCACCGCCGCCATGTCGCGTCGTCGCCGTCAAGCTCTGCCACCACCATGCCGCGTCGTCGAGCTCCGCCGCCGCCATGCCGCGTATAGTTGTCCAAGTGTGCTAATGGGTGGTAACTTCACCCATGTGAAAAATATGTGAGACTAATCATCACCGAAACACAGGCACGTTGTTTGTTTACTTGCATACAGCGGGCCTGGCCTGAACACATGCAGGCTGCCCAACGGATGCACAACATGGCTCAGAGGCTGAATTCGCTCGGCCAGGCCCTGCGCAGCCTAGTTTGGCGGGGCACAAAAGTCCATGCAGGCTACCAAACACATCCCTAGCTTCCGGGAGAACTATCCAACAAGCGGCAGCAGACCTAGATGCGTCGAGCAGACGGGATAAACAAACGACAAGAGATAAGGAAAGACAAAACTTGTAAGCCTCCCTGGCTCCGATGATCGGATGATGGATTGTAATATGGGTATATTGGATGTTTTTGTTGCTTGTTGGGCTTCTGCGTGTACAACTTATGGCTTAGGGGTAATATTGATAACATGTATTACCACTAGGAAGTACTGAGCGTCCCATGGGGAATTTGGGGCAACATTTCCCCCCGGGTACAGGAGCTGACACATGTCCGTCTTTTCCTAAATCCCGCAAATATTTATATGAATAAAGAATGTTTTGTTTATAATAATAATAAGATTTCCGTCAAGAACAATGTGGTTTGGTGTTCTGCCTTGTGTTGCGGCACATGAACAATGTGGGTTTCAACAATGTTGTGCCTTCGGTCACCTCAATTAAACAGAAGATCAACGGCGAAACCTGGAAGGTGGAAGTTGGTAGGCATGCTTCGCTCTGAGGCATTGGCCCGCCGAAGCTCATTCCGTAGCGTTGGCTAGTAGGAGAAAAGGTCTTTAGCTAGTATGGGGAGCTGCCACCCCTGTTGACAACATTTCAGTGGGGTTGTAACTACCTTCTTGGCAGTCCCTTTTTTATATGCTTAATACACCTATCCAGGGTGTATTCTTGAAAATAATAATAATAATAAGAGTTCCGTACTATTGTAGCATTTTCAATTTTCTCCCAAACACATGAATGCTTTTATGGAACAAAAAACGTTTTCGTTCGTAATGAGGTTTTTATGCTATTGTAGCATGTCCAATTCCCTGCAAAATCCCGCATATGGTTCTGTGAAGCAACTGTAGCGACTTTTTTTTTCTATTGTAGAATCATTCCGACAACTTTTTTCGCCGTCGGTCAGAAAGGCAAAAAATTTTTTTTGCAGCATTTCGAAAACATCAATCTAGTAAAACCAAAATAAGTGTGCAACAAAATTAGTCCCGACTCGGCCTCTGGGCAGCACCTCCCAACATTGTTGGAAGCATTTTCCATAGCCGATGGAAGCATCTGTCGTAACAGGTGGAAGCACAGCCGTCGCCGGTGGCAGCACCTATCTTAGCCAGTTGGAGCACCGCTCGATGCCGTTAGCAAAACCCGCCGTAGCCGATGACGGCAACCACCGATATACATACGAATCAAGAAAAAACTAAAAAATCTTATATATTTAGGGACGAAGGGAGTATGTGGTAGTAGTACTACTATTACATGTACAGTATGCGTATCGTTGGGGTGATGGAGGCCCTGCGCGGCAATGCATATAGTCAGTGTCCACCCGTTTATGACCCGAGAAAATAACTGTAGCATCACGAGTACAGAACAATAAGTAGTACGAAGCCACGATCGATATCCCCAAGGAACGCCAACCAGCAACCTTCCACGCCTCCTTGTTCACGTGCAAAGCCAAGGTGAAATATCCTTCACGGGCTCACACAACACTCCTAAATAAAATGCCTCGACGGGATCCATGCGTATCAAATGAGCCATCGAGCCAAAGAAGCGGCGATGAGCCGCCGCACCAGACGCGCCGACCAGCAGCAGCCGGCGCCGGCTCGTCCGACGATCGTGTCCAACAACCCGATATTCTTCCGAGAAGACGGCTGCACGGAATCCGACCAGCTACACGCGCTCGTGCGCGACGTTCCGGCTGCCGTCGTCAAGCCGCTGCCGCTGCCTCCGAGCAGGACGACGACCATGCCTGCAGGTTCGGGGCGGGCCCTCGTGATGAGCCGGTACGGGAGCGGCGGCTGGGTCCTCAGGAGGGTGCCCCATGACGACCCGTTCCTCGCCGCCTACGTGGCGTGCGCCAAGAGCGGCGGCATGGTCGACGCTGCTCCGGCGAATCGGCAGCGGACAAGGAAGCAAAAGAAGGACAAGAACAGAGGCGATACTGTCAAAGGGTGCGGCATTTGGAGCGGTTGGGCGGCGGGCGCGAGGTTCGCCGGAGCGATGTCGTGCAAGTACGTCCGCGACATCGTCGCCGTGCAGGGCGATGGAAGCCCTGCGGCGGCGCAGGTGCAGGCGTCCCCGGTGCCCAGGCTGCATCTGTCGCGGCAGCTGGTGGTGATCCCGGCGAGGAAGAGGGAGCTGGCACGGGGACCAGAGCAGTGCTGAGAGAGGGTGCCGTACGTGTTAATGGTGCTGTGCCTGTGCTATGTCGTACACGGTGCACCCTCCCCCATGTACATATCATGCTGCGTTGTTGGCTAGTAAGATTGTGTAAAATCATCTATCGACATGTATAGTAACTGCATATCTCTACTATATAATATCGTTAAATGTGGTGATGATGGTAGGTCATAGTTGAGCCTCTTTTTCTTCCTACCGAGACGGAACAATCTTTAACAATTGTGTTCCGAGTCCATCATGTCCGAATCATATTAGATCAGGGAAAAACAGTTCAAATCCAGTTCATATTCTCTTCCCCCCACAGAGTCGATCACGTATCTGAAATGAAACAAGTCCCGATCGATCTCCGCATCCTAGACCACACCGATGTGAAATACCAACGAAGGAAGCTGTTCACTCAGATCATTAAAATCGCCGACATGTTGGCCCAGATCAACCGACACCTCCTCGCTACGGAGCAGCCAAAGGACCTCGCCGGCAAGCGCCAGCACGGCAGCACCTGTCCAACACGCTGCTTCGCACCGCCATCCCGTGACCCGTCTCCATGATCATTGCCGATGTGATTTTCTAAATCACTTGCAGCGGTTTGATGATTATCAGCATAGATATGCGCGTACATGTATGGACCAGGAGGTCTAGCTTTAAGAAGCACCAGCTGGTTCCACGCAAAAAAAAAGTACCAGCTGGTGTCAGGTGCACGATGACATTGAAGAGCAGGATGCCTTGAACAGCAAAGACGCGCTGCCTAACGCAGAAAAAACCCTACGCCACCAGGATAGCCAAGTACACAGCTGCCGCCACGGCGAAAATCCCCGGCAGCGGGACCAGGTCAACAAGAAATTACTCTCTGGCATTGCCACCTACAACGTTGTACACCTCGGTTCGCATGTCCATGGTGACCTCGACGACTTCCTGGCAACGGCTGAACAATATCGTATATTGGTCGGCGCCAGCGATGTTCACGTTTTTCCCTGCCTTTGACCTCGACCCTGAAGACCTCGAGCTGGAAGAGGGCATCACACGCTGGCTGGTAAGCGAGCAGAACGCAGGGCCATTCTTCTCGGCCCACTAGGACTCGGTGATCTCGAAGTAGTCTAACAGTGTTGAAGATGACGACGAAGCCCTTGAGCATCGGATAGACGGCCTGAAGTTGAGAGCCCTCAGGGACGTAACCAAGGTTGAACCCAAACTCCTCGAACAATATTATGGGCCGGGAGATTCTCTTATGAAAATTAGACTGTACCACACTTCTATGTAACAAAGATTATGACAAAACATTAACAATCACCAAAAAATTTAGCAAGTTAAAATAAAATTCACCAAAAAATATTTATATATATCCCGTAGCAAGGCACGGGCATTTAGCTAGTATTGAGCTAGTATAATGAGAGTGGACTAATGGAGGCCGCGCTACATGGAGGCCTTTATTTTGAAATTTTTGAAAACCACAATTTGAAGTTGTAAAAAATTCTAAAAAACATCCTGCATGTAGAAAATGTTGAATCCTACCGATGTGTAAAATCTCAGAAAATAATACCTCGTATTTTGGGTTGCGCAAAAATGACAAATCTGAAATTTGAAAGTAGTGAACAGTGCAAAATTTGAACTCTTCCAAATCTGTCAGATTTTGTCATTTTTGTGTAGCTCAAAATATGAACTATCTTGATTCAATATTTTGCACGTTGATAGAATACAACACTATCTACATGCTTGAATTTTTTTAGATTTTTTTACAACTTTAAAATGTGGTTTTCAAAATTTTAAAAATAAAGGGCTCCATGTAGCTCGGCCTCCGTTATAGGTTTCCCTAGTATAAGATAGTGGACTAATGGAGGCCGGGCTACAGGGAGCCCTTTCTTTTGAAAATTTTGAAAATCACAATTTGAAGTTGTAAAAAATTCTGAAAAAAATCCTGCATGTAGAAAATGTTGAATCCTACCGATGTGCAAAATCTCAGAAAATAATACCTCATATTTTGGGCTACGCAAAAATGACAGGTCCGGCAAGTGTGTCATTACGAATAAAAAACAAAATTATTGAAAAAACCACCATTCACAGGTCTAACCTTCACAAGAATACAAGATTGTATATTTAAAAAAGAAAAAAAATAAAGAAGTCCATAATTTGCGTGGTTTTTTATAGTTAGCTCTTGTATCCATACCGCGTACTATTTAGGGAGCGGGGTTTTGGCACATAAATGCTCCTGGTTTTTAAAATGCATTTTAAAAACAATATGAAGTGTGGAAAATTTTTGATAAAAAAAATCTTGCCTACATCTTGATTTTCCATGTGCTCACAATTTTTTTATATAAGAAACTACAGTCGTATAAAAAGACAAAATTGGGTGCTAAAAAGGTTTTTCACGTAACATTTGTTTATCTTTTCGTAAACAAGCAACAAAAAAATGTCTGCTTTCTAGGAAACTTGTTTTGCACGGGTTTTCACGAAACTTGATATGCGCACATAGAGTGAGGTGTATGCGCCAAATTTTCTGCTCGAATTTTTTGATATTTCAAAAAAAATTGGCTGGCAGGAGTATGCTGTCACATGTCAAAGTGAATATTTGGTACTCACTCCGTTCCAAAAAAACTGGACGTAGATTTATCTAAATATGGATGTATAGCACGTCTAAATACATCGGTACTTAGACAAAGCCACGTCAAATATTTGGGAAGGTAGACTAGAACTGGTTAACTCGGTGCTTTCAGCTATACCAATCTATATGCTGACAGTTTTGCAACTTGGTAAATGGGCTCTTAAAAGAATTGACAAAATCCGCCGAGACTTTCTTTGGAAATCCAAATCTGATCAAAACAGAGCCATATGCTTGGTTAATTGGCGAACTGTTTGCAGACCTAAAGCTGCAGGGGGCCTCGGAGTTCTTGACTTGCAATGTTTCAGTCGTGCCTTACGTCTGCGCTGGCCGTGGTATGAATGGAAGGAGAAGAACAGAACTTGGGTTGGAACAAAACTGCCATGCGATCAGTCGGATATGGCCCTTTTTCATGCATGCACCAAAGTTTCAATTGGAAAAGGGGACACTGCCTTGTTTTGGACCTCTAGATGGCTTGGGGGTCTGGCTCCGGCTGACCTTGCTCCGAGCCTTTATAAACTTACTAGACTGAAGAAATTAACAGTCCAGCAAGCTATGCTTGAAGGCAAATGGATGACCGGCTTCCAAAGGATTAATTCGGAGGTGCAGCTTCGGGAATTCACAGCTTTATGGATCAGGTTACAGGATGTTTCTCTTAGTGTTGTGGATGATCAGATTGAATGGACACTGAATGCCAAGGCGCAGTATACTGCTGCATCAGCCTACACTATCCAATTCTCTGCAGGTTTCTCCCCCATTGACTTTTCCAAGCTGTGGAAATCCAAAGTTCAACCGAAGTGCAAGGTTTTTATGTGGCTATGGCTGCGGCAGAGAATCCTCACGGATGACAATCTTCAGCTCAGAGGAATCGATCATAGAGACAACTGTATTTTCTGTGATCAGGATCAGGAGACCGCTACGCACATGGCTTTAAACTGCACCTATGCTCGTTCAGTGTGGCATCTCCTGGCGCAGTGGATGGGTCAGCCAATCCTCGCGACTCAGTTGCAGCAATTTTCCTCACCGGTGGAGTGGTGGCTGTTCATGGGATCAGCGCTATCAAAAGATGAACTTATGGTGGCCATTTATGGGGTGTGGCATGTGTGGAAAGAGCGATGCCGGCGTGTTTTCCAGCAGGCGATCGCCACTGAATCTCAGGTTTTGGACTTCATCAGGGATGACCTTCTTCTCTTAGGAACCTATCTTGCAGGAAGGCGTGCCGCTCAGGTTTTGGCTGACCCTTTGGAGGCGATCGGTGGCGAGTAATTGCGTACGGGTCTAGGTGGCACTGGCATTTTCTTTTGCCTTGCCGCCATTTGTGTTGTTGTTAATTGTTTCTCTGTTTTTCTGCTAGATCCTCTCTGGCTTGTAAACCGAACTTATTCTTTCTTCTGAAATGCATTGGCAGAACACCTGCCGTAATTCCTCGGGCAAATATTTGGGAAGGGGGGAGTAGTATGCATTACTATAATATATTGTGGTGGTATTGATTGTCCAAAACTTCATAGTATTTTTGAAAGATTTTATCCTATCGAAAGTTTTTCTATATTGGTCGTTTGATTCATAGGATTGGTTCCTATAGGAATTTTTCCCATAGAAATCATTGTACTACATCCCGTAGGAATTCTACCATTCACTTCAACCTCCTTTTACAATTCCTTTACTTTTCCTTTGCCATCAAACATAATTTCTCTTCCAAAAGAATTCAAATAGACATGACATTCAAATCCAATGGGTTTCCTATTCCGACACTTTTTCTATC
The DNA here is from genome assembly GCA_947311845.1 of Poa pratensis. NCBI lineage: Eukaryota > Viridiplantae > Streptophyta > Magnoliopsida > Poales > Poaceae > Poa > Poa pratensis. The sequence continues at coordinate 147,470,675 of CAMZMU010000041.1, forward strand.
TTATGAATCAAAATGGCCTTAAAGGGAAAAACGGCGGACCAGCTCACGCACGTGCATGCTCAATCCCCTTGCGCGTCCTCTCGATTCCCAATTCCCATCGACACCCCGCAACACCAACATTGGTTCTTCTTTGCGACCCTCGGCTATTGCGTGCCACCGCCCTATCCCCGTCCTCCACACCCAATCCCCATCGCTGGAGTTTCTTCGGTACCGTCGGGTTCATGCTGGCCTCCACAATCGCTTCAATCTAGCGAGACTAGGCCGCCCGGTCCAATGCAAAAGGCTCCCTCGTCCCCATTGCCTATCACGTGTCATCCCGGCGGGTGGGCTCACCTAGCTAATTAGATTTTTTTAACGAACCCAACTAATTACTCTCTCTGTTTCTTAAATATTTTTTAGAAAAGGGAGCATCGCCCCAGCCTCTGCACCACAATGATGCACACGACCGATTTTTTATTATCAGATAGTAAACGAGTTTGAATCCCAGCTAAAGTGCTGCATTATTACAACTCACTGATCACACAGTGTGAAAATGTAAGTAAGCCAGAAGAAAAAAAAAGCCTAGCCATCTATTCTTCTAGCATGACGCCACCCATTATGGCAGAAGATAGCCTGAACGACCGCCATCATTCAAATATATTCGGAATCCAAATGATCCCTCTAGGCGTCTGGAGACAAGAGCGACCACTTGTGGATCCAAGCTCTGAGCACAACCTGCAAAAAATGAGGAGTTTGTATCTTGTTAAAGACAATATCATTTCGGCAATTCCAAACCGCCCAAAGAAAAGATGCAACACCGATGCGTATACGAGCCTTTGTTTCTTTAGCAACACCATTTAATCAGCTTCTAAACATATTCGAAACACTAGTCGGTGGAGTAATATTAAAAGTGAAGTGAATTAATCTCCAAATATTTTTAACAAAATGATAAGATATAAACAAATGTTCTACAGACTCATTTGTATCGCAAAAAACACATTTCTTACATCCTGTCCAACGTCTTTTAACAAGATTATCCTTAGTTAATAAAACCTTTCTATTTTGAAACCATAAAAATATCTTAATCTTTAATGGTATCCGCAAACAGCAAAGATATTTATGTAAAATTTAGTATGCCCATTCATATAATCAGCATACAAAGATTTAACAGTAAACAACCCATTTGTTGATAAACTCCACTTAAAAGAATCGGATTCATCTAAAAGTGTTACTTGCATGAGTCTTTCAACTACGTGCATCTAGGCAATCCGCTTATCCCCTATGATAGCATGTTGAAACTGCAAGGTCAGTGGAACCGTGGTCATTACATGTGCAACTAAAACACTTTTATGCCGCACAACATTATAAAAGTGTTTATAATGTGTTGATACGTGGGTAATGGTTTAAGGACCATTGGACTGCTAAAGGCGCGTCACCTAGCCACGTATCCTCCCAAAATCTGGTCCTTTAGCAATTTTCCTGATAGCAGGTTCGGATATTGGACAGCTAAAGGCGCGTCACCTAGCCACGTATCCTCCTAAAATCTGGTCCTTAAACCATTACCCACCACAAATGAACCACGAGAAAAAAGTCTTGCTTAACCCCCGTAATACTTTCCAAAAAGGAGAAAGCGTTTTACCATTCAGGTATTTGTTACAAAGAAGTTCCTGCCAAACCCCTTACTCCGACAAATTCTTAAACAACCACTTTGCTAAAAGACTCTTATTTTTAAGCGACAAAACTTCAATCCCAAGACCACCCTGATCCTTGGGTCTACAATTATATTCCACTTTGTGAGCTTATATTTCTTCCTTTTCTGATCACTTTGCCAGAAAAAACGCGATCGATAAAAATCTAATCTCTTCCGAACCCCTATAGGTACTTCAAAGAAGGATAAAAGAAACATCGGTAAGCTAGCTAACACCGAATTAATTAGGACTAAACGATCTCCGTATGAGAGCATTTTTCCAATCCATGCCCCTAGCTTTTTTTAAATCTATCCTCTACCGGTTTCCACTCCTTATTCAGCAATTTTCTGTAATGAATTGGAATACCAAGATACTTAAAAGGGAGTGACCGCTCTCACAACCAAAAATATGTTGATATTTCGATTGCAAATCTTTTGCCGTACCGAAACAATATATCCCACTTTTGTGAAAATTAATTTTTAACCCAGATAGTTGCTCAAAAAATGATAGAATTGATTTCATGTTCATGGCCTTCGCTAGATCGTGCTCAAGAAAAAGAATAGTATCATCATCATCATATTGTAAAATTGATACTCCACCATCGACTAGGTGAGGTACCAAACCACCCACTTGACCATCCTCTCTAGCCCGCGAGATCAAAATTGTTAACATATCGTTACCAGGTTAAATAGGATAGGGGAAAGAGGGTCCCCTTGACGTAACCCTTTTACGGTTTGAAAGTAATGACCGATGTCATCATTTACTTTAACGCCTACGCTCCCTCCTTGCACAAACCTAGCAATCCATGCACACCACTTATGTGAAAAACCTTTCATGCGTAAAGTTTGCTGCAAGAAGGACCATTTAACCTTATCATACGCTTTTTCGAAATCAATTTTAAAAAGCACCTCATTCATTTTCTTCCTACGAAGTTCATGGATAGTCTCATGACGTACGACTACTCCCTCGAGAATATTTCTAGCCGGCATAAACGCTGACTGAGATGGCCTGACTACCTTTTGAGCAACCGATGTAACTCTATTAGTTCCACTTTAATAAAAATCTTGAAGCTAACATTTAGAAGACAAATAGGCCGATATTGGTCCATTCTACCTGCGTCTTCTTTTTTGGGCAGAAGTGTTATTACCCCAAAATTAAGTTTAAATAATGGCAACTCTCTAGTTTGTAGTTGAGCAAAGAGCACCATAAGATCACTGTTAATGACTCCCAAATTTTTGATAAAACTCCGCAGGGAACCCGTTTGGTCCTGGGGCCTTATTATGCTCCATTCGGGAAATAGCCTCTAAAACTTCTTTCTCCGTAAAGTCAGAAGTTAAGATGTTATTTTCAGTTTGGGAAATCTGTGGCATATCATCAGTTTGACCTTCTATCATTGAGAAAAAAATTGGCACCGGTGCCCCCAAATAATTTCTTATAAAACTCCGAGATAAACACTGTTAGGGTTGCTTCCCCAACAATAGTACCTTCATCTTGCTCAAGTTGAAAAATTCTTTTTTTGCGGTGTGTTTACCATTTCCGAGATAAACGAGCTAACGGCCGTTTTGTGTTGTGTGTAAATAGTTACCCTAAACGCAAGTGTTTTGTTAAAAAAAGGTAAATACTAACTATCTGAGGCTGATGAGAAGGAAATCTTCGGACCTCTCTGATGCCGTCAATCTCGCCTCCATCGAGCGGCCTCGATTTGTCCTTTTTTTCGATGTTAAGCCCACCAGAAAATTGGAGATGGTCCGTTACCGGAAAATTTTCCCCAAATCACTCCCCCTCCTCCCGACTCCTCCTTCGTTTGCTTCGCCCCGCGAGGACACGGCCAGCTCGCTGCCGATCTGGTCTCCCAGCCTCCTCCATGACCATGCTCGTCGATCTGCTCTCCCAGCCTCCTCCACCACCGGAGGCGTCGCCGGTGCTGCACTGACCGACCGTCGGCACTGTTCGTGTTAGAGGCGACGCAGTCATGGCGTTAGGGATCCATCGAAGAAATAGGCTTTCGCCCCGCTATATTAATATAGCAACCACCCGATACAACTTTGAGACCACTGCTGGGGCAAACAGCACAAAGACGCCCAAAAGAAAAGAAAGAGAAAGAAGAAGAGAAAACAATGCCAACATTGGCGGATCAACGAAAACAAAAGTGACTCGCAACCGCTGCGTCCTCTCCGGCCAATTCCCACCACCAACCTAACACTCGGAATCGCCGCGTACCAAGCAACACCTCCAAGAAGGAAACAACGATGACGCTGCTGTTGCCCAGACATGTCCTAGGGTTTCCCCCGTCACGCTACAGGTAGTGGGGAAGAGGTAAAACCGACATGTCCTAGCGTTAGGGATCCATCCGGCCTGCTAAGAATCAGATGCTTCCAGCTAGCGCTCATGGCCACCATCTTCATTGCCTCAACAACTACACGATTGAAGCTAATTCCAACTGACCTAGGTACGAATGGCTGGCTGTTTCTTGCATGCTTTTTAAATCTAATTTTACTGCCGAATATGTGGTCATAACTTGCAACTGCTAGGTTTCTAGATCTATGTACGTAACATTAGTAATGATCAGGTTGACCGATTCACTGATTCCATGTATTGTATTGTTTTGCTGGGATGAGAGTGATATGCATGATTCTTGTCTTGTCTGCTTCCCAAGTACTATATTGATGACGATGGAGATAAATTTAGTGAATTTTTTATATATTATATATCATTCAAATTTATATGTTTCTACATTGATTTTGTTATGCTTCAAATTTGTCAAGGATCCGCTCCGTCCTGCGGTCCGTAGGCTGCTTCACCGCTCACGGTCACGGTCTTGCTCGGTTCATGAACGACACGATTCAAGGTGAAATTTATATGTTTCCAACAAAAATGATTTACATTTGCTATGCGCTTCAAAATATCTATGCTTCCAGTACATATTTGTTATATTGAGATAGAAGATAGAACTAAGTCACTACTTAAAAATATTAGTGCTTCGAGTTACAAGTTCTTCCAATACAAATGATTTATGTAGAGATAATCTCTTAATTCGAAATATCCATGCTTCCGATGTATACTATATGTCTTTATTTGGTATAGATAGTTTGCGGCATATAATCATGCTTCTTATTTCTTGGTTATTGCCATAATCTGTACCAGTGTAATTTAAATATTGTCATCCTGCTACTAGTTATATTTTCAGGCTTCGAAGCTTCTACATAGTACTAGTTATGTTGACATAGCATCAAATTGATGCTTCCAAAGCATACGTGTGATTTTTCCTGAGAGTTTGGATAAATAGAACCATGCTTCTTCTTTCTTGCATTTGTTGTTTAAATTTTCCATATAATTGTACTTTAATATTGCTCCATGCTTCCTACATTTCTCATATTTGCTCATGATTCAAGTCACCACATTTCAGACAACCTTGTTCGGATTGCTGCAAGCTTCAATGACATCCACGGTGAGCATGTCGAGGTCGAAATAATGTTGGTCAATGTCTCCTGTTTGAAGCACTGATACGAGCGACTTCTCATGCCTCTGATGTTCCTCATCGACGTTGCCCTCGAAAACATCCGTCTACACGTCGGTCGTCCTTCCATGGTTCCCAACGTGTTCACCGATTTCACCATCGTTATCAATGTAGACTAGTGGTCCGATGATCTTGTAGGCATGTCTCCTGCCCATCTGGCATCGCCATGGTGGGCGAGCATTGTGCCAAACCCTTTGATCGATTCTTATTGTATACGGAAGCAAATTCTGATATTATTGGAAGAAAATTGCATCCTCTATACACAACAATGATTAGAAGCAAATATTTGTTCATTTTAACCAAATATATATATATATATTTTAGATAAAAGGGGGCCGAAACCCCCCGGTTCCATTTTATGCAATGAAACCAGGATGAAGCCCAGCTCAGAATTCCAGTTCTTACAGACTACTGCAACAGAAAGAAACCCCAGCGTACTAGGGAACGAAACTACCAGGAAAACTAGAGGTCAAGCAGAGTTCTGCTTTAACAGTAAGAACTACATGGCGCAGGGCAAACCATAACACGCCAAGAACACCTCACGCAGGAGGGTGAAGGGAGGGGGGAGCCATTACACCATGAGCTCCAGGGAGTCTTCCACAGCAAGTCCCAGCGGCGACGCATAGCTCGAAGATTTTGGCTTCTTCAACGGCGACGGCTCGGGGGATAGCGGCAGCTCCAATGGAGAAGCAGGACAGAGGAAAGTTGATTTTCCCTCAGAGCGAGGAGGTCTCGGCGGCGAGAAGTCCCTCAGGATGCCGTTCACCCCCACTCCAGTTGATGCGGTTTTGCAACTTTCATCGCAAGCTCCATGCGAGATTGTTCCAGTTTGGCCAGTGCTGATTCTTTCGAAAGGATCGACCAGCTCTTGATAGTTTTGAGAATCATCCACATCACCTGCTTAGTGTCATAGCACGGACGATTGTCAAATATCATAGCATTTCTAGTTTTCCAGATGCACCACAGTACACTGACACAGATAGTGTTCAAAGCAGAATTTTTTGATTGCGAAATCCAATATCTGCTTATCGAAAGTAAGTCAGTTCCTAGAGGGGTGTTAAAGTATTCGGAAAAACATTTCCAAATTTCTTTGGCCACCACACATTCATGAAAAAGATGTGAGATCGTTTCCTCTTCAGTGCAGAAAACACAGTCTACTGGTTTCTCTATTTTCCTTTTCTTCAGGTTATCCCTCGTCATCAGCTTATTATGTGACATTAGCCACAAACAACTGAATTTTGGGAGGAACCAGCAAGGACCACACTGAAGGAATGGACACTGGAATCACACCTCTAAAGTTGATAATACTATAAAGCGAGCTCGTTGAATAAACCCCCTTGCTCTCATGTTGCCAGATTAGAGCGTCCTCAGACTTAGAGAACGAAACACTAAGCAAGATTTGTTCTAAAGCATACCAAGACTCCATCATGGCAGGGGTAAAGACTCTCCTAAACGTAAGTTTAATCACACCATTTTCCACTATTTTAGCTAAAGTTACCGCTTGCTGGTAGCAAATCTCGTATAAGGGCCAGAATTGCACCGCCAAAGGGGAGGTCCCAAACCAGGTGTCCTCCCAAGCTCTAATTTTTGTACCATCGCCTACACTCCACCTATATCCAGTTTTGACTGCCTTTGACGCCCACATGACACCTTTCCAAAACTGGGAGGGTGTCGCAGGGGTAGCAGCAAAGATATTTGGCGAATTTCCTAGGTATTTTTTATCTACCATATCTTTCCAAATCGTTTTCCTTTCTTGACAATACCTTTTAATCCACGAGCCAAGCAGGCACATGTTTACATCTCTAATATTGGGGACACCTAACCCGCCAAATTCTTTTTTCATGCACACCAAGTGCCAGTTAGCTAGGTGAAGTTTTCTATGTCCTTCAAAATCATTCCAGAGACAATGCGCCATCTGTGAATTAATCATATCTAGGGCCCATTTAGGGAATTTAAAAAACGACATCAAGTAAACAGGGATACTAGCCAAACATGCTTTAATCAAGGTAAGTCTAGCTGCATAAGAAAGAAGCTTCCCCCTCCAGTCTGCTATTCCTTTTAGAATTTTATCTATTAGGGGTTGGATGTCTTCCCTTCGAAGCTTATCATAGTGCAAAGGCACACCTAGATATTTAATAGGGAGAGCTCCTACCAGGCAACCAAAAACCTCAGTAAAGACAACTATCTTCTCCGAGTCTAAACCTAGGGGAATCAACTCACTTTTAGCATAATTGATTCTCATGCCTAAAACTTTTTCGAAGCATGAAAGAGTAATTTTCAGGTTCCTTGCTTTCTCTACATCATCTTCTACGAAGAGGATGGTGTCATCTGCATATTGCAAGCAGATGACACCACCTGGGTAGAGATCAGAGCATAAGCCACTAATTAAACCATTACTAGCTGCTTTGTACAGCATCCTAGTGAGCACGTCTACAACCATGTCAAAGAGCAAAGGAGACATAGGATCTCCTTGCCTAAGCCCTTTACCAGTTGTAAAGAAGTTCCCATCTACTCCGTTGAGCTTAACTCCGACAGAGCCACCGTGCGTAATTTGTCTAATCATTCTAACCCATAAAGGGCAGAAGCCTCTTTTCACTAAAAGCTCTTCAAGGAAGTTTAAATCTACTTTATCGAACGCTTTTTCGTAATCTAGCTTAAGGACAACACCAGGGGTGTGAGAGGAGTGCACCGAATGCAAAACTTCGTATTCTCCGTTGAGACCAATATTGATTGAAACAAATGCTTGTTAACTGGAAGCAAACACTATTTTCCTTCTAAGAAAATTATATTCTCCGTTGGAAGCATGTTGATACTGAACAATATTTGTTGCATCGTTTCTAGTCTTGGAAGCAATCTCGCCAGCCAATAGAAGCAAACCATTCTTGGTAGGAAGCAAATTAAGTTGCATCGAAAAGGAAATTCACAATGATTAAAAACCACCGTTAGATCAGTCGTGATTATTCATTCCAATGAAATACTCCATTAAATTGCTTCCATTAGTGGAAACAATACTTCCATGGTACACAAATATATTGAGGTGACTGGAAAATATTTAATTTGCTATATTTTATTAGTTGGAAACAAATCAGAATTTCCTAAAATTGTTTCCAAAAAATAAGGAGTAGTTTTGGATAGATCGGCGGATTTATAGGAAGCAATTAACACGAAGCGTAATCAAAGCAAACAGCCAGGCCCACGAATGCATGATGTTTACGAATCAGACGATCTGGTTGCATCCTACGGCTATAGAGGAGTCCGATGGATAGCCAGGATCGGCGTCCGATTCCTAGTGCTTGCCGTCGCGCGCGCGACAGCTAGCCACGCCCCAACAACAAATGCATTAGAGGAGATCAGGAGAAAATTACACGCAAATGTAGGGAAAAGCTAAAAGGGCTCCAGCAACTGATGAACAAATTCCTGCTGAGAGGACTCCAAAAACGGACGAATTTTTTTACACGCAAACTCTATGTAGAAGGTAGCCAACCTCGCCTGGATCGGCGTCACCGTCGCCGTCCTCATCTCTCCCTACCGCGCCGTCGTTCCGGCCGCAGGCCTGCAACCTCACCGCTGTTCCGGACACCATCTCATCGGTCGCCACGCCAGCTCGTTGTACCTCCGTCGCAGCACCGCCGCTGCCTACCGAATGGAATGGAGGCGCCGTCTCGCAGGTCAAACTGGAGCACTCCGGCGGCCGGCTTGCCGTCACGCTGCTGCAGCGGCGCTGCATTTTCTGGATCGAGATGCAGCGATGGGAGAGAAATGTGTGAGAGAGAGCAGGGGTGGGTGGCCGGTGGTTTGATATTAATGGAATGAGTAGGCCAGGCTTGTATTCTGTACGTGTCTTTAATGTGTATCTGCTGCAGCAGGAAATAACCCAACAGGAAAGAATAATACCGTGGTCCGCAGGCCGGAATCGCAAGCAACCAAAGAACGGCTGATTCTTGACCGGTAACCAGCGGCGCCGCTAGAAAAATCGCGTTGGGGCTTGAGCTCCCTGTCGATGATGTAGAGGCCCCGGTCTTCAGCTTTGTCTACATCTGTCATGATCCTCGCCGGCCTCGTAGGTACGGAGAGGGCCAAGGGGACACACTGGCGGGCGTGGAGGTTAGGCATGGGGACGACGCAGCGGGTGTCGGCGTCGAAACGGAAGACTCGCCCGGAGCTGTCGACGAAGAGTAGGTTCGTCTCGGTGAGAGGGTAACACTCCATCTTGTATTCCATCTCGGGGGTCATCGGGTAGAGCGACGGCTTCATGTTGAGCAAGGCCGGCGGCGGCCTAGACAGCTTCTTCTTCTCCTTGGCCGCCGCCAAGTTAGTTTCCATCTTCTGCCTGAGCGGCCATGTAGGCAGCGCTTTGGCATGCTCCGCTGCTGCCTCTGCTGTCGGGTGGAAGAACTGGTTGCGGGTCAGGTCGAAGCGCCGCAGCGTGAACATGGCTTTCAGGCAGTCCGAGACCAGCACGTTGACAAATTTTCGTCCGGTGCTCATCGGAGGTCTAGGTTCCTGGTTTCTCCTGCTGCCTCGTTTTTCCTGCCACCAAGCAGATCTTATTTTTCTGCCTAGGCTGGCCGAAGCAGATCGATAGATGGCTAGGCAACGGCCAAGCAGAAGAACAAGGGCGGCGCCGCCAGCAAGCAGGGGATGGATGGAGGATTTTCACTAAACGCCACTTCTTAGGGTTTTTTTCACAGAATCACAACTCTTAACATTTTTTTTAGGGCAGGAGCGAAACGCTCGATCGGTTTCCGACCAGGCGATTTTGCTAATTAAGGCAAGATTACGCGCGCGTGCGTTGCCGTATCCTATATCCTATCTTCTATATCTAAATAGCTAAGCCCCACTACCTGATTTCTCTACAATTCTATGCAGCCACGTCACCTCAAATAGAGAAACAAGTCTTGCACCGCATACTCAAGGTTCATCAATCTCACATTATCCTTTTTCATTAATGGTAATTACTCCGCAATCAATCTCCTATGCTTTCCTAATTTTCCACTCTTTTTACGTGCAAGCTGCACCAAACAATCGCTCGCAATACGATTCCCTTGCCCGCACTTCAGTTTTTCCGTTTTTCCCCGGTGCCGCTCATGCGTTCTTCAGTTTCCCGTTCGGTCCATTAAGCCTCTTCAGTTTTTCCTAGAAGTCCATTCCGTAAGTTCACATGAAGGTCACTGCATTGATTTTCACTAAACAGCAACAAAAAAAAATGATGAAATACGACTCACATTGTCATGCCCCTCCCTCTCCCCACGATCTCTGCCAGGAAATCAATGAAGGCATAAAAACGTGTATGCGAAGGGACAAAATGTGCCAATAAAAAGCTGGGTTTACCTTTTCTATCAAATGTCTCCCCAGCATGAGCTTGGTTCTTGGCTTCATCAAGGCACCATGCGAAGCGGTCTTCTTCCCTTCCCTTAGCCTGCTTGACCTTGCACTTTGATGCTGGGTGATTTCGATGAAACAGCCATCGATGTTGTTTCTTTGTCCTTCTTTTTCTTCTCTTGCAGACTGATTGTCGCTAGGATGTCTCCAGTGGCGTGTTGCGGGTGTACTACAATATAATTTCTTTTGTCCAGACATCAAGTGATCTGGTAAATGGAACCAATTAATATATTTGGGTGTTGCTGTTGTGAAAAAACTAGCGTTGTTGTTTCATTATGGCTTCTTCTGTTTTGCAAGTTACTGTTCGATCGGTTGAGCCTCCAAACTCATGGTGGAGTATGCTACTAAGAAAGACAAGATTTATTATATGTTCACCCGTTTTGAACTCTTATTATGCTCTTCATTTCAGGTTATAATCACTTTTTTTATGAATCTGAAGAAACCAGGTTCTTATACCTGATGCAGATCCAATATATATGGTGCAGTTGAAGACCAAGAATAAATTTTACATAAAGGTTTAAGAATATTCATTATCTCTTGCCTCACTTTTTTTCCTGCTACTAAGGATTTGACTATATATATCCGGAGTTCTGAATCTTGCAAGCATTTCTCATTTTGTTTTCATCAAACAGCGAAGCGAAAGGAGGAGTCGAGAACTAAAATGATAATTAACACACTTCTGTAGTTGTGTGTGCTTGAATAGCTTCATAGTTAGTCAGACATACAATCCTTTAATGATTTGCCCATGTTCATATGCTTTTGGCATGAACTATTTTCTACATGTAACATGTGCAACGTATGTCTTGATTTGGAGATACGAAAGAATCTTATTCGGACTTGCCAGCTACATATGCAAAATATATCTTGATTTGGAAATACAAAAGAGCTTATGCAGACGTGACAACTACATCCTTTTCTATTGTGAAACAAAAAGGAAAATTGTTTGATCGTAGACATTTACAGCTTTTAAGAATTGTTGGTCTGTTTGCAAATGCATGACAGCTTGGTGTTCAAAGACATCTTCCTTGCAACATATTCATCGCTCAATATAGTTACCTGCTCTTCAATGTTTGTTCTCACACGCACATCGTTGTTACCAAATTTTATTGTTCTGTCAATTCTCTCTGATTGTCATTCTATGGAGTAAACACACAATGTTAACATGATTTCCCGCCGCAACGCGCGGGGTGTCATCTAGTATAACTAAATAGTTCATTCCCACTAACTATTTCTCTTGACATGCAGCTATGCCACCTCACCAATCCCACAGCATTGGCCACGTCATCCATGCATACACCTCTCCGTTGATTTCTCCGGCCACCTAGAAGATGGAAAAAAATAATTCTACAGGCATTGACGCTTCCTCTCCCGGCCCGTTGGCTCTCTTTGTCTCAGTTAATGGCGCCTCTAATGGCTCACTCCGCCTCCCATTTTCTATGGTTGCGTTCGTCCTGTAATTGGAGCTGGAGCCGACGACAACTCAAACGCCAAGCATGTGTCTCCTCCGCTGCTCTCCCCACTATTGTCTCTCTACATTCCATTGTTTCCTAATCTCACACGAACCATATATAGAGCAGCGACAAACACCGATGTTGACAGTGGCAGTGATGAGTGATTGACCATGCAGGGTCGTGACGGCGCATGTGTTTTCCCATCCTAAAGTTTCTCTCCCCCCTGCGGTAAGAACGACTATATATGCTTGCTTGGTTGTCTTGTGTCACTGATTCGAATCTCTCCAGCCACCATGGTAGCGCAAATGATCACCACGGCAGTGGATACACATTCTTCGTGCTTCTAAAGCCTACATGGTAAGATGAATTATCTTATTTCATTACTGAAGCTTCTCTCCATGATCCGATCTGTGTTGATCTCATGTGACCCGATCCGTCTCCCATCCTATTCGTTTGCTTCATGCTTGGTAAAATTCCCATGTGAACTGACCTGCGTTGTGCATCAAAGAATGTACTCCCTCCAGTCCGCTTTAAGTGTCGAATGATTTTCACTTACGTAGCACAATTTGCTTTTTTTTTTTTTTTTTTTTGAGAATACGTAGCACAATTTGCTAGCTATACCAGCGACACTTATTACGGACCAGAGGGAGTAGTGACGAAGGTTCTTCTTGGCATGTATTTCCATTGTGCATCTGTTAAAAGTGCGTTGTTGACTTGATGCAGCTTTCGTTCTTACTTTTTTCATTGTTCCAGGTTACATTTGCAAGAGCATGGTGGAAAATAAGAAATAACTATCGTCGTCGTCATGGGCAGTGTCTAGAACTCAGCTGATTGTGTCCTATTTTATCTGTTGTAACATATTTTCCCAGTCTATGCATGTTAGGTCCAAGTCTAATTTTGCACCATTCATTCATGTATCTGCTCAATTTTAGAAGGAAATATCAATATACCATCAGATCTTTGTTTGATGTTGTCTTTTTATTTTTTGTTCAAATGATGTATCTTGATTTTCCAAGTTGCTCATAAAAGATACAAACACGTGTCCCGCAGCAACGCGCGGGGTATTATCTAGTTAGACCTGATGACTTTTCCACCTATTCCCTTTCCGCTTGCATGCTGCTAGACTGGCTAGCACGTCGCGAGACGAGATATTCCGCCCTTCCTTCCTGCGCATGTTGTGTCAGGCTGGCTGGCACATTTATTTTGAACTCTAGCTGATCTATTCCCTTTCTGCGTTCTTGGGCTTTTTGTTTGACGCTAAATTTTGAACTTCCTGGTTAAAAAACTATTCCCTTTTCTTGTGAAGAACGAATAAAAATTTGATTTATTTAGTTCCCTTTTGATCAATTCCCTTTTTGGGCTAGTGATATTTTAGGGTAAAACAGGGTGGGAGATAAAAATTCCACTTCCAACTAGTATAAAAAATTTAAACAAAAATATAGCAGCACTTTCAACTAGTACAATTTTCTGATCAGATAATAACCGCACTTCCAACTAGTACCAAAATTTGATCCAAAAATAATACTCCAATTTCAACTAAAAGTCACAACAATTTAATTTAAAAAACATATATGTCTCACGGACAACTCACAACCAGTAACCTATTCCCTTTTTATGGTGCGCGCAAACTGGTGCCATACAAAATTTGAACACATCGACCGTATCTATTCCCTTTTATCGCGCGCTCTTGTTCAGTGCCAATAAATTTTCCCGGCGCAACAGATTTAACATCATTGCAGCAAAAACTATTCCCTTTTGCCACAAAAAAAAATCTGGATATTTTTGTTACAATAAATACTCAATGAAAAAAGGAACGACTATTTTTAAGGCGCCTTACATTTGACATAACCGTACGCACTGCCGAGCGAGAGAAATGGCCTATTTTGCATGCATGCACAAATAAACAAACAAGCTGATGTCATCCCGCATTAAATGTGAAACTCGAAAATTCAAAAAGTTTTGTAGCTCAAACCGTTTATCCGATTTAGAATCCGTTTTCACCGTTGGACTAGTCGCGACGAGATCTTCGAAACTAGATCCCATGTCGATATGTTCCGACAATTTTTTTTTGGCCCAAAGTTACCACCCCGTAACATATGTTATCCAGGCTTGAGTACGTAAGTTACCACCATATTAACGATTAGTTTTCGGGTTGAAATAGAACCATTTTGTGTTGTTCTTTTAGATCTTTACGAGTTTTAAAGTTACCACATCACTTTCAGATGGTAATTAAATTTATCGTGTATAAGTATTAGGATGATAACTGTCGATTTCATAGTGAAACTACACATAAAAAGATGGGCATTGTGTTCGTAAATATTATTTAGAGGACATGGTAAATATATCGATTTCATGGTGAATAACTATATCATGAACACATTGATAACTACATAAGTACTAAGTGGGTAATTCCATCAGTATTGGATGGGTTACTATTATCGAGAGAGTATCATAACTAAATTGATTTCGTGTTGGATAACTAAATCATGAAAATACATGGGTAACTTTATCAGTTTTGGGTGGGTAAATCAATTAGTATTGGGTGTGGTAACTATTACCGAGAGAGTAGGGTAACTATAACGATTTTGTGGTGGATAACTACACATGAAAGCACATGGGTAACTTTATCAGTATTGGATGGGTAACTCTATCAGTATTGGGTGGTAACTACTGCCAAGAGAGCATGATAAACATGTTTAAGTTTATCCGTACTGGGTGGTAACTTTATCAGTATTGTGTTGGTAACTATTACCGAGAGAGTATGATAACTACATTAATTTTGTGGTGGATAACTACACAATAAAACATATGGGTGGCTTTATCAGTACTGGGTGGGTAACTTCATCAGTATTGGGTGATAACTATTACCGATAGAAATATGGTAAAAATGGGTAACTATATCGATTTCGTTGTGTATAATTATATCATGAACACATGGGTAACTCCATTAGTACATGGTGGGTAACTCCATCGATACATGGTGGATAACTCTATCAGTACAGAGTGGGTAACTTTATCGTAAACACATGAGTAACTTTATCAGTACTAGAGGGGTAACTCCATCCATAATAGGTGGGTAACTTTATAAGTAATAGGTTGATAACTTTATCCGTACTTGGTGGGTAACGATTACCAATAGAGTAGGGTAATTATATCGATTTCGTGATGGATAACTATATCATGAACACGTGGGTAACTCTATCAGTTATGCGTAGGTAACTTTATAAGTATTAGATTGGTAAGTTTATCAGTACATGGTGGGTAACTGTCGTGGTGGGAACACACAGATGCCTAGGGGTAGGCTTAGTCTGGGGCCGAACGTACGCTTGAGGATTCGGGGAGGGATTGCGCGATGGAGTCGCACACGAAGAACACTGCAAACACAAAGATCTACCCTGCTTCGGGGCCCTCGTGAGGAGGTAAAACCCCTACTGCAGCATCTATCCTACTTTGGTGTATTTCCCTCTGTATATGCAGTGTGTACAAATGCTCCTTGAGCTGGATACCTCTAAGTGCCTCTAAGTATGCCTCTAAGTATGCCTCTAATCACTGCTAATTAAGCTGCTAATCTCCAGGGAGGAGAGCTCCCGCGGGGGGAAAATGAGCTCCCGTGAGGGTGAGGCCTCTCCCATCCCATCCCCCTGGTGCCTTTATATAGAGGAGACCCAGGGGACAAGAAGGGGACAAGGAGACAAAGGTTACTATGCACGGGTCCCACTTGTACTCTAGTCACATTAATACACTGTAGCCACGCTGCCTGTGTACTCTAGTCACATCAAGAGCACTGTAGCCACGCTAACTGTGTACTCTAGTCACATCAAGAGCACTGTAGCCACGCTGCCTGCGTCATCGTCTTTGTCTTCTAGCATCTGTCTCCTGGATATGGCAGAGGAATCCTGTACTGGACGAGGTAGTGGCCGAAGTAGCACTGGAGATGTCGGTGTAGAGGTGATGCCGGTGTAGCGCTGTCCCGGGAGGACATGCAGGTCGAAGGAGAGGAACTGGGCTGCTGGTCTCGGTTGAAGTAGGAGAACTCGGCCTCCTGGCCGATCTCGGTTCAGCCGATCGTGGCCAACCAAGCAGAGGAGAACTTGGCCCAGTAGGGGACCTCGGTTCGTCCCAACGCTGGAGCAGCCAAGGTAGCGGAGGATTGCTCCGAGGCTAGGAGCAGCTGGATCAGCCTAGGTGGCAGATTGCGGCCACGGGAGCGACGGCCCATCCGAGGTGAGTTAGCGCCGGCCTGGATGAGCTCGGGTCGAGGTCAGCGAGGGAGCCGAGGCGCGGCCGAGGTGGAGATGGTCGAGGTGGGGCCGGGGACGGCCGGGCACGGGCCGCGCCAGGACGGCAAGGTCGCGGGCGAGGTGAAGGAGGCACTGGAGGTCGGGCGGCGCGGTTGGGGCGAGACGATGTCGGAGGCGCCGGATTGCCAGGGCGATGCCGGAGGAGCCGAAGGCGCGGTCGAGCGCAGGAGGCGCCGGGGAGGCGGGGTTGCGGGCGAGGAGCTCCGGGTTGAGACTGCCTCGGGGCAGGACAGAGCGCAGGGGAACTCGGGGGACCGAGGTTGGAGACGGGGACGGCCGAGGTTGGAGATGCGCCTCGGTCCACGCCGAGGTTGAAGACGCCTCGGGCGCATCTCGGCCCATGCCGAGGCAACGGCCTGCTCCGGGGTCTTGGCCCAGCCGAGACAACAAGCGCCTTGGCCCAACCCGAGGCAGGGGATTCGGCCTGCCCGAGGCTTGCTTGCCCGGCCTACCCGCGGCTGCACAAACTCGGCCCATAGCAAGTATTTCGGCCTGGGCTGCTTTCTCCTGTCTACTCTTTTATCTCCTCTTCTCTTTTACTTATTTACTTGCTGTCTCTTTTAATAGCTCAACTAAATCACCAGCTTTGGTATACCCGGGGTCACATCCCCGACATTAGTCCCCGAGGCTGCGGGGGACTCGCAGAGTCGCGCGCAGACTTACAAAAATAAATAACTGTACCAGAAACCTCCTGCACCGTACAGCCTTGCCTTTCAGGCCAAATGCGACATCCGGTTGACCGAGCTCACCCGAATCAACAACGAAATGGACAATTTGTACTGGAAGTATGTTGCCTGAATGGTCACCATTATATGCCGGTTCTTAGCCCTCCTGGCCTTTACCGAACTCGGATGCCACCAGCGTCGGTTAACCCTCCTGGCTTTTACCGAATTGGGATGCCGCCAGCGTCGGTTAGCCCTCCTGGCTTTTACCGAATTGGGATGCCGCCAGCGTCGGTTAGCCCTCCTGGCTTTTACCGAATTGGGATGCCGCCAGCGTCGGTTAGCCCTCCTGGCTTTTACCGAACTCGGATGCCCCAGCGTCGGTTAGCCCTCCTGGCTTTTACCGAATTGGGATGCCGCCAGCGTCGGTTAGCCCTCCTGGCTTTTACCGAATTGGGATGCCGCCAGCGTCGGTTAGCCCTCCTGGCTTTTACCGAATTGGGATGCCGCCAGCGTTGGTTAGCCCTCCTGGCTTTTACCGAACTCGGATGCCGCCAGCGTCGGTTGGACCGACATAAACCTGTAAGTACATATCTCATATGTCTCGGTATCTCGGCCTCTCTGAGCATATCACACATGTCTCGGTATCTCGGCCCCTCTGGGCATATCACATATGTCTCGGTACCTCGGCCCCTCTGGGCATATCACATATCTCGGTACCTCGGATGTCCGGTAACCACTCTGGGCGCTTACCGACATAGATGTCTCCAGCCACTGCTGGTTTGACATAAGCATGTCTCGAATGCCGGTTTTAGCCACCTCGGGCGTATACCGACATAGATGTCTCCAGCCACTGCTGGTTTAACATAAGCATGTCTCGAATGCCGGTTTTAGCCACCTCGGGCGTATACCGACATAGATGTCTCCAGCCACTGCTGGTTTAACATAAGCATGTCTCGAATGCCGGTTTTAGCCACCTCGGGCGTATACCGACATAGATGTCTCCAGCCACTGCTGGTTTAACATAAGCATGTCTCGAATGCCGATTTTAGCCACCTCGGGCGTATACCGACATAGATGTCTCCAGCCACTGCTGGTTTAACATAAGCATGTCTCGAATGCCGGTTTTAGCCACCTCGGGCGTATACCGACATAGATGTCTCCAGCCACTGCTGGTTTAACATAAGCATGTCTCGAATGCCGGTTTTAGCCACCTCGGGCGTATACCGACATAGATGTCTCCAGCCACTGCTGGTTTAACATAAGCATGTCTCGAATGCCGGTTTTAGCCACCTCGGGCGTATACCGACATAGATGTCTCCAGCCACTGCTGGTTTAACATAAGCATGTCTCGAATGCCGGTTTTAGCCACCTCGGGCGTATACCGACATAGATGTCTCCAGCCACTGCTGGTTTAACATATAACCTGCAAAAACATATCTCAAAGGTTGCCTCTGATTAACCAACATAGACACTGATCTGGTACACAGGTAATGCCATGATACATTGGCAAACAGAATAAACGATGATTTCGGATATGGAATGATGCCAGGATATTGTGACAAACCGAAATAAACAGTGATTAGGGATATGAAATGATGCCGTGATACTATGGCAAACCGAAACAAACGGCGATCTAGAGAATACTGATAATGCCAGGGTACCTTGGGTAATTTGAGATAACCAACATAACCGTGATACCTCAGATTTTCATTATACCTCGGATTTCCATTATAACTCATTTCCACTATACCTCGGATTTTCCAGGATACCTCAGATTACCAATATACCTCGGATTACCAATATGACCCGGATTTCCAATATGACCCGGATTTCCAATATACCTCGGATTACCAATATGATCCGGATTTCCATTATACCTCGGATTACCAATATGACCCGGATTTCCAATATACCTCGGATTACCAATATGATCTGTTTTTCTATTATACCTCGGATTACCAATATTACCCGGATTTCCATTATGACCCGGATTTCCAATATACCTCGGATTTTCCAGGATACCTCAGTAACGAACATTCTCAACAAAACCGATGTCACCTTTCAACGTTAGTCCAACATACATATCATGAAGAATATTTGACGGGAATAACAATTCTACTAACCGAGTTAAACTAGCTATAGCACTTGACAGAAAACGAATCTAACAACATTTACCAAGCACAAATAACTAGACTCGGTTCCAACCGAGTTCCCGAGTTACTTTTCTTATCTAGGAGAAGGTGCAAAACAGACTGGCTATCCAGTCCCCGGGTCAAGACATCTTGTCCCGGGTAGAACAACTAATCAAAGCAACGTAGAAACGAGGGGCCAGTCCCCGAGTACTGTTTGAGACTATCTAGAAGCATGGGCAGACATATAAATGATACTTACACGGTCAGGTTGTTGGAGAAGTCTTAACTCGGATTTCCATGTCTTAACTCGTTTTCTCCCAGGATACCTCGGACTTCAGAACAGCTCGGATTCCAGAACAGCTCGGATTCCAGACTCAGCTCGGATTCCAGAACACCTCGGATTCCAGAATCAGCTCGGATTCCAGAACACCTCGGATTCTAGAATCAGCTCGGATTCCAGAACACCTCGGATTCCAGAACAGCTCGGATTCCAGAATCAGCTCGGATTCCAGAATCAGCTCGGATTCCAGAACAGCTCGGATTCCAGAACACCTCGGATTTCAGAATCAGCTCGGATTCCAGAACACCTCGGATTCTATAATCAGCTCGGATTCCAGAACAGCTCGGATTCGCACTGTAGCCAACTCGAAAAATGAGTCAACACACGGGGACGATGTCGAAGTTGAGTCCCCGCGTTGATGACGAAGGTCCCATCCGAATTAATCCAGCAAGCGCCACTATCAGCCCCACGGTGGGCGCCAACTGTCGTGGTGGGAACACGCAGATGCCTAGGGGTAGGCTTAGTCTGGGGCCGAACGTATGCTTGAGGATTCGGGGAGGGATTGCGCGATGGAGTCGCACACGAAGAACACTGCAAACACAAAGATCTACCCTGCTTCGGGGCCCTCGTGAGGAGGTAAAACCCCTACTGCAGCATCTATCCTACTTTGGTGTATTTCCCTCTGTATATGCAGTGTGTACAAATGCTCCTTGAGCTGGATACCTCTAAGTGCCTCTAAGTATGCCTCTAATCACTGCTAATTAAGCTGCTAATCTCCAGGGAGGAGAGCTCCCGCAGGGGGAAATGAGCTCTCGTGAGGGTGAGGCCTCTCCCATCCCATCCCCCTGGCGCCTTTATATAGAGGAGACCCAGGGGACAAGAAGGGGACAAGGAGACAAAGGTTACTATGCATGGGTCCCACTTCTACTCTAGTCACATCAATACACTGTAGCCACGCTGCCTGTGTACTCTAGTCACATCAAGAGCACTGTAGCCACGCTGCCTGTGTACTCTAGTCACATCAAGAGCACTGTAGCCACGCTGCCTGCGTCATCGTCTTTGTCTTCTAGCATCTGTCTCCTGGATATGGCAGAGGAATCCTGTACTGGACGAGGTAGTGGCCGAAGTAGCACTGGAGATGTCGGTGTAGAGGTGATGCCGGTGTAGCGCTGTCCCGGGAGGACATGCAGGTCGAAGGAGAGGAACTGGGCTGCTGGTCTCGGTTGAAGTAGGAGAACCCGGCCTCCTGGCCGATCTCGGTTCATCCGATCGTGGCCAACCAAGCAGAGGAGAACTTGGCCCAGTAGGGGACCTCGGTTCGTCCCAACGCTGGAGCAGCCGAGGTAGCGGAGGATTGCTCCGAGGCTAGGAGCAGCTGGATCAGCCGAGGTGGCGGATGACGGCCACGGGAGCGACAGCCTGTCCGAGGTGAGTTAGCGCCGGCCTGGATGAGCTCGGGGTCGAGGTCAGCGAGGGAGCCGAGGCGCGGCCGAGGTGGAGATGGTCGAGGTGGGGCCGGGGACGGCCGGGCACGGGCCGCGCCGGGATGGCAAGGTCGCGGGCGAGGTGAAGGAGGCGCTGGAGGTCGGGCGGCGCGGTTGGGGCGAGACGATGATGTCGGAGGCACCGGATTGCCGGGGCGATGCCGGAGGAGCCGAAGGCGCGGTCGAGCGCAGGAGGCGCCGGGGAGGCGGGGTTCGGGCGAGGGAGCTCCGGGTTGAGGCTACCTCAGGGCAAGACGGAGCGCAAGGGAACTCGGGGGACCGAGGTTGGAGACAGGGACGACCGAGGTTGGAGATGCGCCTCGGTCCACGCCGAGGTTGAAGACGCCTCGGGCGCATCTCGGCCCATGCCGAGGCAACGGCCTGCTCCGGGGTCTTGGCCCAGCCGAGACAACAAGCGCCTTGGCCCAACCCGAGGCAGGGGATTCGGCCTGCCCGAGGCTTGCTTGCCCGGCCTGCCCGCGGCTGCACAAACTCGGCCCATAGCAAGTATTTCGGCCTGGGCTGCTTTCTCCTGTCTACTCTTTTATCTCCTCTTCTCTTTTACTTATTTACTTGCTGTCTCTTTTAATAGCTCAACTAAATCACCAGCTTTGGTATACCCGGGGTCACATCCCCGACAGTAACTCTATCAGTAATAGATTGGTAACTTTATCAGTACTAGGTAGGTGTGATCCGGTTGGTTCAACTCGGGGGAAAGGCTTCTACAACATTGGGAACGTGTGAGGCCATCAAAGCATACACGAAGAATCCGAGCTAGGGCCATATCAACACAATGATCCAGTTCAGCAAGTGCATCCATGCCTTCCACGACAGTTACGGAGTCCAGTGCGCTCCCGCCGTCACGCGGTACCACCACACTAGCATACAAGTTATCGATAAGAAAAAACTAGTCAAATATTAACAATCACATAGCAAAAACATTATCAGGTGGAGGATACTAAAAACATTATTACCAATAAACTAGCATACAAGTTATCGATTAGAAATGAACTAGTCAAATATTACCAATCACATAGCAAACAAATTATCAGGTGGGGATACTATAACCATTATTACCAACATGCTAACATACAATTTATCGGTAAGAAAAAACTAGTCAAATACTACCAATCGCATAGCAAACGAATTATCAGGTGGGGATACTAAAAACATTATTACCAATACACTAGCATACAAGTTATCGATAAGAAATAAACTAGTCAAAAATTACCAATCATATAGCAAACGAACTATCACGAGGGGAACTATGCGCATTGTTACCAACACTCTAGCATACAAGTTACCAATGATAAAATAACTACTAAGATATTTCCATATCGCTATCAAGCAAGTTATCGACCTATCGTACTAACGACATATTACAAAGAACAAATCATAGGAGTATGCACATTGACATGCTTGCATCATCTACATGATGATCCAATCATACACTTACATAGTAGATGTGAAAGATTTGTAGCAGTGATACTGAAATCAATGGAGATGCAAGTTTTAGTGGGCAGATTGTTGACGGTACTAGCTCAAACATGAATGATTGTTGACGAATTTTTTTTGGCACAAAAGTTACCACCCCCGTAACATATAAGTTACGAAGGCTTGATTACGTAAGTTACCCACCATATTAACGATTAGTTTTCGGGTTGAAATAGAACCATTTTTGTTGTTATTTTCGATTTTTACGAGCTTTAAAGTTACCACATCACTTTGAGATGGTAAATTTATCGTGCATAAGTATTAGGATGATAAATGTCGATTTCATAGTGACAACTTCATAAGTACTAAGTGGGCAACTTCATCAGTATTGGGTGGGTACCTATTATCGAGAGAGTATGATAACTAAATTGATTTCGTATTGCATAACTACATCATGAAAACACATGGGTAACTTTATCAGTACCGGGTGGTTAAATCCATCAGTATTGGGCGGTAACTATTACCGAGAGAGTATGGTAACTATAATGATTTTATGGTGGATAACTACATGTGAAAAAACATGGTTAACTTTATCAGTATTGGATGGGTAACTTTATCAGTATTGGATGATAACTATTACCAAGAGAGCATGATAAACATGAGTAACTTTATTAGTACTAGGTGGTAACTTCATCAGTATTGGGGTGGTAACTATTACCGAGAGAATATGGTAACTACATTGATTTTGTGGTGGATAACTACACCATAGAAACATATGAGTGACTTTAACTGTACTGGGTGAGTAACTACATCAGTATTGGGTGGTAACTATTACCGAGAGAATATGGAAAACATGGATAACTATATCAAAAAAATCGAAAACTAATCGTTAATATGGTCGGTAACTTACATACTACAGCCTGGGTAACTTATATGTTACGGGGTGGGTAACATTTGGGTCCGAAAAAAAGTTGTCGGAATATGTCAATATGGGATCTAGTTTCGAAGATCTCGTCGCGATTAGCTCAGCGGTGAAAACGGATTCTAAATTGGATAAACGGTTTGGGCTACAAAACTTTTTGAATTTTCAGATTTTACATTAAATGCGGGATGACATCAGTTTTTTTGACTTTTTTAGTATGCATGCATACGGAGGAGGCAATTTCTCTAACTCGCCCGTACGCATGGAAAGTCTGAACGATTCCGCATCGTACGATCAAAAATCAACGTGCCACGTTCCGTCTCGCGTTAAGCTAACCATAAGGCGACTTACGATTAGATTTTCCCATGTGATAAAGGTATTTCAGTTTACTAATCCTTTTTTATTTTACTGATCTATAAAAAAGAATAGGCCAGCTCAAACAAAATATTCACGTTCAAAAAGAGAAAAAAGGAATAGATAAAATAGATAAGCATTATTTTTTGTGCATGTGGGTGGCAGCTAAAACAAGGCTCACATCCAATACATGCATGTATTGAAATTACGAATCTTTGTTCACATGCATGGCAAAAGAGTAAAGGATGCGTAGCAGTGTAGCCAGCTAAAGAAAAAAAAAGAGACGGACCGCGTTGTGTGCATGCATGGATTAGGCGTAGGGGCATATTCCATGTGACCTAGCCCACGTCCGTCGCAAGCGCAAAACGACAAGTAGGTAAAGAGAAGTGAGGACGGAAGGGACTTCGACGCGTCGCGCATGGAGAGAGACCGAGCGAGCGCTCGCGCGCTCGAAGACTAGCCGTTTCGTTTGTTGTTGGTGCTCGCCTCTAATGCATCTAATTGGTTAACTAGCATCAGTTTGACATATGTATTTGGTATGAATCTATGATTCAGTTTTCAGATATGAATGAAATATATGTCAATTTTTTTTATACCGAGATGTTACTAAGCTCACTTAAATATATCTTGTTCGTTTGATACTTTGATTGGATATACCATACTGGTATCCAAAAACAAAATAATTTTCTTTTGATATTTACTTGGATCGTATTTGTTATGACACAAATTTGGTAAATATATGTCATATTTCTTTGATACCGATATGTTACGGAACCCATACTTGACAAATGTCTTGTTCAATTTTAGTATCTCACAATATTTTGAAACTTTATATGAAACGAGCTGAAACTATTTTGAAAAAAAAGAGATATACATGTGTGAATCATATATATTTCATACTTTGTTGATATAAATCTGGAATCCATAATCAAAATAATTGATTTCTAATACATAACTGAATCATATTTGGTATGACGCAAATGTTGTAAATGTATCTAATATATGTCATACTATTTTGATACGGTTTCACATTCGAAATTTGAGTAGCTCGCAATATTTTGAAACTTTTTCCGAAACTGTGATGAAACCATTTTATAAAAAAAGAGATATGTGTAAAGCATATATATATCATAATTTATTGGTATAATGGTGGTATCCATAACCGAAATTTCTTAAAATGTAACTGAATCATATATGGCACGAAACAGATTTTGTAATGTACGCATATATATCATATTGTTTTGATAGTAAGATGTTACTGGACCCATACTTGACAAAATCTTCGTTCTATTTGAGTGGCTCGCAATATTTTGAAACATTATCTAAAACAAACTGAAACTATTTGAAAAAAATGAGATACATATGTGTGAATAACATATATGTCACAATTTGTTGATATAATGCTGGTATGCATAATCGAAATAATTGGATCATATTTGGTAGTATGACATAAAATTTGCAAATGTGTAATATATGTGATATTTCTTTGATACTAAGATGTTATTGTACCCATACTTGACAAATATCTTGTTCGTTTTATTAGAGTTACCTCCAAAAAAATATTCTAAAAATCAAACAAAACTATTAGAAAACATAATTTAAATATATATTAAAAAAATGAACGGAGAACTTGCTAGTCTGTGTGTGGGCTGACCGACCGGCAAGGGTAGGAAAGAAGCTATTTTTTTTTAAATAATATTTTTTAGTTATTTCACGAAATAATACGCGTTTTTTTATTTTCAAAAATATTACCCAGTCATCCTGCCGGAAAACGATTAGTACCAGTCGTCCTGGGCGAAGACGATAGGTGCCTTTACATGCATGCATGCGTACGGCTCTATCCAATACCAGTGTGCACATATGCAAGGAGCAAGGACTAGTCGTCTTCGCCTAGTACAACTAGTACTAATCGTTTTCGGCCAGGACGACTGGGTAATATTTAAAAAAAAAACACGTATTATTTTCCTAATTAAATAAATTTTGCATATTATTTAAAAAAACTTAGCAGGAAAGAACGGGCAAAGAGCTAGGAGGATGGGATAGGAGTAGTTATTGCTAAAGAGCTAGGTGGATGGGATAGGAGCGGTTATTGCTGCCACATGGGTGGTCCGCCCGCGTGAAATACGCACGCAGTAAATAAAGTGAAAGAACTGAATACAGCCGACTGTGGGTCTGCGGTATAGCCGTACATCCATTCGTGGCTTGCTCTGATTGGTTAGAGGGAGACCGGTAAACACCGGCTCCGCCAGAAAGTAGTTTTCGGCTCAAGCCCGGCGACGTATTTTTTGCCAAATCTGTCCCTTACGTGGCGCCGACATGAACAACTTCGGCTCCACATAACGTGGCGCCGACCCCGAGGGACCAGATTTGGAAATAGTTTTCAGGAACGGCCAGATCCGTCATTAGTTCGTGATAAGGGACAGATTTGGCAAAAAAAAATACCCGGCGACAAGGGGTCCAGTTCGAGGCCATCGTGTACCGCAACCGCGACAACCCCTTGAACCTCAACTTGGGCAAGGACTGGCACTGCGACGGCCTACCGCTGCCGCCTTACGTCAACAGCCTGGGTTACAAACCTGCCCCCATCTGCTCCTACGCCTTGGTGGGTGGCGACACCATTTGTATCTCCACCAGGGGCGTCGGCACATACTGCTTCAACACCGTGACCCGCGAGTGGTTCAAGGCTGGCGACTGGATGATGCCCTTCTCTGGGAAGGCCGAGCATGACCCGGAGCTTGGCCTCTGGTTTGGCGTCTCGGCCACCAACTCCCGCCTCCCCTGTACCGCTGACATCTCCGCCGTCGTCAGAGGGGAGGAGCCGCTGCCGGAGCAAACACAAACCTGGACAGACATTGACGTGCCAAAGGGGTGGCACCCGCACCCTTACCACCCCACCAATTTAGTCATCCTGGGTTCTGGCAGGTTCTGCATCACCAGCTTCTTCCATACTTTGGCATCCGACCACACGTTCGACGAGACATTTGCGGTCTTCAGCGGCGTGGAGGTAGTGTTGCCTCGCGAAGGAGATGGGAATGTCAAAGGCGTCACTATGATTAAGCACAAGTCGGTAACTTGCAGGAGCCACGCCATCGAGCCGGTGGTCTGATTTATGTTTTCTGTGGCATAATGTGCTCTCAGGCCAACTTTACCTGCATGTTGGGACCATATGTATGTTGGGACTTAATTTGATATATAGCCTTGCTGCTCTTTTATATCGCCTTTACATTAGCTATCTTCATTTGAATAATCTCGAGGCACTGTGGCTAGATATGAGAATGTAGTGTGAATTGTCCCTGATGTTATTCTGGAGCATATCCAGCTTGTATCCAAATTTGCCCCTGAGCAACTAATTGAGGGAAGCCTGAACTGTGCTACTGTTAAGTGCTAACTGAAGAATTTATAAAAAAGAAAGATTATATACGGGATTGTTGGTTCTACATCGTTATTTGACACAGCAGAGGCTAATGTTTGAAAGTAGGTTGATCTTACCAGCAGTAATTATTTGACACAGTAGTAGTGCTTCATGTAAAACTTATTTGCTCATTCCTTTGCAATATGTAGGGTTTTGATGTTTTGTACAGATTCAGTTACATCTTCTAGCTCCGTCCTGTTTTGTGGCCTGTCTCTACAACATCAACGTTCATGTCCATTGACATGTCAATCTCCAAGAACTTGCTTTATTTGGCAAAGCTGCAATGTGGCCAGGTTTGCTCTTCTTTACGCTCCAGAATTTGATGATTGCTGGGGCTCAGTTTGTACTCTTGTTTTGAATTTCTTTTGCAAGTAACAAAGTTAGAAGGTGAGAATCATTTTTGTGTTTGCTCCTTCTATATCAATATAAAAGGCAAAGCTTTTGCCCCGTTTCAAAAAAAAAAAAAAAGCATTTTTGTGCGCGATCTAATAACTTGCAGGTGGCACCCGCGCCCTTACCACCCCACCAAAGTCGTCAGCCTGGGTTCCGGCAGGTTCTGCATCACCAGCTTCTTCCATAATTTGGCATACCAGAACGAGTACGACCAGCCGCACCCTGACGAGACATTTGTCGTCTTCACCGGCGTGGGGCAGTGTTGCCTCGCGATGGCAATGGGAGTGCCAAAGGCGTCACTATGATTAGGCACAAGTCTGTTACTTGCAGGACCCACGTCGCCAACATGATAGTCGGTGTTCTGAACCTCTGATTCTTCAGCATAGTGTGCTCTGAGGCCAACTTCACCTGCTTGACTTTCCTGCTCTTTTGTATCGCCTTGACGGTAGATATTCTAGATTTGAATAATCTGGGGGCACCGACTGATCCTATATATGAGACGGGTGTAGTGTGAATTGACCTGATGTTATTGTGGAGCATATCCAGATTGTATTTAAATTTGCTGCTGAGCAACTAAATGAGACGCCTGCTTGATGGGAAGTATGAACTGTGCTACTGTAAAGTGCGAACTGAAGAATCTGTAACGAAAAGGAGATTATATATGGGACTACTGGTTCTCCAGCGTTATTTGTTTGAATGCAGGTTTATATTACCAGCAATAATTATTTTTGTGAGTTATTTAAGTAATTTATACTTGAGTAGTACTAGTAGTGTTTCATGTAAAACTTATTTGCTGATTCCTTTGCAATATGCAGGGTTTTGATGTTTTGTACAGATTCAGTTACATCTTATGGCTCCCTCCTGTTTGTGGCCTGTCACTACTCCATCAATGTTCATTTCCATTGACATGTAAATCTTTAAGAACTTGCTTTATCTGGGAAAGCTGCGACGCTGTGAGGTTTGATCTTCTGTTGGCTCTAAAATTTGATGATCTGTGGGGCTCAGCTTGCAGTGTTGCTTTATTTCTATCTGATGATCGATTTCTTTTGCCAGTAAAAAGCATTTTTCTGCGTGATCTAATAACTGGCAGGAAAGTTCAGAAAGTAGTGTAGTCTAGTTTCACCACCGTGAAGGCACTTTTGGCGGATTATAATCCTTAGGATTTTCATCTACATGGCTTGTTTGGTTTTGGGATTGCAATCGAATGGAGTCTATTTCATAGATGAATTTTTGTCGACACATCTTTAAAAAACAAATCTACATTTCTTTATCTGAATCCTTCGAACCAAACTTAGTGATGATGGGGTTTGAAGACCATGATACAGAGTTAGGCCACAAGTACTCGAGAGTGCCTTGTGAGTTGTGACTAATTCAGAATTTTATGCTTGTACGAAAATAAGACTAGTGATTAGCTCATGTTGTGGTACGTGGGGAGGCTGGTTTTCTAAGTTGTTTACATTAGAAAACCTGTTATAAAGACAAGTTCCCATAGAAAATTCTACGAATTGCACTTCAAACATGAAACTCATAGGATATAATATATACGTGCTGGTATTACAATATTCTTTCATCGTCCAATCTTCTCGATATAACATATTGACATCAATACTCCTTTCCATGGCCATTCACGAACCGCGAAGATCAACCATTCGTGTGCGATATCACTATCCATTCAAAAACCAAACTTCCAAGATCCATCTCACTCATACCCTTTAGAATGTAGCGGCAATTTAAGATGGAAAAAATCAATACACTAAAATAGTGCAGACTTCGTTGAGCTCCTCGTTTTGTTTTCCTCCATGTACATGAACCGTCTTCTTTCATCTAATCGGATAGCAAGCGGCCACGTTTACTCAACAACAACAAAATAGTGCAAAATTGAACATTGTTTTCATTTTCTCTTTGTAAATAAACAATTTGTGTTGTTCCATTTTTTTCACAGTTAGATCTTCCTGGTATATAATCTACTCGATGTCCGTCCAACCGAACAGAATAACCTGTATATCCAGAACTTTTGGGGGTTCAAACATGGTTGTTCTTTAAAATTAGTAGGCACCAGGGCTACATAAAATAGACAACTCTCACTCATTTATACTAAGAATTTTCACCTTTTTCACTCACAACACATTCTCTCGACTTATGATTTTAACCATTACATTTATTTTTTATTGTAGTTAGGAAATTAACATGTGATAGTATAACTATATGTTAAGATACTATCCTTTTTTAACGTAGTTTTAACTTCGACATTTAATATTGCACTTGTACTAAACTTGAAGCATATAAAATAAAAGAAATTGTACGTCTTCACAAATTAAGTCGTGCCAATCAGCTAAACTACAAATATATGTAAGTGTCAGTGTGTATTTTAGTTCTATAAATATCATGATCATGATTTTAAATCTTACAGAGATTTCTCGAATGCATGATTGTCTATTTTAGGTGTAACTAAAGAGAAGATATAACAATCCATGTGTAAATAAAAACTCTTAGAGTATACAAAAAATCTACGAGGTTTTTTCTGTAATTATTACATTGCTCATTTATGGCCAAGTATGTCTTTCACGTTCTCGGTTTAAACAATTAGTTGGCATTGCAAACTTATTTTGCGCTTAGTATCAAAATAGTACCTATCAACTCCAGTCTCATAAAATTCGCTTAGTTCTTTTTTTGTTTAATCCATAATTTATATAACTGATTGCGTTGTACTTGGTAATATAATATAGTAATCAATTATCATAGATATGCAGAGAATTTATACATTTAGTTGTTTTCTTGATTTATATTGGTTGTATACATGAAACGTATACGATAGAAACCGAATAGTTTTTTATTAATCGCCTACAAAGGACAGTGTGCACCGCACACACACTGAAGATATTACCTCAAATCGGCTAAGTTGTGAACAACTACTACTCACCAGGCCATGTACGATGCATGCTATCAATGTGTCACGATTGGCCGAATAAATTGTTTCTTCACTGCTTACTGACAACTCGAGCGGGAGATAAACTATATTTATCTGCTCCAAACAATTTCATTTAGGGAGATAAACTGTTATTTATAAGCTCCAAACAATTTTATTTAGCGCATATGTTCAAAAAAACACAAACCATGATATTAGCTAGTTGGGAGGGTCTGAGGGTGCAACTAAAACAACGAAACTTAATGGTTCAGCTCATACCTGCCTATATAAACTATATGTCTATGATGCTCATATAGTGGGGGTAACTTGCGTAGGATCTCACATTAGGTAGGAGCTACGAGATCAATTTTTTCTAATACATAAAATGTGTTCAAATATTCTCAAAAAAATGAACAACACACATCTATGTTATATATGTAACATCAAAAAATTGCTGCTTCAAATCGACCTACAATTAGAGAGAGAAAAAAAGAGATATTTCGGTGCAAATAGTGTGAAACACTATTCACCCAAATCTGACACTATTCACCGTACAATTTAGCTTTTTGTTTCTCTAACTGTATATCGAATTTTGAGCAGATTTTTTTTGCGGTTGTAGAAACAAGCCTGTAGGTATGTTATATAATTTTATTAGTTTTTTATCAATTTTTAAATATGATTTTATGACTTGATACTATGATCTAGAGTACAAGTCTTCCCCTCGTATAGGCTCGCCCTGTATAGGGACAGCCCTGTTGAAGGCAGTCTCCATCCGTTTATTTGTACACTGCTGATTAGGGCCCTACTACTGATCCAATTCACGAGCCGAGCAGATAAATAGTATCTGCATATGGTGATTGACTGTAGCATCACGAGTGCGGAGTAGTACGAAGCCACGATCCATATCCCCAAGGAACACCAACCAGCACCCTTCCACGCCTCCTTGTTCACGTGCCACGGCACAAGGTGAGATATCCTTCACGGGCTCACACAACAAAACTCGTCAATAAAATGCCTCGACGGGATCATATTCTCACGTATGCACCGTCGTCCAAAGGATCAAGAGATTGATGAGCCTTCGAGCCAAACAAGCGGCGACGAGCCGCCGCACCAGACGCGCCGATCAGCCGGCTCTTTCCACCGTGGTGTCCAACAACCCGATCTTCTTCCGCGAAGACAGCTGCGCGGAAGCCGAGCCGGTACGCGCGCTCGTGCACGACGACGTGCCGGCAGCCGTCGCCAAGCCGCTGCCACTGCCGGCGAGCAGGACGCAGCCGCATCAGCCGGCGGGTTCCGCGGTCGTGATGAGCAGGCACGGGAGCGGCTGGGTCCTCTGGAGGGTGCCCCACCACGACCCGTTCTTGGCCGCCTACGTGACCTGCACCAAGCAGAGCGGCGGCAAGGTCGACGCTGCTGCTCCGGTGAAGCGGCGGCAGCAGAAGAAGGACAAGAACATAGACGGGAGAGTCCAGGGGTGCGGCATTTGGAGTGGTTGGGCCGCGAGCGCCAAGTACGCCGGTTCGATGGCGTGCAAGTACGCCTGCGACGTCGCTCGTCCTGCTGCCGCGAAGTACGCCGGGTCGATGTCGTGCAAGTACGCCTGCGACGTCGCCCGTGCTGCTGCCGCGGTGCAGGCGTCACCGGAACCCTGCAGGCTGCACCTGTCGCGGCAGTTGGTGGTGATCCCAGCGAGGCAGAGGACGCTGGCACGGGCTCAAGCGCAGAACTGAAGGAGGGTGCCGTACGTGTTTCTTGTTCTGTTTGGTGCACACCGTGTATATTTATGTCGATGTATCATGTATGTAATGTAATGATGTTTTTTTTTCCGAAACACAGTATAACGCAGACGCTCACATAAACGTGCACACACTCACCTCTATGAACGCACGCACGCATACCCTATCCTATGAGCACCTCCGAAAAACTGAACCTAAGACTGGGCACAGTTTGGTCTTTTTTTTTTAGAGAAAACGCAAAAGACATTTTATTGAAAAGGTAGAGTTTGGGTTACAAGCCTCCGAGGAGGCGATTACAGTGCAAAGTAACTAATCAATGAACATCCCAAGTCTGTGGGATGATAGCTCGAAGTCCTAGGGCGCCGGCGTCGGCCCAACTGGCTGCTTCGTCTTTGATCTTTGTCAGCAGATCACGAATAGAAGGCCAGCCTCTGTCGAACACGCAGTCGTTGCGGTGTTTCCACAGCATCCAGGGGACGAGCAAGGTGATGGAGGCTAGCCCCTTGTGCATCGGCTTGGGGGCGAGCTGCCGTGCAGAGCACCACCAGGTGTTGAGCGAGTCCTCGTTCTCCGGAGGGCGACAGGTCAGTCTGAGCCAAGCGAGCACCTCGTACCATATCTGCCTAGAAAAGGGGCAGGCAAGGAGGAGGTGACGCATCGTCTCAGGCTCCTGGTCACACAGGGGACATCGCGGCGGGTGTTGAAGTCCACGGCGAGCAAGTCGGTCTGCAGTCCAGCATCGGTCGAGGTTGGCGAGCCAGTGGAAGAACTTGACGCGCGGCGGAACCCAGCTCTTCCAAGTCAGCTTCCAAGCGTCGCAGGTGATGGAGCCATGGAACGTTGCCAGGTAGGCCGAGTTCACGGTTTGGTCTCAAACCAGCCAAACCGTGAGACCGACCCGCACGATCAGCGGTTTATCTCGATGTCGTCCGACTAAACCGTCAAACCGTAATACAAGAGTTACTTAGTTGGTTTGAGACGGGTTGGACCAAGCGAAACCGATCAAACCGTCAACAGCCGGTCGCACGCAACTCCCGCATCGCACGCAACCATGGCGGACTCTTCTTGCTGCTCGGCGGCGGCTACCTCTCAGCGTCCCTGCTCCGAGCGCGAGCGCCGCTGGCGTGAGTCCAGCCCAGCCTCCCTGCCTCGGCCTCGCCGCCTCAAGCGCGTTCGTACGCGGCCGTGGCGGCTACCTCGCCGGTGCCCGTCCGATCTGCCGTCGACGGTGCTCGTACGCGGCCATCGTGGCTGCCTCGCCGAGGCTACGAAGAAGATGTAGAAGCCTCGTGTCGAAGGATTGGCGGATGCTAGAGGCGACGGCGCCTTCTCCTCGGCGGCAGGCAGCCGTTTCTTCTCTTCGACGGCCGGCCGGCGTCCGTTTCTTCAAGAAGCACAACCACTAAAGCACCGCGACGGCGACGGACGCGATGCGCAGGGCGAGCGCGGCGGCCTGGCCCTCGACGTAATCCAAACCAGAGCCATTTCGTTTTTTTTCTGAGAAATACCAGAGTCATTCCGTAGGCCCAGGAAGTATTATCCCCCAACCGGCTCGACCGGTTTACAAGTCTAACCGGCCGAACTATTGTCCGTGGGCCTCCAGGTCCAACCTTTTGTTGCCTAGCCTCATCGTTTTCTTTGCCTCTCCCCCGGCGGTGTCCAGTGAGAAACATATCCACCTGCTCCGGCGCCTCCAGCCTCTGCCTTCACCTCGGACACCGCCGGCCGCCCCCCACGCAGCCAGGACGCGGGAACAGCTTCTGCAGCGATGCCACCCGCCGCCACCTTCTCGTCCTTCTCCGCGTTCACGCGCCGGCCTCCGCTGCCGAGATTCCCGTGCCTGCTCGTCGCCGCAGCGCGCGCGCACAGCACTGCCGGGTCCAGCCGTGCTCGCGGAGGCCTGCCGCGGTTCCACTCCCCGTCTCTCCCCTCGTCCAAGGCAAGCGCGCCTATCTTATCCCGTTCTCCATTGCTCCACGCTCCCCTGTAGTGTAGGCATTTCGTCGAGCAGCCCGCCTGTGTCAGATTTTTCTGATATGTGGTGTTCTGTGGCTTCATACCGATGTTAACAATTGTAGATATTAATATGCAGGGTGAGGTGGTTCGCATCCAAGGCGACGAGTTCTGGCATATGACGAAGGTGTTGCGCCTTGGCATCAATGACAGGTCTCGTTGTTTACATATCTTTTTCTTTGTGCGACTTCTATGTAATATACTCGGTAATGAAGAACAGTTTCTTACATAAACTAAGGGGAATGTTTGCACCACTGAATTCAAGCTTAATTTTGTAAAGGGTAGATTTTTCTTGATATTCACTTCTTGATATACAACCCAAGTAGTTTCAAGTTGCATCAGAAGCTCCCTTTGGTCAGTTTAGTGCTTTGCTGCTTTTTTCCAAATTTTTATATATATGTAAAAGGTCTTTCGTGCTGAAACTTTTCGATTCAAGGAACAAACCAGTAGCCACACCCAGCTAATGACTTTTAGAACATTGCAAGAAATGCTTTAACCGGTGTGCCCGTGCATAGTACGTTTGTGTTTCTGGAAGACCGGCCATACTCGTGCAAATTAGCACTTTTGTGCACATTCCATGATAAGTGTAGTGTAACTGCTTGTCTGTTTCAAAAAATTCTAAACACAATACTGGCGGGAGGGGTATGTTGTACATCCATGTCAATTGCAACTTCAAGTTCAGATGCATTGTGCCATACAAAAGGACAAATGCTTAGTGAATAGTGCACAACATGGTGACACTGAAACATGGCTGTTTGTTTCTTCTTGAAAAGCATACTGTACTGAACATGAATGCAAAACATACCATAGCCTATTAGTGCATCTTAATAGATATTTTGAAAACTTGAACAAGTGCTTTTCACACTTCACTTTCAGATTTGCATTAAAGTGCTCGTTGCAAATGTTGTTTCCCCTAGTCATATACTACGAAATCTACTCTTTCTTGTACTTCTGACGAAGACCCGGACACTTATTTTTAGATTTGCACATGATATTTTCCCTAGTCAACTATTCCCTGTACTTTCAGTCGAATTCACTCCCATTTGCATGTTAATAGTGATTTTAATAAATGATTATGCACATCTTGAAACTTTGTATCAAACTTTTAAAGGGTTGAACTATTTGATGGGGCGGGCGGCTTAGTTGAAGGATCCATACAAAAAGTTGAAAAGAATGGATCAGATGTCGAGTTATTAGAGGATGCTAGGCTCATTGCTCCCCAAGGAATTCAATGGCATGTCTTTGCTGCATTTGGTGAGCCACATAAACTTTCCAGAGTTAATATGTACATCAGGGAAGTTTTTCTACTTCATTCTTGACAGTTTTATTTTACGATTCCAATCCCCAGGGACGCTGAAAGGTGGACGTGCAGATTGGCTTATAGAGAAATGTACTGTATGTTATGTACTACAATTTTTGGCTGTCCTGTTCTTTTTTCTTTCTCTACTTCTAAATCAGTTACCTATGCGTGTTTAGGAACTTGGAGCTTCCAGTGTGACGCCTCTTTTGACTGAACGATGTCATACGATAGCAGAAAATAGAGTGGACAGGCTGCAACGGCTGGTGTTGGCTGCAGTTAAACAATGTATAGAGTTTGAGCATCTTTCTATTTGTTGGACTGTTATATGCTATATGACTTTGCGGTATTTGTGTGGTGTCAACGTGCCATTTGTGACTAAGATGTCAGTCAAATGTAATAGACTGAAGCATAACTAACTGCATTACTTTTATACTGTTTAGGCCAGAGAGTACATGATATGTCACTGAAGCCTCCAATTCAGATAAATGATCTTTCGCTGGTTGTAAGTACTTGTCTATTTCTTGTGATATATGCACTTAACAGCACAACCAATCAGATCTATAAAAAAGGGTTAGGAGTACTCGTAATAGGGCTGGAACCATTGTGCATCTTTCGTTGTCACTGATGTGTGTGTTTTACTTAACAGCATGTGAATTTGTTTAAAGGTATTTCATTCATGGTTGACTCTTTTTTCCTCTTTTCTTATCAGGTGGCACAGTCGAAGCTCGCTTTCTTAGCATCTGCTGAAGCGCCTCCTGTTTTAAGCGTTTTACCAAAGTCCAGCAACGAAGAAAGCGGGCTTTTAATTATAGGACCAGAAGGAGGTAACCTAAATCTTGAGTGGTTCATATTTAAGTGTTTCAACGAAAGTGACATTGGGTCAGTATAAACATGGTATTTTTCACTGACCAAATGTCTTAGAAAATAGCGACATAATGGACAACAGTAAAATCTTAGAAATTTTCCTGTAGTTCACCCATCACACAATGGAATTACATTCAATTTCTTCAACAATGCTAACTACTTGGTTTCCGAGAATTAGACAATGCTAATATTTTAGTGGATCTAACAAGCTTTATGTTTTATCCACATTTCACCAGACTTCACGGACGAGGAGGTAAACGTTTTGAAGGCGGCTGGCGCGGTCTCTGTCGGTCTTGGGCCATGTAGGCTACGAGTTGAGACAGCTACAATTTCACTCCTATCTGCTCTCATGCTGTGGTCCGATGCTCGTCACGAGGAACCAAAAACGCAGGTAGTCAATGTACAGTTGGCACTCATGTGCTGCCTGTTTTTCTCTGATGGCGTCCATGACTGTTGAGGTGACATTCTTGGAAATATCAGCTTAGGTTTCCCTTTGATCTAGTGTTATTTAAAATCTAGCTGAACTTGCCAAAGAGCATGTAGTCGACAATCAGTCAACTGAATCTGGATAGCATATATTATACAAGTTCATGTAGTTTGATTTGGTTGTATTATATCACCGCATATGTATTGTCCACGTACTGTGGTATCGAGACGAATAGAAGCTTTGTCATGTTCTGCTGAGGAAACAAAAAAAACTGTACTCATGCACGGGTCTGGGCTCGTGCTGTCCAGCTAAATAGCATGTGATATATGCATATGTTTCGGCTGTATAGAGTTGGGAGTCTCCAAAGTCCAAACAGCTGTTTTTCTACTCGTGGATTTCTATGCTTTGGAACTTGGGAAAGCTAGCTGCTTACTACTTGTATTTATATGCCAAAAGAGAAACGGATGCTAGTCGTATACGTGCTCGTCAGTTCAGCATTTCTCATCTGGCCATGTGTGCAAGTGCTACCAAGAAGATCATTTTTTTTACGAGCCAAAAGAGTTGTTATTTTCATTAACTAATCAGAACAGAGTTGGCCGGTTTATTAGCGGGAACCGGCTGAAAACCAGAACAGACATCCTCGACGACTGTCATGAGACACGAACATTGCGAGGGCACACGTACACAGGCACCCTGTCTATCCACACAAACTGCATAATCACCACCGAAGCGAGAGTCGTCGTCGAGGTTGCCCGTTGTGTCATCGTCCTGACTTTATCACAAGACCACCAAGGAGGCCATCGCCAAACAAATGACTCTTCGCGCAGAGCCAGACGCAGCTCAAAGGTAGATGTATAGTTGTTTTTACTTAAGTGGTAAATTAATTATCTGGAAATTATGACGTACGGTACGGTACCTACATACGTCATGTGCCCGGCTTATATACAACTCAGTGTTACGTTGCGCCCAGTTGAAGCTACCTATCTGGTAGCCGTAGTTGATGCCACTTCGCATTAGGCTTGGCTGTCATGTGAAGAGTTTGCTTGTGTTACTTGTTCGTCTCTGGCAAATTTCTCTGTGTCCGTTCTGCATCACGTTTACGGTCTTGCTTCCAGGTTTTATTACCCAACTCGAATCGCTAGGAGAAGGAGCCAGTGGCTCAGTGGTAGCGTTCGGCGGTGGCCAGCCTACCCATCGCGAGTTCGATCCTGGATCAACTCGCGGTGTCTCACGGGAGTTTTTAGCAGCCAGGCACTGGTTGTTTCCAAGTACTCCACTGCCTCACGTCTATGTGCCATAGGCGAGATCGACGTGCCCGTCGGTTACCGAAGCGCTGGTCTTCGGCCAAGTCTTTCAGGACGTAGTTCTGGGTTATACGATGTAGGTCTAGTTTAGACACATAGGTGGGGTGTGTGTGGTGTGCATGTGGTGTGTGTCCTGTGTGTCCGAACAGATACTACAACTTGTAATCCCAGGCGAGCTCTTTTAGAGTACCCTGGGATGAATATAGAACGTACGATCGGTAGATCCAACCGCGCACATGAATCGGTACTGCTGGATTTTGACGCGAATCTGGCGAGCAGTATAGGGAAGCACCGCTCGCTTTTCATGCTACCAGTATTGTCAGGAGGGCATTTTCGGTAGATCAAATTGTATACAGCTGACTCGATCGTTCACCTCCAGTTTCCCATCGGAAAAAAACAATCCCGTTATTCAAGCACGATCAGGTCGCCCACCGATCTAAAAACAGGTCGGCACCCCCCGATCCGGCGATCCCCTTCCTCCATCGCCGCTCGCCGGCCACCCCACCCCCCCATCTTTGGCGCGTACACCACGGCCCTCCGCCGAAGCCACCGTCCCCCAACACTGGCCTCCTCCCTTCCGGGCAAGATCGACCGCCGCCATGGCTCGTCCTCCGCGTGCAGCTGCCCCCGGCTAGGGTTCCAGCCACGATTCCGTCCGCCGCATGCAGCTGCCGCAGCTGGCCAAGTCGCGCGACATGTGCGGCTCACCCAAGGCCGCCTCCTCGTCCGAGAGGGACCGGGGAACAGCTTCCTCGCCCGTCGCTCCCACCGGTGGACGCGATGGCACCGCGGCCGCTCATCGTCGCCGTGGACGGCCCCTCCCACGCGTCGCCCATCGCCGGCGTTATCGATCGCGACTGGTACTACAAATCGCCTGGTGTCCGAACCCTAGCAACCCAGCCTCGACACGAAGGGTGCCCCGCTTGCATCGGAGGAGGAGAAGCGGCTGGTGTCCCTTGTGAAGCAATTCGCCGCTACTGGCGGAGACGAGGCCTCTGCCGAGGCCGCACGCTCGGCGATTTGATCTCTCCCCCGTACTATTTACTACTCGTAAGTGTGAGTGAAGGTAGCTGG
The DNA here is from genome assembly GCA_947311845.1 of Poa pratensis. Classification (NCBI taxonomy): domain Eukaryota; kingdom Viridiplantae; phylum Streptophyta; class Magnoliopsida; order Poales; family Poaceae; genus Poa; species Poa pratensis. The sequence goes on from CAMZMU010000041.1 coordinate 147,509,692, forward strand.
CATTGAAAATTGGTTCAGTATGAACAGTAGCTCCCATGATGAGATCATTGGGTTTATCAGAATATGATGATACTTATTCCCCTGCGCCTGTAGCAGAGGTGAATTTTCTGAGTTCTACTTGATTTTGTATTGTACATTTTTGCTGTAGTTTGATACACATTTAATGTACTGCCCCCGAGGCTTCTTCAGAGAGTAAAGGAACTTCGTTTCCATTTGTCATTGTTAATTGTTAAGTCATTTCCTTCAGTTAGTAAATTATATCTTGTTATACTTATATCATTTGGTGATAAAACATTAGTGCTTGATCTAGAGATCGCATCCTACTATTGTTGGTGTCTATTATCAATTTAGGCATCTCCTGTTTTTAGCATATTGCCTCCATTCTCCTGAAACATTACTGTGAGTTTATTTTTGTGGAATTTGTAAGTCATTTGCTCAAGGAAACATTTTCATGGGCAGACACAAGAATGTACATTAGAGAGTAGAAGCTTCCTGGTGTGGTTTTTTTTCAAGGAAAAAATCCAGTAAACTCTTGCAGGCTCATTTATGCGATTCAGGCTACAACAGTTATACATCTCCTGCTACTTAAAGGTACCCAGCAGGATTTTGTCACATTTCTGCTACTCACCTATCACTTGATTGTCATGATTTACTTTGGTAATGTGGTTCATGATTTTGTCACATTTGTGGTACTCACCTATCACTTCATTGTCATGATTTACTATTGGTAATATTTTGTTCTTCTTGAGCATCATACACGGCATCTGTTGTCATCACATGTTTGTACTTATATAAGTAACTGGAAACAAGTATGTAGCCTTGTGTGCTGTACCTTATACATCTCGGTTTTCTTGGTCGTTGGGATCCAGCAATTAGGAGTACGCATGTATGTGGTGTTCTAGTCCCAAATAGAGCAGCCAACACAGAAGCCAACCAACACAGCCATGCTCATCTGGGCAAATTTTATGCTCGGAGAGGATGGGACACTTTTCCCAATCAAAACTCACTCCATCGTAAAATGGAATGGATTTCTCAAATATATGAATGTTCACTACTAGATATCAAAACCAGTTGAAAGAATGATATGTCTTATAAGTAATAAAGAAATTTGCTTAACGGCCACTGAGCACTAATAGGAAACCCGCTACGTGAAGTCGGCCTTGAGAACACAATACGGGGCAGAAACCTACTACCACTACCAGCCGTAGAGATCAAAGTTTCGAAGTAAATGTTGGCAGAACAACCAACTAAATGAAGAAGAACACAGTTTTTAAACACCCAGACGGCAGCAGCATCTGTAGACCAACATCAGGAGCCCCATCTCTTTTAATCTTCATTGTGTGCTTCTCGTGGAGCTTCATTCATTGGAGAATCTACTAATAGAGCTGGGATTTCCTTCCTGAACTTGTCGACGTCGGACTGCATAGTAAGGAGGATTTAGTTTAATAGTCTAGCAGCAGTTGAAAAATCATTTGGTTCAAATAATTTGGATAGTCGTACCTGTGTAATTTTTTTGGATAGCTCGTATCCTATCCAGTTCTCCATGTTCTTGAGCGCAAAGAGGCCGCATGACTTTCTGCAGATGCATGTGGATCATAATCCGTATTTTTAGTAGGATTTCCAAATAAGTGGAAATAAAATATGATTGCAGCGTACCCGTCTCTTTGTTGTGGCACATTATTTACAACGCGAACCGGCCAACTATTCATGGCATAATCAGGCCAGGTACTACTTTTCTGGCATTCGTGTCGAGATGTTACCTCTCTCGGTCACCGCGATCGAACATGCACCTCTCTCAGACAACCTGACATGCATGCACCTCTCTCTGTCACCCGGATCAAACTTGCACATCTCTCGTACAACCTGACGCACATGCACCTCCCTCGGGCACCCTGACACACATGCACCTCCCTTGGTCACCCCGATCGAACATGCACCTCTCTCGGTCACTCGGATCACACATGCATGTGTATCCGTCACCCAGAGCACACATGGACCTCTCTCGGTCACCCGGATCACACATGCACATCTCTCGGACATCTTGACACACATGGACCTCTCTCTGTCATCATATCACACATACACCTCTCTCAGTCACCCGGATCACACATGCACCTCTCTCGGACATCTTGACACACATGCACCTCTCTCTGTCACCCGGATCAAACTTGCACCTCTCTCGGTCACCCAGATCAAACATGCACATCTCTCGGACATCCTGACACGCATGGACCTCTCTCTGTCATCATATCACACATACACCTCTCTCAGTCACCCTGACACACATGCACCTCTCTCGGACAACCTCACGCACATGCACCTCTATCGGGCAACTTGACACGCATGCACCTCTATCGGGCAACCTGACACGCATGCACCTCTCTCGGTCACCCGGATCACACATGCACATCTCTCGGACATTTTGAATAAATACAGATTTGAAATGTTGCGGAGCTCGTGGTAACGATCCATCCGTTCAGACCAGTCATGCATATTAGCATTCCTCTCTGACGCAAATGCGGGCTTGGCTAACATTGTCCATCTTCTAGAAATACAACAGCTGGGAATGCTCAGTAAGCCAAGGTATTTCAGAAGAGAGAATATGTGGGAGCATGGGATCTCCTCCGACTCCATCTTCCGGCAGCGGCATTTAACACTCTGAAGCTTTGGGCCGGCCATGAAAAGCGTCACATCATACATCACATCCCTTCTCTCTTTGAGAGCAACTGCATACACCACGAAAGCATCATGCTTGATCACGTTTGCTACCTCCCATTTTGGTAACTGAACAATCTGATGCTTTACCAGCTTGAACATCACTGGAGTATAAATACGTGCAGCACTCTTCTCAAGTGGCTCAGCATTTAATTCAGTAAAAGGCACCGTCTGTGAAGCCGTACCATCCAACTGGGCCTCATTCTTCCGTATACGCCGTAAAGAGTGATCTGTATGCTCCAGCAAATCAACAAGTGGCATTCGCCTGTCCAAATTCTTATGAATCCTAGAGTTTAGACTTTCACTACGTTGATTGCTCTGCATGCCAAGGAAATATCTACCTCTGGTAAAGCCCTAGACCACTTCTTCCTCAGCTCGTACATCCTTTTAATCCTCTGGTAAAGCCCTAGACCACTTCTTCCTCACTCGTACATCCTTTTAATCCATTTATCTTTATCTGAGATTTCATACTCCTCCAAAAAATCCGCCCAACGACTCTCGAACTCTTCAATTCCCCTGTAGAAATATACAAATTTTCTAAAGTCGCTGAGCTTTGTTTTGTGGAGGTGGCGTATCATGTTTTGCTCGATGTGCCAGCTACACAACCGGTGATCTGCATTGGGAAATACCTGCGATATTGCATTCGCCATTGCATGATCACCATCAGTGATTACTGACCTAGGATGGTTCTGCTGCACCGACTCCAAAAATGCTTGAAGCAACCAAACATAAGATTCAACTGTCTCATCTGACACAATACCGCAACCAAACACAGTCGTGCTGCGATGGTGATTCACTCCAATGAAGGGGACAAATGGCAGGTTGTATTTGTTCACACGGTATGTGCTATCAAAGACCACAACGCCACCAAATGCATCGTAGTCCATCCGAGACTGTGCGTCTGCCCAAAAATAGGTTTTGAAGATGCCCTTCACTATCAGTGCTGTACTTGTAAAAGAACTCTGGATCTTTCTCTTCTCTTGCTGCCATATAATTCAGCACAAATTCAGCATCACGGCCTTCAATCCTCTCCTTCTTGTACTTGGCAAAAAAATTATACAGGTCCCGAGGTACAAAACCAACCTTCCCGTAACCACCATGTTGCTGCTCCATTACTTCCATGATCTCATGTGTTCGAAGGCCACCAATCCCATACTCAATGGCATCAGCCTTTTGAGCGTCATTCAACCCACGATGAGACCTTATGAAAGCTGCCTGATCACCCTTAGCGAGTGTATGGTTATGTTCAGCCACGAAATTTTTCACAAACCATTCACCACTTTCCATACACATCTCGATCTCCATCCGAGCTTCGCATCCACAACGCGATAACGGCCTAGGTGTCCGTACTCGCTTAGTTTTTTCAAAGTGCTTCCTCACCCGGTATCCTTCTTTAGAGCACACATAAAGGCGCCGAAAAACTATGTCCGTGCCCGGCTTCCTAGTCAGTTCTTCCTTTCTAACACCGAACCCCTTCGACCGAGCATATGCGTTGTAGAAATTGTAACCTTCTTCCTCGCTACTAAAAGTTTCATTGACCACCATATGATAGTCTTCGTTGTCTTCCATGTCCTCCATGCCGTACACTACAATTAAGAATCAAAAACTAAATTATTATAAATTTGATTGTTAAACTAACTAACACTTTTTAGGTATGCATACTGTTCACAATTTCAGTTCATCCTATACATTCAGTTTCTAGATCTGCTATGAATTATCTCCTGGTGGAATACACAATCAAATTCACAGATCGACTATTTACTTACGAAGAGGTTTCGCGGATGAGATCGCCGACGTGCGTGTGAGCTAGGTTGCTGCACGCCGCCGCCAGAGAAACGGGGACGCTGCGTCGAGGTCAGGGACGTGGCGGCGAGTTCGGCGGCGACCTCGGCGAGGGCGCGCCAGAGTTCGGTTTGCTCCGAGAGGGTGGGGTCGAGCTACGTCCCGGCGGCGGCCAGGGAGATGGGAGGTGGGAGGTGGCGGCGGCCAGGGAGATGGCGGCCAGGGAGATGGGATGTGGGAGGTGGCGGCGGCCAGGGAGGGTCAGGGAGATTATTATTTTTGTTTGACGGAAAGCACGACCTGTTTGGACTCTTAATCCTTCTAGTGAAGAGACTAATTTACCCTCCAGAGATCAACGGCCAGATGGTTTCGATACTGCTCCCTCCTCCCAGCAGTATAGGGTACCGTAAAAATAGCCTCTCAAAAAAAAACTCGAATCGCTAGTGCTCTGCATGTGCGTCACCTGTTTCGGTGCTTGCCGCCTCCGTCGACGAGCGGTGCACCGCGCTTGCGCCCAATGCCGGCTGGCGGCGCCCGACCTGCGCGCGTCCGCGGCAGGCGTCCGCTGCTGTCATCGCACAGCATCACTGCCATACGCATGGTACCGGCTACCGCGCCGGCGCCGCCGCAAGGACGGTCGACGTACGCCAGGTGGGGATCGGTTGGACAGCCGCCGTGAGCGGAGGCTCGGGCGTCAGAGGACAAGTCTAGTGTAGAAAGAAAGAAAGAAAGAGAGAAAGAAAGGAAAGAAAGAAAGAAAGGGCTACGGTGAATGCTGTCAGGCGTAGGGTGGTCTCGTCGCGAATGATCATCTTTGCTGCCTGCGCAGAGTCGCCTCGCCTCGCCTCCTGTCCAATGGAAGAAGGGGTAGACGGTAGTGTGTAGGGGACCGCGTCTAGAACACGGTCCAGCCTTGCACAAGCGCATTCAATCTGTCAGGGCATGGGCGCGGGCGAAGCAGTACAGTAGCATGAATCTCACCATCATCATCTCAAAGTCAGACCGCCGACGGGTCGATCTGGATTTTGGGCCGAAAATGTGAGCCTAGCTTGTTCTTCGGCGATCGCCGTAGGCGTCCAATGTTTGTATGAGCTGCACCGCACGAGATCGCGCGTAGCCTCTGATCAATCATAGATTGTTCTTCAAGCCAAGTGCTTTTCTGCAATCCGGTCAACCCGTTGGAAGGCAAAATCCATCCATATCATTGACGAGGTGTGGACTCGGCAAATCACTGGGTTGAGTACCCCGGGTTGATTGAAGGGGAGAGAGATGAGCGCTGGTGATCACGACGGCTGACAAGCGAGGCGTTTTACCCAGGTTCAGGCTCCCGGAGGATAACACCATACTTCCTGCTTGTCTGGTATTGATCTGTGAGTTGTGGCTACAATGGCGAGATGACAATCTCGCTAGGGTTTGTGGTGGCGGCTTTGAGCCTACCCTAGACGAGGGACCCTCCCAGCCTTTATATAGTAGATTGGGTCTCAGGTGAACAGTGCCGATGGCGTTTACAAGCTGATAGTAGTCGCATGACCTATCCGTCGACTATCTTGGGCCGCACGTCGTCCTCCTTGGGTCTTCTTTGGGCCCTCGTCATAAGGCTGATAGGTTTGGCGTGCCCCAGGTATCCTCACCGTGGGGTAGTCGAAGAGTAACCCCACGACAGGAGCCCCCGAGTGCTTAGTCGAATCGTAGAGTCGGGTAAAGGACTCCTTCCTCCTGGGCACGCCGTCGGGTTCCTGAAAGGAACAAGTAAAATTAGTCGACTCCGGCCGTTCAGGGCTTATGGAGGATTCCTTAGTCGGTGATTTTTCGACTGCTGTTGTTCTGAGTCACTCGGGAGCGCGAACAGCACTCCCGATAGGAGTAGCCCCGAGATTAAACTGAATTGCTTGCGATTGAGGTTAAACTCAATTTTTCTTCAGTTGAAAAGCCTGCTCCCGATGGGAGTAAAGAAGGGACTCGACCTGTTGGAGTCGCGACTGGCTTTGCGTTACTTACTATGTATTCGGCCGGTTTGGCTTACTGCCGAGTTTGTTCAGCTCTTGGAGCTTACTGAATCTTCTTGCACTCGAATGAACTGTTCGAGTTCTCAATCAGCCCGTTGGCTTACTTCCTACGCCTTCGCGGTTGACGTCAGCGCTGACGTTTTTGGCGCACTCTGTGTCCGATGGGACGTGACAGTGCGGTCCCACTGTCAGTATTGACTGGAGACAACGGTTGCCGCTTTATACTGACCGTTGGGCGCGAAAATTTCGCGATGTGATGATGGCGCCTTGATTCCCGTGCGTAGTGGGCGGCGTGGCCGGCGACGGTTGCTATCTCCGCGCGACACGTGGACGGCCAGATGATGTTGTGGAGTGCGGTTTCGCTGAGGACGGCCTGGATTAACTGGCCACGCGGTATATATTTTTCACCGCGGCGGCGAACAGTTCATTCCACCCCCATTCTGCCATCGTCTCCGCTGCTTGCTCTCCGCCATTGTTGTTCTTTTCTGCCAGTTTCTTTTCTCCACCCTCTATGAGTGCTGCCGCGATGAAGAGGGGGAAGCCTGCTGCTGGCGCCGTCGCCGCTGCCGGGGCGAGCGTGATGAAGAAACCCGACGGCGACTGGGTGAAATCGTCGGTGAAGAAGGCCGACCTCGAGGCCCTCCGCGCGCAGGGGCTGCTGCCGCCGGCGGAACAGGCGACGGTGCGCGCTCCCGGGAAGGAGGTATTCCCCCTCCTCGCGAGGGGGAACGCGTTTGCTTCGTGGATTTCTTGCCGCGGGGTTTCGGGTTCCCCCTCCACGATTTCGTCCGCGGTCCTGTATGCTTATGGGATTCAGATCCACGATCTGACCCCAATAGCGTCTTGAGCATCGCGAGCTATTTCGTGCTCTGCGAGTGCTTCCTTGGAATCGCACCCAATTGGCTTCTGTGGAAGTCGCTATTCCTCGTGAGGAGGAATGTGGGGAAGAACAAGCAGGTGTATCCAGTCGGCGGCTTCGGCATCCAGGTGCGTGGCGACACCAGCTATTTTCAGATGAAGAAGTCCGACTCCGTCCAGGGCTGGCGGAAAAATGGTTCTACATCAGGTGCGACCAGGAGGGACTGCCCGATTCGCGGCTGATCGCGAGTTGCGGAAGACGAACGCGTGGGCGCACCCGCTGTCGAAGGAGGACAGGGAGGCGACTCAGCCCTTGCTGACGCTTCTTCGTGGCCTACTGAAAAGTCTGGGACGTGAGACAGGTGGCGTCCATCTGATTGCCACCTTCTTCAGGCTTCGGGTGCAGCCGCTCCGCGCTCGCGTCCACCCAATGTGGGCATATGAAGGTGTTGGCGATCCGACCGGACGTCGCCGACCGAGCTCGATGATGACGAAGTCGAGTCGAAGGTGAGGAGCATCACTAGTCTCCGAGCCGCTGACCCGTGTAACGTCAAGTGCCCGGTCAGCTGTATGGGCCTAACAACCCTGTACCCGAGGTGAGCTTTGTGCTTTCATTCTTGTCTTGTATCTTCCTCTGTCGAACTCTGTTGCCTGACTCGACTGCTTTATTTGCTGACAGGGTCGTTCGAGCTTTGTTAGTCTTCCTCCGTTGATGGAGAATGGACCTCATGAAGAGGCAGAGTTCCCTGAGGAGGACGAGGTTGATGACGATGAGTTCCCTCCGCCACCTCTCCGAGTGAAGAGTTGGAGGAGGACGATGAAGATGAGGAGCCGCTGCGAAGCGGCAGAGGCGTAGAGTGGCGACTCTGCTTCGGCTTGTCGCCCGTGAAGGGGGCGAGTGTGAACGAGGAGGAGGCGGGCGAGTTCCTCGGGCGATAGGCACGTGAGTGACCTGGCCGATCCTTTGGTCGTGCCTCCCCTCAGCTCTGCGCGCCGACTGATTTTGCGAGGATGGCCTCCGTCTCCCTGGGCAGCGAGGATGATGTGGATGGCACCAGGTTAGTCGCGTAACCATCGCCTTGTTTTGTCGAGTTTGCTTTTTGATTTGCGAGTCCTCAGATTGAATTGTCTTGTGCCTTGTCACAGCGAGCGTACTGGCGCTGTTGGTTCTCCTCGTGAGATGGAGCACACTTCTGCTCCCACATCGAGCAGACTGCGAAGCGACTAGGGAGAAGGCTCAGGCGGGTGACCCTTTGGCCTTGAAGGCTTCGACATCCTCTGCGCCAGAGAAAGCTGCTGATGTGACTCCGGCTGACGCTGGGCTGCTTGAGCATGTAAGTGTCCTTCGACTCATTTTGCAGAATTTGTATCGGGTGCGCGAACAGCGCTCCCGATGGGAGTAGCCCCCGAAGATGTGCGTGACTAGAATAGTCGGGCGCAGATTGATATATCTTGTGTTTTCTGCAGCCATACTATCGCCAGCAGATGGAGGGAGCCGCGGCCTTTGTTCGCATGGAGCAGGAGAGGGATCAACTCCGCTCTGATCTGGAGCGGGCGACGAAGCGAGTCACGGAGCTGGAGCAGAAGCTTCAGACTCACGCCGACATGGAGAAGTCGCTAGGTGAGGCCCGAGAGCGTGAAAAGCCCGGGATGATCTGGAGAAGACCCAGGTCGACCGCTTGCTCGCACTCGCCGATGTTGTTGGAAGTAAGTGTTTCGGCTCGATGCCTACTTTGCCCTTGTCGACTGCTGATGTCTTATGGGTGTGGTGTTCTTCTTTGCTCAGAGACTTGCGGAGGTGCTCCTCCGGAAGGGACTTCCAGCGAGAATGTCGGCTTGGCGGAGGCTGTTGGCTTCCTCGACCGTGTCTGCGCGTATGCGTCGGCGGCGCTGCAGAAGTCGACAGGGGCCTTGGCGACTGTGCACCAGAACATCTTCCCCAACAAGCCGTCGCCGGTTGCTGTCGACGCGCTCGCGGCTCCGTTTGAAGGCAACGCGACCACCTTGGTGGACTTCACGCGCGCGCAGACGGTACGCGGCTCAGAGCTCACTTTCCAGCTGCTTCTTGGCCACCAAGTCGCAGGTGATTTTGAGAAGGTTGTCAGCGACTTCCCCGTAAGCCTGATGGCAAGACCGCGTCCCTTAGCGGGGTGAAGGCGCAGGCGAGTCAGCTGGCTGCAAAGTTGATCGCCACCTTCGAGAAAAGAATTGCCAAGGCTGCAGCGTTGGCTGCTAGGAAGAGCCGTTCCCAGTCGGAGTCTGTGATGTAGACTCCTTTCTTTTAGGATTCTTCTGCTTTTGGTCTTGGTTTGTAATGAACTTTTTGCGAGTCTTCTGGTCCGCGAACCTGCTGACGTTGAAATGTGAATTTGTGCCTTTGGGGGTGTAGCCTCCGAGTCTTCTTTCATATCTAGGCTTGAATGAATTGTGTTGATTCTTTTCTTTGCTTGACGCTGTCGAATTTGGCAGTCTGAGATGGGCGAAGCTCCCGGGGTTGCTGGAACGACTGGTGCGGACGACGAGCAAGACACCTCTTCGGCTGCACCTACTCGTCGTTGTCGAAATCCTCCAGCTTCTGTGCGAAGTGTGAATGATCAACGAGTGATCACCTTCATGAGGAACAAGGTTGTTGAGCTCGAGTCGAAGTTGAAGAGGGCCGAGTTGAGGGAGCGCTTGAGGTCGCGGCCCGTTGCGCCGTTCTCCCAGCGTGAGGAGTTTCTGCTAGGCCAGATTGATGATCAGTCGGCAGCTACAAGGTTGGTCTTCTAGCACTTTGCTTCGACTTCTTTTCCTTTTACTGCGCTTAGTGCTGGGTCTTGATGCAGATGTGAACCCTGACTGGAAGGCTGAGCAGATTCGAGTGGACGAGCGGGTGGAGAAAGAGGCCGCCAGTGACTCACCGAAGCGCGTCAGTTTTGGTCGAATAAATCCAGAGGTAGGATACTGGCGTGCATGTTAGATCGCACTTGGCGGGCTGCTGTGCTCTTGGAAGGTTGCAGAAAAACCTCTGGCAGATCAATCGGGTGTACTTTCCACACAACGAGCAGCCTAATGGACTGGCCGCGCTGCTGGAGAGGTTCCGTGAAGGAGGTGCGCTGAAGGAAGTCGTGCACACTCAACTTGTTGGCGGGGCGAATGTGGCGTTGGCGTACATCCGAAAGCACCGGCCTCATCTTCCACTGGCCAAGGTGCTTGATGGCCTGCCTGGAGAGGATGACTACGCCGAGACTCTTGCGCCTGCGCGTCAGATGATTCAGCAAGTCCAGCGCTGGAGTGAGGCCTTGTAGGGCCACTCGATGCGCCAAAGGGTGAGCCTGTAGAATAAGGTAGTCGACTGCTGTTGTATAGCGTTAGCTTGTAAAGCAATTTTTTCCAAGTGGAAATATGGGTGTATGTATCGAGGTGGGGGTAGCCCCCGAGTGAGTAAATTGTATCTTGTAGACTGTTCTATAAACCTGTATGGTGCAGCCCGAGCGGATCGAGTGCGGACTGCTAGCGCTAAGTTGACGAGGGAATATCTCCCCGGCAACAGCGCCAGAAGAAACTATGCTTGATGGTGTAACGTCACACGTCAGTTGGGAACCCAAGAGGAAGGTATGATGAGTGCAGCAGCAAGTTTTCCTCAGTATGAAACCAAGGTTTATCGAACCAGTAGGAAAACGAGGTTGCTTCGAAGGTGTTGGTGAAGGAGTGTAGTGCGGCGCAACACCAGGGATTCGGTGCCAACGTGGAACCTGCACAACACAATAAAATTACTTTATCCCAACTTAACAGTAAGGTTGTCAATCTCACCGGTTTGCTGAAAACAAGGGTTTAAACGTATCGTATGGAAGATGATGTTTGTTTGCATAAACATTAGATAACAATGATTGCAGTAGATTGTATTTCAGATGTAAAAGAATGGACCGGGGTCCACAGTTCACTAGTGGTGTCTCTCCAATAAGATAACTAACATGCTGGGTAAACAAATTACAGCTGGGCAATTGACAATTGATAAGTGCATATAACATGCATGTGCGAGTTGTGGTGTCTACTATGAGATTCATTGGGCATTACGACAAAGTACATAGACCGCTATCCAGCATGCATCTATGCCTAAATAGTCCACCTTCGGTTAACATCCGTACCCCTTCCAGTATTAAGTTGCAAGCAACAGACAATTGCATTAAGTAATGTGCATAATGTAAACAATACATTCATCCTTGAATAAAGCATTGCTGTTTTACCCCTAGTGGCAACAACACATCTAAACCTTAGAACTTGCTGTCACTATCCCAGGTTAAATAGAGGTTGAACCCAACTATCATGCATAAATACCCCCTCTTGGAGTCACAAGTATTCACTTGGCCAAGGCTTCAACAAGTAACGGAGAGCATGCAAGATCACAAATGACATAGACATGATAATATAATATTCATCTCCACATAGGTATGAATATAAGTCAGATCCCAGCAAAACAACATGTAGCATTACAATAAGATGATCTTGATCATGATAGGCAGCTCACAAGATCTAAACATGATGGCACAAGTGGAGAAGAGAACCATCTAGCTACTGCTATGGACCCATTGTCCAAGAATGAACTACTCACGCATCACTCCGGAGGCGGGCATGGCGATGTAGAGCCCTCCGGTGATGATTCCCTCTCCGGCAGGGTGCCGGGAAGAGCTTTAGAACCCCCCGAGTTAGGGTTGATGACGGCGGCGGCAGCGAATATGTTCTGGATGAAAGGCTCGGTGGTTTAGGGTTTTCGCGTCTCGGGGAATAAATAGGCGAAGGGGCGATGTCGGTGGACCCCCGAGGGGCCCAAACCACAGGCTGGGCGCGGCAGAAGGTGGGGCCGCGCTGCCAGGTGGTTTGGCCACCTCGTGGCTCCCCTTCGTCTCTTCTTCGAACTCCGTGTACGTGTTGGAAAAATAGGGACTTGGCCTTTGTTTTGTGCAATTCCGAGAATATTTCCAGAAATAACTTTCTGAAACCAAAAATAGCAGAAACAGGGAACTGGCATGTGGCATCTTGTTAATAGGTTAGTCCCAGAAAATGCATAAAAGTGATATGAAGTGTATATAAAACTATAGCAAATGATATAATATAGCATGGAACAGCAGAAGAAAATTATGGATACGTTGGAGACGTATCA
>CAMZMU010000041.1:147522922-147696352 GCA_947311845.1 Poa pratensis
GGCGCAGCCCCCGAGTGCTTCGGGTGCGGCCTAGGTGTTTCGAGTTAGACATGTGTGGCGCAGCCCGAGTGCGTGGGTGACGCTAGGTTTGACTTAGACCTGTGCGGCGCAGCCCCCGAGTGCTTCGGGTGGCGGCCAAGGTTTTCGAGTTAGACCTGTATGGCGCAGCCCCGAGTGCGTCGGGTGACGGCCTAGGTTTGACTTAGACCTGTGCGGCGCAGCCCCCGAGTGTCGGGTGGCGGCCAAGGTTTTCGAGTTAGACCTGTATGGCGCAGCCCCCGAGTGCGTGGGTGCGGCCTAGGTTTGACTTAGACCTGTATGGCGCAGCCCCCGAGTGCTTCGGGTGGCGGCCTAGGATTTTGAGTTGACCTGTATGGCGCAGCCCCCGAGTGCGTCGGGTGACGGCCTAGGTTTATGTTGCTTTTTGACTAAAAAAGTAAAGGGGAGAGCTTGTTCCACAAATCACTTCATTGATTTTTGCGAGCAGGCCGCCTCATTAAAACCCTTCCAGTCCCCTCAGGTACCCTGGTAAGGGAAAGAGTGCGTCTGAACCTGCCGCCTCTTGACATGTATGCTTTGTTACAATGGGGAGTCGACTAGGGTAGAAGCGGCGCAGTTGCGCAACGTTCCACGGGTTGTGGCAGACTGTCCCTGTCTTCGAGTCCTTCAAGCGGTAAGCTCCGCCGCCGATTGCCTCTGTCACGATGTATGGACCCTCCCACGGGGAGCGAGTTTGTGCACCTTCTTCTGTTTGAGGCGGAGGACAAGGTCGCCAGGGACGAACGATCTGGGCCGCAGTCGCCGCCCGTGGTAGTTGCGTAGGTCTTGTTGGTACACGGCTGTGCGGGTAAGGGCGATGTCGCGTGCTTCGTCCAGGGTATCCATGTCGTCCTCGAGTGCCTCTTCTGCGTCGGACTCGTCGTAAGCCACCACTCGGGGTGCATCGAACTTGATGTCGCATGGCATGATTGCTTCTGCGCCGTAGACCATGAAGAATGGCGTGTACTGAGTGGATCTGTTTGGCGTAGTGCGCAGACTCCACAGCACAGATGGCAGCTCTTCGACCCAGGCGCCTGCAGCGCGCTCAATGGTACTCGCAGGCGCTTCTTGATGCCCTTGCAGACTAGCCATTGGCCTTTTCGACTTGTCCGTTGGACTGCGGGTGCGAGACAGATGCGTAGTTGAGCTTGATGCCTTGCTCAGAGCAGAAGTCCTTGAACTCTTCGGCTGTGAAGTTCGTGCCGTTGTCGGTGATGATGCTGTGCGGCACTCCAAACCTGAAGATGATCGACCTGATGAAGTTAACTGCCGAGGAGGCAGTCGAACTTGTGATAGGCACGGCTTCGATCCACTTCGTGAACTTGTCGACTGCCACCAAGAGATGAGTGTGTCCTCCCGGAGAGGACTTCTTGAGTGGACCCACCATGTCGAGCCCCCATTGAGCGAAGGGCCAGGCGAGTGGTATGGTCTTAGTGCTGATGCGGTGCGTGCGGCTTGTTGGCGAACTCCTGGCAGCCGAGACATTTCCTCACGAGTTCTTCTGCGTCTTGCATTGCGGTGGGCCAGTAGAACCCGGCTCGTAAGGCTTTGGCCACCAAGGCTCGACTGCTGGCGTGATGTCCGCAGATGCCAGCGTGGATCTCGAGCAAGATGGCCTGACCGTCGACTGGGTCGATGCACCTTTGGAGGACTCCCGAGATGCTTCGCTTGTAGAGCTCCCCGTTGATGACGGTGAAGCCCTTGGAGCGGCGGATGACGCGCTTGGCTTCGACTGGGTTTGTTGGCACCCTCTGCTGCAGTATGTAAGCCAGGTATGGGCTCGTCCATGTGGGCTCGATCAGCATACCTCCATAGGCTCCTTCTCCGTGTTGGGCGGGTCGGCGGTGCTCGTTGTTGATGTGGAGGATCCCGGCGCGGGCCGGAGCTTGACGGAGCGCTGCGTGATGCATCGAGGAAGACCCGGGTGGCACCTGCGCTTTGTTTGAGCCCAGGTTGGCGAGGACGTCGGCTTCCTCGTTGCTCTCGCGGCCGATGTGTCGCAGCTCGCAGCCGTCGAAGGTGCCTTCCAGCTGGTTGTACAGGTCCCTGTAGGCGATCATGTTGTCGGCGATGGCGTCACACTGCTTCATGGTTTGCTGCACGACGAGGTAGGAGTCTCCGTAGATCATGAGGTGAGTGGCGCCGCAGTTCTTGGCCATCCGCATGCCGTGGATTAGGGCCTCATACTCTGCCTCATTGTTGGAGGGTGTTGGGAAGTTCATCTGCAGCACGTACTTCAGCTTGTCGCCTTTGGGTGAGATGAGGACGACTCCCGCCCCTGCTGATCTGAACTTTTGGAGCCGTCGAAGTACATTGTCCATGCGTTGGACAAGTCGGGTACGTCTGGCAGCTGGGCCTCTATCCACTCGGTGGTGAACTCTGGAAGCACCTGGGCCTTGATTGACTTCGGGTGCGCGTACTTCAGCCCCCAGGGCCCTAGCTCAACAACCCACTTGGCGACTCGTCCTGTCGCGGCTTGGTTGGTGAGGATGTCGGAGAGCCCGGAGGAGCTTACTACCGTGATGGAGTGCTCGGAGAAGTAGTGGACGACCTTCCTTGATGTCATGAAGACTCCGTATGCTAGCTTCTGGTAGTGCGGGTACCGCTGCTTGGACAAGGTTAGCACCTCACTGAGGTAGTAGACGGGCGCTGAACAGGGTGACTGTGTCCTTCTTCTTCTCGTTCGACTACGAGTACCGTGCTGACCACCCTGTTTGTGGCTGACACGTAGAGGTATAGCGGCTCGTTCTCCAGTGGCGCCACCAGTACTGGGGAAGTCGTCAGGGTTTTCTTGAGTTGGTCGAACGCGTCTTGCGCTTCTTCTGTCCACTCGAACTTGTCTGTCTTTTTCATCAGTTGGTAGAAAGGCAGGGCCTTTCTCCCAACTTACTAATGAACCGGCTGAGAGCTGCGACTCGGCCGGCTAGGCGTTGCACCTCATGAAGCTTGGTCGGTGCTGGCATTGCGAGTATGTTTTGCACCTTCTCGGGGTTGGCTTCGATTCCTCTTGCAGAGACGAGGTACCCGAGCAGTTCTCCGGCTGGCACGCCGAAGACACACTTGTCCGGGTTCAGCTTGATCTGATACTCGTTGAGGGCGGCGAAGACCTTGCGGAGGTCGGCGATGAGAGTGTCCTCCGTTCGAGTGGTGACGACTATGTCGTCGACGTAGACTTGGACGATCTCTCCGATTAGCCCCTTTAGGCAGGCTTGCATTGTGCGCTGGTACGTGGCTCCAGCGTTCTTCAACCCGAAGGGCATCGTCTGGTAGCAGAAGACGCCATGAGGTGTGATGAATGCAGTCTTCTCTTCATCGTCGACGTTCATCCTGATCTGCTGGTACCCTGAGTAGGCGTCCAGGAAGGATAGGCGTGCGCAGCCTGCAGTCGAGTCGATGATCTGGTCTATCCGCGGAAGCGGGAAGTGGTCCTTGGGGCAGCATTTGTTGAGGGCGGTGAAGTCGACGCACATGCGGAGTTTCTTCGTCTTCTTCTTCTCCACCAGGACCGGGTTCGCTACCCAGTCCGAGTCCTTGATCTCTCGGATGAATTTGGCGTGGAGCAGTCGATCGATCCTTGCTTATTTCATCTCGTTTGGGTCCTGAAAAGCGTCGCATGGTCTGCTTGACGGGTCTGGCGTCCTTGTGGACGCGTAAAGAGTGCTCGGCGAGGTTCCTGGGTATGCCTGGCATGTCAGAAGGTTGCCAGGCGAAGATCTCCCAGTTCTCACGTAGAAACTCGACGAGCGCGCTTTCCTATGCGATAGGCAGACTCGACGACACTTTGACTGTCTTGTTGCGTCCGTCGGGTGGACCTGATGAGTTGTTGTGTCGTCAGTCGTGTTGAAGGCGGCGTCCTTGGCTGGCTTCTTGCGTGGCGGGAAGATGGTTTTGTCGTTGTCGACTGCCATCGCCTCGAAGTGCTCTTCCATTCCGAAGAACTCGGAGATCTTGCTGAACTCGCGGTCGCAGCTGTTGGAGCGGTCGAAGTCGCCGTGCACCGTGATGACGCCCTTGGGTCCAGGCATCTTGAGCATGAGGTAGGCGTAGTGAGGTACCGCCATGAATCTGGCAAAGGTTGGGCGCCCGAGTATCGCGTGGTACTGCGACTTCCAGTCGACTACCTCGAAGTCGATCGACTCCCTCTTGAAGTTTTCGGGTGTGCCGAAGATGACGTCGAGTGTGATCGTTCCCATGGGCGTGACTGCTTGCCCTGGTACTATGCCATGGAAGGTGGTCTCTGATGCCGTCAAGTTTGTCGTTGGCCTGTTTATCCTTCTGAGGGTGTCGGCAAAGATGATGTTGATGCCGCTGCCTCCGTCCATGAACACCTTTTTCAGGGTGTAATCTCCGATCAGAGCTTCGACTACCAGAGCGGCGTGCCCGGGTCGTGGTACTGCAGGCGGATGATCTGCTCTGGAGAACGTGATTGGTGTCTCTGACCCTCTCAGGTAGTCGGGTACTGCAGGTGGACAGGTGATGGCCTGGAAGACTTGACGAGTGATGATCTTCTGGGTCCTGTTTGAGGGGCGCCCCTTCTGTATCATGTTGAGTTGTCCGCGTGCTGCTGGATATGCGTCACGTGCCGCTGGTGGGCTTCTTGCTGCTGCTGCTGAAAGGCTCCCGCCGCCTGTGCTGGATTAGCTGCGGGTGCGGGTGCTGCCTGGATGGCCAGCTGCGCGGCTGGCTGCGCTGCGGGTGCTGGAGTGACTATCTTCTGCATGGCTTCGTATATCTTGCGTGCCTTTCGACAGTCCTTCAACAGGTGGTTGGATCCCCACTTGCCCGTTTCCGGGTTCCTGAACATGTGGTGCCTGCAGGGTTGTTCCAGCTCTTCCGCTGGGCTCAATGTGCGTTTCTGCCACTCGCGTTTATGGCCCCGTCGCTGCGGTAGCTGCTGCCGCCGCTTCGGTTGTATTGCCCTTGGCTGTATTGGCGACTCTGGTCACCGCCGCTTCGACTGTACTGCATGGCTGTATTGGCGACTGCTGTCGCGCGCTTCATCATCACGGGGGGTTTGGAATCCCGCCGCTACTAACTCGATTGAGTCGTTGCCGTTGTAACGCGGCTTCTTCTTGTGGCGTCCTTCTCGCCAGTTGCTTGGTCCGGCTTCGTCCTTCGGGGAGTAGCGTGAACTATCGCGGACCGAGTCCTCTCCGTCTGCCCACTGGTTGGCTATCTTCATGAGCTCGATCATGTTCTTCGGCCGGAGCCTACCAAACTCCTCGCGGAGGTCGCGGCGGGAGACGCCGTGCATGAAGGCATCCATCACTCGGTCTCCGAGGCGGTCTCCATGGTGTTGCGGAGCAGGGTCCAACGCTGGATGTACGACCGGAGCGGCTCGTCTCGTCCTTGCTTGCATGCTTGTAGCTCGACGAAGTCGTCGGTCTCGAGTACGTCCCCAGGAAGCTCTTAACGAAGGCCTCCGCGAACTCGTCCCACGTCCTGAAGGCGTTCTTGGGTTGAGTGTTTAGCCACCCGCGTGCAGAGCCCGTGAGCATCAGCTGGATGTACTGCATGGCCGTAGTCGAAGTACCGCCCTGGCAACTGCAGGCTATGAGGTAGTCTTCTAGCCAGAGTCTCGGGTCTTGCTTCCCGTCGTACTTGACTGCTTCTGCCGTGAGCTTGAAGCCCTTGGGCATTCTTGTGTCGCGGATGTTGAAGCTGAAACATGCGGCGCCGCACGGCTCGAAGTCGCCGTCATTGCGGTCGTCAGGATTGGGCGTGCTGACCGTCCGATGGGTGCGGCTGCGGTCCACCGTCCTCTGTGTGATGACGTTGCGGAGGTCTTCGCCTGGCTGCGGTTGTCGCAGTTGTCTTGCCGCCGGGCCTGCGAGTGCTGTGGGCTCGCGGTCGCGGCGATCCCGATCTTCTCGCGCCTTTTCTGTCGGCGCCTTGTTCATCAGAGCTTCTTCGACTGCCTTGATAGACATGATCTGCTGCTTGTGGAGGAGAGCGCGCGAGTCGCCCTCGGGCGGCTGTGTCAGCCGCAGGTATGTTTCGACTGCCATGAGCGCGGCTCCGGGTGTTTTGGGGACGGGTATCCCGTCTGCGTCTTCGCTCATGTATGATGACTCGAGGTTGCGGGTGACTCTGGCGCGGTCGACCTCTGTCATCAGGGGCACGCGTGCTCTGCGGCGCCTTGCTCCCTGTGTGACCTCTGTTGAGGCAGTGAATGAGTAAGCGGCCCTCCTGGCGCTCGACGCGTCAGCCTCCTCCTTGCGTCGGAGTAGCTCGGCCTTCTCTGCGCGGAGTCGTTCGCCTTCCTTCCGTAGCAGGTATTGGACCGCCATAAGGTCCTCCCGGGGTGCGTCTGGTGGGGGGTACGTGCCGTCCTCGACGTGCTTCAGGGCTCTGATTGCTATGTCTCGGGTGATGGTGAGTCGCGTCACCTGGTCCGGCATGACCACCTCCAGTGGGTATGCAGGTTCGTCGCCGTTGTCCTGCGTCGGGCCGATCATGAAGACTTGCGCGGGGTATGTCTGGGGAGTGGGTCGGGCACTGCCACTGCTGCTTCCTTCGTCCGAGCCGTGCTCGGAGCCGAAAATGGAGCAACGTGGTGGATACCGCAGTCGCTGCCGAGGCTCCTTCCCTGGAGTTTCGCGATCTCCGCCGCGGACGTGAGGAGTGATGTCGCCGTCGTCGACGCGGGCGCGATTGGCTTGTTGACGATCTTGTAAGTCGATGGAGACGCGGGTGAGAACGGCGCGACTTTCGTCGCGCGCGAAGGTGTGGTCGACGTAGTCGAAGCTGATGTAGATCTTGGCCTTGCCGGCGACGCGATCGAGGTAGTCGAAGTGGACTCGATCTGCGCGGTGGTCGCCGAGGTGGTCGATGTAGTCGTAGCCGATGCGATCTCCTTGACAACCGGAGACGCGGGTGGCGTGGTCGTGGTGGGCGCGATCCTGCTGCAGCGGAGGCGGTTGATGTAGTCGAGGCGGGTGCGATCTTCTCAGCAGTCGAAGATGCTATCCCCGCAGTCGCAGCAGATGCGATCTCCACAGCAGGTGGGGGTGTGGCTGGGCAGCCGCGGCAGATGCGGGTGCTACCGCCGCGCGCGGTGCGATCGCCGTGGATCTGAGTACTCCACAGCTGTCTACGAAGTAGTGCATGGTACCGAAGGTGAGGCACATACCTACATGCAGATCGGCGTACACCGAGCGGTGGGCCGGCGGGTGGAAGGTGTACTCGAAGGAGCCGAAGCAGATTGGTTCCTTGGTGATGCAGACGTCGGTCTTCAAAGTTGATGGAGCCGGTGCGACCATGGTTCCAGCGCTCGTCCTTTCCCACAGACGGCGCCAATTGACGAGGTGTGGACTCGGCAAATCCCTGGGTTGAGTACCCCGGGTTGATTGAGGGGGAGAGAGATGAGCGCTGGTGATCACGACGGCTGACAAGCAAGGCGTTTTACCCAGGTTCAGGCTCCCGGAGGATAACACCCTACTTCCTGCTTGTCTGGTATTGATGTGAGTTGTGGCTACAATGGCGAGATGTCAATCTCGCTAGGGTTTGTGGTGGCGGCTTTGAGCTTACCCTAGACGAGGGACCCTCCCAGCCTTTATATAGTAGGCTGGGTCTCAGGTGAACGGTGCCGATGGCGTTTACAAGCTGATAGTAGTCGCATGGCCTATCCGTCGACTATCTTGGGCCGCACGTCGTCCTCCTTGAACCTTGCTTGGGCCCTTGTCATATGGCTGATAGGCTTGGCGTGCCCAGGTATCCTCACCGTGGGGTAGTCGAAGAGTAACCCCACGACAATCAAGTTTATCAAGAACGTACAGGATATCTATCCAACAGAATGAAGTACGGACCACGGAGAGGAAGACAAACGTTTGCCCTGAGCGGCGCCGTAGCCCGTATGTGGGACTCTCCTACGTCTGACGAAAATACCAATGCTCCTCCTACGACGTTTTGGTTTCCCCATCTTTATAAGACAAAAAAATCCTTTCTTTGGCAACCTAGGTTTCTTCTGCACGCACCGCGTCAAGAAGAGATCTGGAGTTCCTTACGTGGACAAGGTGGCGCCGGCGACGTCGCTTCTGGTAGTATACGTCCGTGCTAACCACCCCCACAACAAAACCCACCCTTTTCATTCTGAAGAAAACAAGAAAGACCAGCCATTTCTCTAGCCGGGGATATTATTAAACTATTGCCACGCACTTAAGTAGAGCGGCAATGAAATAATGGGCGCGCGTGCGCAAAGTTTTTCAAGCACTTAACCACATCGAACAACAATGAACAGTGGATCTAGGGACATACTGTACTTTTGGCAAAACCGACTTTGCTAAAAAAAAAAAACACTTTCAGATATTCCCTTTTCTAAAAAAAAAACACTTTCAGATACATCCCGATAGTCCGGATAAAACGTGATTAGCGCTGAATTTGATTCCTTGTTAGCGCTAAACTGAAACCTGAAATTTTGGGATCAAAACTTTTCAGCGCCCAATTTCACCCAATAACTTGGACCCGCAACCCTAACCTTGATTTTTCATTTCACATGTCTCTCCTCCAAAACAGAGCATGCATGAGTGTAGGCTTCTCTCATTCGAACGGTGTTACCGATGGCGGCGCTCGATCCTCCTCTCGTAACCCTTGCTCAAATGTTTACCTTGAATCACTTACTATTTTGTGAAAAAAATATTGAAACAACAAACAAATCAACGTACACTACTTGCTCTTGGTACCTATGCCATAAACAAGGCCTAAGAATATAACCCGAGGGAGGGCGGAGGGCACTTGCCCCCCCCCCCCCCCCCCCCACACACTAATAAATCAACTTACACGGTTAAATAAAGCATGATACACGTGTCACCCGTAGTGTCTCATTCAATTGCAACTGGAAATTCCTACTCCCAATTCGATCAATCACAACGAAAAAATCACAGGTTCTCCCAATGCAATTGGTACACTGATGTCCCTCTTTTGGCTGCTGCCATCCTAGTGGGAAATGAACGAGCGTGCAAAGCCTGCCCGCAGATACAACATATCGAGTTTCTACATAATTTCACCCTATCTCTTTTTTCATGTGACTTATTAATTACTCGAGGTATGATGTACTTTTCATGTTTTCAAAATATCAACCACTAAAACTTTTGGCCATACGGAATACAAAAGGGTCACCTTTTTATTGGTTGCATGCAGAATTTGCTAGCTGAGGATGAACATTTAACCATTTTAATCTTTAATTAAGTTACTTCATATGTCCTCCCTCCATTCAGGATTATAAGGGTGGAGGGCTAAAATGCATGGATTAAGACAAGTATTAACTCTTCCTAGCTTGAAAACCTCACCCCCCCCCCCCCCTCCTTTAATTGCTCTGATTTAATAAAAATCATGCATGCGTTGGCTAGTTGGACTCAAACCATGAATCTCCCTAAAAATAGGAAAGGGGGCAACACATGCATTGTCTATGAGGGAATTAAAAACAGTGCATACACATGAACTAGGAACAATTAAGACTTCAATCCCGAACTATCTGTAAATGGCATCCACCCTTATAATCTGGAGGAGTAAAATACAAACTCTAAACACACTAATATCATAGTCACACTGCACACCTTCAAAATGAGCAAATTTAGATTTCATACCCTCCATTATAAGTATGTGGTTCATGTAACCGAGGATTTCTAAAACTAAATATAAAACTCACACGACATAATTAGATATTAGGATATTTCCATTCAAAACTTTATATGAACCATAACAATTGAGGGCTCTCATATAAAGCCAAGGGAGACTAGAGACTTAAATATGTGTGACTTCTCCAAAATCAAAATGGGAATTTATTAATAACTTGTTAAGGGCCATCACATGGACACGTAGAAAGTGTATGTTGATGTATGAGGGGTTTTGACAGGGCTTGATGATGTTACCAAGAAGGAGGTAATATTTTAGCCTGGTTTAGTCACAAAATATATTAATATTCTCTTCAAAATGGTACTTGCATTTTTACGATAATAAAATAGTAACCACCATCACTAGGACACACTTTATGTATATCCATCTACCGTCTCCATTCCCTAAGTTTTATCTTGCATCGTGCGCTAGTTCTCTCCCCAATCTTATTTCACCAATCACCGCCAATGCCTCACCCTTCCACCATCCTCTCCCTATTGCTGAACACTACATCCATTCTCGTTGTCCTTCTTCTTCTCGGCCTAGCTACCTTACCGTTCACCCTCCTCACTTGATCCGTCGCCACAAGTGGCAGTTGTGATATCAAGTCGTGATGCTACCTAGATCTAAACATCAATGAAAGTTCACAACCCATCCCTAAAACCGTCACCTATTTTAAATGTTAACGAAGGGTCATCGTTGTCACATCATACTTTTCATCCTCCTCTTTCCTCCTCCTCCTCCCGCTCGTCGTGCACATATCTGACGACGTGAGAAGGGTCGTGTCCTAAGGCCAACATGTACCTTAGTGTGCAACACTAGGGTAATCTCGATTAACTGGAATAAGCGACACAACCATTTTCATCATTAATGTTGTTATGTCCGGCCTTTAGATATCATTTTAATGATATTTTGCTATAAGTGATGATGCTCCGTCTGTTTTGGTTTCTTTGTATATTAGTTTCCTTTAGGACAAGTCTTTGACCAACAATTATATTATTAGTATGTAAACTTTTTGATACAGAACCACAACCACAAATGAATAATTTCAAATAAGAATTTAATGACATAAATTGTGCACAATATAAAGTACTAGAGTGATTGTAGGAAAAAGTGTCTTTGGCTTCCGAGTACCAGCGATCCTGCTGTTTTAATAAATTCAAAACAAATATTTACGAGTTTCAAAAAAATCTGAAAAAAATATCATGGACGTAATGAATGATATATCCCACAAACGCGCAAAATATCATATTCAAATACTTTGTATTCTGCTCTACACAAAAATGACAAAATCTGAGAAAATTGAGGATTTGAAAATATGCATATTCAGATCCATACTTTTGCCATTTTTGTGTAGCCTAAAAATATATAATATTTGATGTTGATTTTTTGCACGTTTGTGAGATACTTCATTGGCTACATCTGTGATATTTTTAGATTTTTCTAAAACTCGTAAATATTGTTTTCGATTTTTTAATATATCAGAATTACTAGTGGTCGGGAGCATGAAATCTCTGCTCATTGATTGTTGGTTAAAGGTGTGTTCTAATCAGATTTTGTAACGACACCTGATATGCCAAGTAGTATCTCGTAGCAACCCACGCGATCCGAATCAGAATTTACTGCTACTACCTCCGAGGAATCCTACTAGGAAGATGCATGCCCATAATAAGCCAAACAAAACAAAACAAAAACGGAAAAGAAGAAGCGGACAAAGGGGGCACGCCAGCGACCAGGCTGCGGGCGCCACGTGCCCTCCCCGCCCTTCCGACGTGGCGCGGCGGCCGTTCGCGCTCTCCGCTCAAAATCCTAAAACGCCGCCGATTCGCAGAGTTGCAGCCGGGGAGAGAGATCGAGAAAAGGAAAGAAACCGAGACCAAATCGAAGCACAAAACCAGGGCGCCCCCAACGCACGCACGTGCCTTCCTTCCTTCTTGCCATCGCGTCGCCTCATAATTCCAAGGTAAATCTCCTATATAATCGCGTCGCCTCGCTCGCTCTCTGTTCGTCGCGTTCGGCTTCGATTCCGACGAGCGACAGGAATAAAGATAGTTTTTTGAGTTTTTATTTCTTTCTTTTAGAAGCGGCTCGATCGGCCTCTTCCTCCCGGCGTGCGCGAGCGGCGCATGTGAACGAGCGAGCGTTCATGGGCGCGTTCCTCGTGTCGTCCTCGACCCTTTCCTTTTCTCTGCTCCAGATTGGATCTGCTCTTCCGCTCGCCATGTATCCGAGTTCCGGTAGGTTTCCGTCCCGGAGGCGGCACCTACCATATTAACAACGGATTGTTAAGAGGAAGGAAGAAAGCGATCAAGATCAATTGGGCTCTGGCTGTTGAGGCGATTTGAGTCCGTGGAAGCCACACGCGCTTGCTTCAATCTCCGGCCACCGCGTTCCCGACGAGTCGACGGCGGCGACGACGATGAAGTACGTTTCCGGGCCCTACTTCGAGCCGGACTTCGACCCCGTCCTCGACCGCTTCGGCACCCCAGGGTACGTGCGCATTGCCTAGCTCTCTCTGTTGTTCATGCTTGATCCTCGACGGCGGATCGAATTTCTTAGCGGCTGCGCGTGACTGCAGGGTTGTCATCGACAATGAGACGCGAGAGGACTGCACACTCGTTAAGGTTTGTTCATCTGTTCCGATGTTGCTCATGGATTTTGTTTCTTTGATTGGTTCCATGTGCTTATTTCGGTTTGATTTTCCTTTTCTTGTGTTCTAGGTTGATAGCGTCAACCGGGACGGCGTGCTGCTAGAGATGGTGCAGCTGCTCACCGATCTCGACCTCGTCATCTCCAAATCCTACATCTCCTCCGACGGCGGCTGGCTCATGGACGGCAAGAGCTATTTCTTATTTTTTTGAGTTTAAGAGCTATTTCCTTATTTGTTTCCCTTTTCTTCTTCTTACCAGAATATGTTTGTTTCCCTTTTCTGGATTTGATCATTAATTGAGGCCATCACTTGCCAATTTCTGTGAAAAAAAAATACTTAGTCAAGAAAAATATTTATTGTCAAACGACGCAGAATTTTTAGTAATTTTTTGTTCTAATTGTGGTTGGTTTGGCATGCAGTGTTCCACGTGACGGACCAGATCGGGCGCAAGCTGACGGACCCGTCGCTCCCGGAGTTCATCCAGCAGGCGCTCGTGCCGTTCCACCGCCCGGGCAACGGCCCGTCGCCGAGGTTCACCACGTGCCTCGGCAACGTGGTCGGGCCGGGCGGCCCCGACGTGTCGGACTGCGCCTCCCTGGAGTTCACGGTGCACGACCGCCCGGGCCTCCTGTCGTCCATCACCCAGGTGCTCGTCGACCAGGGCTGCCACGTCGCGTCCGGCCACGCCTGGACGCACAATGGCCGCGCCGCCGGGGTGCTCTACGTGACCACGACGAACGACGCGGCGGCGCTGCACCCGAGCCGGTGGGCGCGCATCGAGCGGCTGGTGAACGCCGTGGTGGACGCGCGCGAGAACGTGTCGGGCGAGCGGCGCTGGGTGTGCATGTCGGCGCCCGTGCAGGGCCGCGTCCACACGGAGCGGCGGCTGCACCAGCTGATGAGCGACGACCGGGACTACGAGCACGGGCCGGCCCCGACGCCCGTCGACGAGGACCACTTCAGCATGGGTGACAGAGCGGCGACGACGGCTCTGTCGGCGCTGCGCGCCCGAATGGTGGAGACGCGCGTCACCATCGACAACTGGGAGGAGAGGGGCTACGCCATCGTCAAGATGACGAGCAGGGACCGCCCCAAGCTGCTCTTCGACACTGTGTGTGCGCTCACCGACATGCAGTACGTCGTCTTCCACGCCACCGTCGGATCACAGGGCCCCCTCGCCATTCAGGTACGCACGACACCATTGCCAAATGCCAACACCAGTTTCTCTGTCTGTGACTGACATTGCTGTGCCCATGGACGCAGGAATACTACATCCGGCATAAGGACGGGCGCACGGTGGACAGCAACTCCGAGCGGCAGAGGGTGTCTCGGTGCCTCGTCGCGGCGGTGGAGCGGAGGGCGTCTCATGTCAGGCTCCAGCCATTTCTCTCAATTGCTTCAATCAATGCGTTTGTTTTTGCTGGGTAAGCGATGCTGAGACGGCATGACAATGTCTTGCAGGGCGCGAAGGTGGAGGTGCGAGCCGCCGACCGGTCGGGGCTGCTGTCAGACTTCACCAGGATACTCCGCGAGCACGGCATGGCCCTGCTGAGGGCCGAGCTCAAGAGGCACAAGGACGAGGCCATCGGGACCTTCCTCCTCGTCACAGACTCGGGCGGCCAGGTGCGCCCCGAGGCGCTGCACGCGGTGCGGACGAGGGTCGGCGAGATGGGCATCTCGCTCGACGTAATCAAGGAAGCGCCTGGGTGGCCGCCTGTGAGGAAGACGAGCATGCCGGCGCCGTCCCATGCAGCAGGGCATGATCAGGAAAGGCCCAGATCCTCCCTGGGGACCCTCTTGTGGTCGCATCTTGGGAAGCTCTCGAATAACTTTGGCTACATCAGGTCTTAGGAAACTGTTAGCCAGGCTTGGCTACATCAGGTCTTAGGAAACTGTTAGCCAGGCCAATTGATTCACCAGTTGCACTGAAATGCAGTGCGTTCTTGGTTATAAGGTGGTGTCAGAAAGCAATTTTGTATATACAAGTACAGTATGTGTGTCATTGCAAATACAATTCTCGTGACCCTCTTCTTATATACTTATGTGCAGTCCTTTGAACAATCAACCAATGAATGAAACTTTTATTACCGTGACTGGTAACATAACGAATGCTTATGTACACAAGATTACCAATAAACTACAGCCCGTCCAACCCCCACTATATTGATCATTACATCAAACAGGGTAGCTTAAAGCACAAAATAAAGCCACTCCCTTTTCATTGCACAACTTCCATTCTATTGACAAACAATTTCAACCAGTTTTCAGGGTAAGTTGGCCTGAAATTTGGATCATTTCGTATCATCATCATCCTCCAAATCACTGAATGACACATCTTCCTCGTCACCTATGAGAATGGTGGTGTGCCCAGCAAGATCGGCCTCCTCGTCAAACCAATCATCTGTATCATCATCAAATGTTTCTTGCAAAACATTTGAGGCCTTGGTATCTTCCTCGGTCAGCTGCTCCTTTATGACCGATTTGTCCACTACCGCAACTTCAGTTATCTGGATAGCATGCTTTTCAACCTCTAAATCTGTTATGGGGGTGACAGGAGCTGCATGATGTCGCATGGATGGGTATGCCTCCGTGATGTCTTTAGAGGTGTCGTCTTCTGAATGCATTCCATAATCATCTTTATGACGCATTCCATAATCTTCTTTATGACGATGTAACTGCTCTGTTTCATGCTTTGACTGGTGTTGCATAAGCATTGCTCTAGCTTCCACAATCTGCAAGAACAAGAACCGGGCTTAGCTTACCTGCTGGGAGATGTGTTGTCTTGCATCAAATGGTAGCACAAACGACAATAGGCTATTTTTAATTTACATATGACTAAACCAACTAGGACATCTAATCCATATCTCTCCTTTTGGTGCACTTCAATGATGAGATTAGCTAGAGGCAAATATAGTACAAACCACATTTATTCCATAATTTATCTTTTATTGTTATTCATGATCTATGCTGTTTATTTAGTTATTCTGTAACTTTACGACCTAATATAACACTTCACATGGGATGCATTGAGAGGATATGGATATGAACTACCCTCTATCAACCACATGAGAAAGACGATTTCAGTTACTTGGATTATTGATATGTTACATTAGCAACAAGCTTCAGACTAAGATCACAGCCAGTTAAATGACATTATTGCATCTTAGCTGGAGAAGGTTGTGGAAGGAAAAGGCAAAAGCAACTTGAAGATAAAGAGTGCCTACTTCAGATTTCAGATTCTTTCTGCAGATATTGTCAGTGCTTTATTGGCATTTTTGACTTACAAAAAATCTCACAGAAAGAATTATCAAGCAACTATACTACAATACAGTATTATATATTACATATCGACTGAGAGGCTTCCTATATGCAGCAGGATCCATGAAGACAAATCATCCCTTCCAGCGCAGGTGCCAGACATCACCAAAATGAGTAAGTCTAAGTCGCCGAAGAGAATATTTTTTTAAATTCATTTTAGGCGTTGGATATAAAGAATAGCTCCTAAACCCTAAGTAAGGTTACTAAGGTGAACCCACTGGGCTCAAGTACTACACTAACAGATGCTCTGCTTATTGGACAGGCATAATTATCCGCATTTAGTTCCAGACAATCTGTTTGGCATTTAGCAAGAATCCATACAAGTATACAACAACCATAATTGTTAAGGGGTAGAGTCTGACTTGCTTGAATTTGCAGGAAGGACCAAGGAAAATTTCTATTTCTCAACACTAGAAAATGCAGAGTAAATACAGACCAGGTAATTATCACACCAAGGGATAGAATAACATTTATTGATATGGACGTAGCCTAACGTGTAAAAATTCTAACCCTAGATACATACATGTAAATTTTCCGTTCTTGATTATATCAGTTAGGAAAGTAAAGAACAGTGAATTGTCTAACTGTGGCTAACCAGGGCACATTTGACCAGTTGCCACGTTTTGCCAAAAAATCGTGCCAAATGTTTTACAAGCCACAATTTTGTGGCGAGAAAGTCGCTGGGCGGCTGGCCATGGAGTGACTAGAGTTGACAAGAAATTCTATCTATGACTAGGGGTGCAATGCTATGAAAGTGTGATGTGCGACAAGTTTGATAAAATGAACACTGGCCTAAAAAGTAATGCCTCGCTAACTCAAAGTGTGGCGAATAACAAACAGCCCATTCATTAACCCACTACCGTAACATCATACACAAAACCAGTAGCCTAGGACTCGCCAGACATATGGTATACGTCAAAAAGTTGGGGACTGGTTAACTGACCAGAATGGAGTATGGACTATATCCTTTGGCAACTTCAGAAAAATAGTATCGTCAATCTTAAGAATTAGTGTCAGTGCATTCTGACCAAAATGTTATGGCACCGCCGATCACGGAATAATACCTCCCTTTTTTAAATGCTGGTATGCAAATACATACTGTGTGGGCAAAAGAAGAAGGAAATCACAAGACCACTTAATCATTTCAGGGATCCAGTCAACGTGTAGTAACTGTTTAGTACAACCACTGTTTGAACAATGCCAAATAAAAAATAACTTCTTTCTTCTTCCATTGTCTGGATTCTGAAACAGTTGTGATTCCAAATAGAGACCATAGAGTTTTATGTATTAAAAATGCCGAGCAATTACCTGTGGTGTGGACAGAAGTTCAGCATCTTTCTTGTTCAGTCTAGGATGTAAAAGAACGAAATAAATTTTCCAAAAGCATTCTTCGGTCATATGGATTGGGCATAGTTCAATCCGCAAAGCAGATAATGTGGGAGCAAGGTGCTCGATAGCCAAGGCATGCTCCTGCTGAGTATGAGACATATCAAAACCTGCAGGTTAAAAAGATTATGATGAGGTTAAGCAAACACATTCCCGTGTACAAACCAATAATAAAAGTGCGGCGCAATTTTTGCATTGGAATAGCATATGAATAGTTTCACATCAAAGATCAAACACATTCAAGTAACAGATAGCGGTCAAAATTATGAAAGTGATTGTGGAAAGTTAAATAATAGGCAAAACCTAAAATAAGTTGTATCATGATAGCACAAGATTTTCTTTCATATACAGGGTTCCCCGAATTTTGACCATCAGCCGTAAGCTCATGCTATTGCCAGTTTGCCACACCACCTCAGAAATGGGCATACAAACTTCGATGCAGAACATTAGCAAGAGCTGATTAACCATTAAGAAGTGAAAGCAAAAAACGAAAGGAAAATAAAGAAAATATATATCATAGATAGCACAATGCACCTAAACTCAAGCGTCCATGGTCATACCAATGCAGAAATATATCTACTCCAGGCTGGGGAAAACATTTACTGTGCCTAATTCAGAAGCAATAGCGAGGTGTAAGGGGTGAAGAGATTACATGAGAATGGGCCATCGGATTCCTCTTCGTCAGGGAGCAGCGGGAAGTCAAGCCAGGTCTCCGGGTGCTTGGCAATGTTTGCGGCGAATGTGAGCACCTCGTCGGTGATACCAATCACATCCCACTCCTCCTCCACCTCCTCCTCTTGCCTCACCCTCGCACCATCCAACTCGGGGCCATCCTCATGCCATGCCTCGTCGTCACCAACCTGATGTCTGACCCTAGGCTCCCACTCATGCCTGGCCTCGTCGTCCCCCACCCGAGCCGCACCTTCTCCTCCCACTCACGCCTCACCTCGTTGACCTCCGCCGCATGCCGCAAATCACCCTCAGCCTCCTCCCTATTCAACCTCACATCATCCACCGGCACGTCGTTGCTGGCCGCTTCCAGCGATTCCTCGTCTTCGGGAGCGAAGAAATTGGAAGCGATGGTGGAGAACCCGGAGACGGCCTTGTGTCCCGAGATCCGCGATATCCCGGTCCTGAACCTCCCGCTGATCTCGGAGAAGTCGCTCCGGATCCCGGCGATCTCAGGCGGCGTGGATTGACTCCCCGCAGAGGAAGGGGAGGGCGAGGGGGAGGCGTCCCCGGGCGGGGGCGCGAGGAAGTTGGCGACGCCCCAGAGTTGGCGGGTGAGGGTCTTGGATAGCTCGGTGAGGTCCTCCTTGACGCCCTCCGACGCGGCCGAATGGAGCTGGTGGGGAGGCGGCGGCGGCGGCGGCGGGATGCGCGGGGAGGGGGAGGGGGTGGTGGCGGCGGCGAGGAGGGCGTCAGGGTCGTCGTCGGGCCCCGAATCGTCCGGGATGTTGAGGGAAGTGGCTATGGAGCGGGCGAGCCATGACATCTCCGGCGATCGCCGGCTGCGATGGGGAGAGGGGAGGGGGACGGTGGGCGGGTGGGTTGGGTCGGGTCGGGGCGGTTCGATCGGGAGCCCCTTTTCCGGGTTCGTGTTTGAAATGGACGGGTTCGGGGAAGGGACAGGACAGAGACGGCTGGCTTGCTGGAGTTGTGACTGGGCCCGGCCGTTGCTGATTGGATCCGAAGTGTTCAATTGAGAATCTAGCACAATTGGCTACAATTTCTATTCTTAATTTCGATTTCGATATTTATTTATTGAATCCTATATTTGATGTTTCTCTTTTTACTTTGTTTATTACTTAAATAGTTAAATTACGCATTTGATGTTGACTAATAATCTTGCATGCGCAATGCGCGTAAATGTAATGACAGTATAAATATGATAGTAATCTTACATTAGGAGGAACACACTATACTTGTGGAACTGCGATGTTGTTTCCAAGTGGAGCGTTGCAGGCGGCGGTGCAGAATAGTGGCATTGCTGACGCAAGATCATGCTCTTTTTTATTTACAAAATGTGACGATAATGTGTCAATCCAAAAGAAACAAACGATTTGCGTTTTTCTTATGATATTGTGTCAAGTCCGTAGGGTATTTTAGAAGGAGCAGCGTGACCAAAACTGGTTGGGATAGGTTGAGGGAAAATTGAGCAAAAGTTTGAGTCAATCAAACTGCTTAATTTTCATGGTTATATCTCTAAAGTGAAATATTAATGTAGAGTGTTTGAGACCCAATTAGGCCTATTCCAATGCAACTTTCCTAGCACGGTTTCATATGCATTTTGATGATATGACATGATAGTTAATGAAGAAAAAGAGTGTGCTTGTAGCTTAGCTAACATACAACACATGCACGTGCCCATAGAAAAAAAGTGTTTTAACCTAATCATATATATACATGAGCACTAAATCATTTAATTAAGATACAACACACAAGAGACAATGCATTGTACTGGTCGTCTCTTAATAATTTTTTAATGCACCTATGATAAGGTGATAAGAGACGATTTGTGGTTTACATGGCAGCTACCTAATGAATAGGGGCGGATTTGGCGCATGCATGCATGGTACTTGTCCAATTCAGACAACCGGTAATTGTTTAGACTAGCCATAGTGGGAGTATCATAGGTG
The DNA here is from genome assembly GCA_947311845.1 of Poa pratensis. Lineage (NCBI taxonomy): Eukaryota > Viridiplantae > Streptophyta > Magnoliopsida > Poales > Poaceae > Poa > Poa pratensis. The sequence goes on from CAMZMU010000041.1 coordinate 147,542,567, forward strand.
ATACCATGCATATCATGTTGGCAAAAAGCTGACGTGGCACTGCAATTAATGATGAGAGAGGTGATAGTGGTATCATGAGTACCGTAACATAACGGATACCAATGCAAGATGAGTCCATAATCTAATAATATTGTATTATATGATATCACACATATGTTACTACCCAATGTGGAGCTAGTAACATATACTAGTATCATATATGATACTCCCCATTGTGACTAATCTTATAGACGGAAGGCATGCATCACATGCAAATCAAGAGAATTATTTACGATGAGAGTAAATCAAGAAAATTAATGCCCAAAATATGCAAATTAAATGGAAAACATGGGGCTGCTCGTTGGGAGTACATCATTAGGCTAATTGCGATCGTTAGATTAGGTGATCAACGGTTATTAATAGGGGTACGATACATCATTGGAGCGTTTGGGACCATTGGATGCATGCAATCTTAAGCCTGATCTTATTTGGATCAGACACCCTCTGTGTCCTTTTGTTAGTGCACATGTACATGCACATACTTAGATGAAGGTTACTTAGATGAAGGTTAGGTTAAGCTCGGTATTGCGGACAAATAATGCATTAGAGGCATGTGCCAGGCAGCCTGGCATGGGTCACGGTGTGAAGTAAGGAAAGAGAAAACATTTACTTTGAGTGACTCAGCCCATCTATGTTGGCCTTGCTTCAGTTCAAGTTCCGAATCGGCGGCTTCCGTTTAGTCCCACCTCTCGCAGCGAGACTGCACCATGTTGGGATGATATATTGCAACCCTGGGTGCCATTAGGCCCGTGTCAATGGGCCATCTATTAGCGTGTCATCATAAAAGATATAAAATTTAAAGAAACAAAAGACAATGCATTTTTTCTTAAGGTTGTATCATGCATACATGCAATTTCTGCTAGCAACTTTGTGTGTCTATGATGACGTGAAAAGGTTGTATATTATCTGGCCTATAACATCACTCTTTTCATTAACTATTAGGACACATCTACATTAAGGTCAAACTTGTTTTAGCTTACAACAAGGTCACCCACACAACCCACTTCTGGAAAGGCATACACCCTTCCCTTGTCGCCAAGGCGCCAACTCTCTATAGCGTGGATTGCTGGAGCATCCTTCCTATAGCGCAAAACAAAACACTATCCGACGGATTCTAGTAGCACATCAAACTACTTCCCAACTATTGTCTCCAAGATCACAAAAAAATCACAACAACTTGTAGATAATGCACATATAAGATTGTTGCTTTTGTTTCCATGTCTCAGTTCACTTTCAAAATTCACCAACTAACATAAAAAAGAAGTTGTAGCTAACATTAATCCATGTTTGTCTACTAATTAACATCGTCTCAACAAACATGCACTGATGTGCACCATTATCCACGATAAGCCAAAAGAAAATTACATCCAACACAAATCTCTGTTAAATTGTTACAACTGCCTTGAGTGCTAGGTCACATGTTTTTCTTTGTCTCACTCGCCGCCTCAAGACTGAAGACAGTTTGATGTATCCAGGATGTTGTTGTTACCTATGTATGTAACAAATCACGAGAAATTAGATGAGTTAACTACACCAAAAATATATCGAGTATAAACTAAACTATATCCGATTAGGATGGGAATGGGTCGGGTAAGCCGCTGGGTCACCGACCCGACCCAAAAAAATCGAGGCCATTGGGTCACACGGGTCGGCCACAACCGAGATATGGGTCAATGGAGCCGGCACGGACTAACCCGTTGGGTCGGCAGGGCCGACCCACCTGCCGACCCATCTATAGTCTTATTTCTGTTTGTGGTAAATTTTAATATATGCTGGCAGTAGGAATTAGCTAATTTAGGTGGCAGGATCATGGATATTTGTAAAAAATGTATAACTAGTGCTCCTTTGCATTGTTCCATTCCGTCAGTAGTGTAGGAGCGGCGTGGGTTGCTATTTGCATTCGACCCATGCATGCATGATAGTGATAGGCAAATATGTGGCGATCTCAAAAATAAAATAAGGTACAACCGTATAGTGTGTATCCGGACAATTTCGTTTGAATCCTGGACCGATTTTTTAAAACTCTCGTACACTAAGGATGCGTTTGGTTGGGTGGCTAGCCACTAGGTGGTTAGTGGTAGCCAGTTTTTAAGTGGTTATCCCATGTTTGGTTTATGGTGTTGGGTGTGTGGGGGTAACCACATTCTGGGAATATTCCCTCTAAAAGCTGGTTGAGCTCAACCACCAGAAAAGTTGTGAGGGTATTCTCACCATCATATCAAGAGGTTACCATATCACCTAACATCTCAAAGTAAACACAAATATGGCTACCCCTAACCAATTTTATCCTTCAACCAAACAAAAAACTTGGCTAGCCAACCCACACAACCAAACATGAAAAATGGTTACCACCAACCAGTTGGTTGGGTACCCCAACCACTTTTCCATATCCACTGAACCAAACACACCCTTAGTGTCATGCCTTAACATTGCTTCAGTGAACTCTCCCTGCTACTAGCTGTGTATGCGCGTACTTCTTGTTCCATTTAGTCGAGAGAATCAATTCAATTGAGACTAATCTGCTAGAATTTGGGTCGGCCTCGAATACCCATTGGGCCAGCAAGGCCACTTACATTTTTGAAATGGGCCGACCCGTGGCCTCTCAAAATGGCCCTGGGGCCATAAGGGCCAGGGCCGGGTCGGCTCATTCCCATCCTGATTATCCGAGTATGAAGGTTGCAAAAATGAACAGTGTTACATCCCATTACGAAGAAAAAATTATTGAGCACAAACCAGCAATGACATCCTGCTAGCTAAAAAATACATGTGCAGTGGTAATGAAATTACATCCCTCTGATTTTTTTTGGCCCAGGGCGAATCACAATAAATACAATTTATACTAAACTTTTATAATTTTATACATATTTTTTTAGCATGTTACAATATTACAACTATAATTATCTTTTTTGCATAATTTAACCACATAACTAGCGACATCACTTAAGATTAGTTGATGTGTTTTTTGTTCGTACTGAATATCATTGAAAGATATTACACTGTATTTTGTAAAAAAGTCAGTTCTCGAACCATTTTTTCTACAACACGTAATCTATATGTGAAGATCTATAAAGAATACAATGTAACAAATATTTTGATTGCGATTTCTAGTGTATGATAAGTAAGCATATTTAAATAAACTTCAGAAATACAAACTAAAACAATTACACTACTTTGTCCTGGTCAAAATTGTCTAGAAAGTCAAAATTTCAGAAACATGTGCAGGCCCCGTACCTGGTATTGAAACTAATTTGATTAGAGAAATCACTATTGAAAATAAAATGTCGTGGATTCTATTATGTTTGCAGATGTACATTTTTTTTATTTGATACACTCTTATGCAATGTACCTGTTATCATCTTGTGTACACAAGTCTCATGACATTTTATGAAATAAAAAATATGTTGCAGAGATTTCCGTAACCCATAGAATTTCCCACCAGAAAGATAATAGTATGCTAAATAAAATTTTGTCAGTGATAACATTGGTTTTCCATCATGACTTCCCGTGGCATGAATTTTATTTCACAAATTAAACATTTTATTATGTTGAGACATTGCCTCTTTCACAAAAATGTATGGTACGCATAATTTTTCACCATTTTTAGTTCACGTCTTTCACCACTCAATACACCAGAGTGCATGGTTGAGCTTTGTCACTGTTGCATTTTGTCTTGTCGAATACTTTTTTATATGTATTTACACTATTTTTAGTCTAAGTTTTGTGTTAGCCAAAAACGTCAATTACTTTTTTTATATAGGCACTTACCATTTTGGGCCATTCTCTTTTCGCCCCTGGGCGATCTCCCTTCTTGCCCAGCCTATGGGACAACCTAGGCCAATACTTTGCTGGCCCTCAGATCTGGGCAGGGAGTTCTTCTCCAATGTTGATGGATCTCCTTCTAGTCTAGTGGCCGGCCTTCGCCGTCGGTGTTGGTTGCGATGCGGCACTCTCGAGACAGATAATAAGAGACAGAGATGGAGGGATCATGGAAAACGAAGACGAAAAAGAGAGGTCGTGGAGGGGAACCGGGCGGGCGATTTTTTTCTCTAGCGGGGAGACCATGTATTCCGTCCCTAGTGGTCCTACACACCCCAGTACCTCGAGCCCAACGATACAGATCCGATGGCTGAACTTGTGAGCTCGCCGTAGGATGCGATCGAGGTCACGCTAGAAATAGAAATTGTGTAACTACTATGTCACATCAGTAAAATATCTATAAAATCATGCTAATAAATGTGCATTAGCAAAAGCTTTACAAATCATACATTTCTTTGCCTTTTGCCTATGAAAGAATCTCGTGTATGCCCTTATCAGTTTGATATCTAATATGTGGACCATGTGTCCACAATAATATTAAATGTATTGTGCATAGGGGAGGGTCCACCACCATATTAGCTTGCTACTTGGACCCTCATGTGTCGCCGAGGCGTAGCACTGTCGACTGGGCTGGGTGCACCCCAAGTCCCCAACTGGAAAAATTGTTATGTTTTGTCAAATGTTTACTATGTACAAGAAAATCTAGTATTTAGTTTTCGCAACCTGATATTTGTCCTGACTGCTACCTTCTTTACAATCGTGGTAGGTACTCTCAGATCCTTCTTTACAATCATGCTAATGTTTGTTAAACTTATCGGAGAACTCTCGTTGCATTGCATTGCACAGCGGATCGAAATCAAAATTGTCGGAGGACTTGGTATTTATGGGTATCTTGTTTGATCTATGTGTCATTTTTTGTCATTGGAGAATAAAGAGTTTGATGATCTCGACGATTTCCTATTTCTTTTGAATTTCTCTTTGTAACCGTTAGAGACAATTGTTGTTCCTCTACCAGGCATTTCCTAGTACTATAAAATATCTTAGTGTTGATTGTAAAAAAAGAAAAGAGGAAACAATAATTCGCTGAACCGTGTAATAGCAAAGAATATGGCATTTCTGTAATTCTAGAGAATTAGTGTCTTGAACCAAATTAACATTCAGATTAGTGACGTGTGTAATTCCAAATTCTAATAGAGATCGCGTTCTACTAATTAAAAGGACTGGCAGCTCGTGCTCGTGGCGTTTAGATTGATGGAATCAACAATCCGGACGATCTGCTCGAGCGCGCTCTTGTCCTTGAGATGCCCGTGTGCGACACCTTGGGCAGCTCCACCACCTCGATGATCTGCGCCGGCGAGTCAGACCACGCCTTAAGGGGCCCTACAAGGCTGGCCAGGTTCACCGTCCCGTCACCGTCGCCGTACACGACCTTGACGGGTCCCGCGCCGAACCCCTCCTCCCCGTACACGAGGCTCTCCACCGTGTCGACGCCGGTGCCCACCAGGCAGGTCACCGGCACGCCCGGCTCCGGCAGGACCTCCCCGAGCGGCCGCGTCCGCGCCCGGTACGGCTCCACCCCGTCGGCGAACCCGATGTCCTGCAGGAACTGCGTGACGTTCTTGGCGGAGTAGGTCCGGTTGTGTCGCTCCGACACGACGAGCGTGGTGTTGCCGAACACCTTGGGCGTGGGCAGCAGCCAGAGGTTGCTCTCGGAGCTCCGCTGCTCGGCGCGGATGAGGGACGCGTCCACGAACGGCACGCCGAGGGTGTTGCCGGAGGCGAAGGTGCGCATGATCTCCACCGACCCGCCCCACGGCGAGGACAGCGTCACGAGGCGCTTCACGTGCGCCGTGCGCCAGGGGAGCGGGGCGCGTGCCAGCAGCTGCAGCGCGTACAGCCCGCCGAGGCTGTGCGCCACGAGGATCGCCGGCCTGCCGCCGTTCGCGGCGCACGCGGACTCGACCAGCAGCCTGAGGAGCTCCAGATACGCGCTGCCGACCTGCGACGGGTGCCCCGGCGCGGCCAGCCCGTACCGGAAGTCGTACGGCGCGCCGAAGAGGCTGTGCCCCTCCTCGTACCCGATTTTCTCCAGAGTGCTCGCCAGGTCGTCCATGTACCCCGTCAGGAGCCTGCACATCAGTTTGCCGTGTCACGTCATTGCCATCGCAACACCTGCCTGCGCGTTACTACCATGAACAGATAGAGGTGCGTACTTGAGGGTAGGGTCGAGGTAGCGGAGGGTGGAGGTGGAGCCGAAGTCGGAGACCCTGGTCTGGACGCCGGCGCGTTGCGGTAGTCGTCGGCGTCGCGGTCGTAGTAGAGCATCATCCGCTCGGCGAAGCAGCGGGTGAGGGGCGCCACCACGACGGACGGCTCGAACCACATGCGGAACCACCCGCCGCGCCCGCGCACCAGCGGCCACACCCGGCACGTCAGGCTCGACGGCCTGTAGTCGTCCGTCAGCCGCGCCTCCAGCTGGTTGCCGCCGGAGCCCGGGATCAGTATCACTGGGTGCAGCAGCTGCCCGCCGACCGCCGACGACGCGCAGCACGAGCTCAGAGACAGCATGACCACGATCGTGGACAGCAGCACGACCACACGTAGCTGATTTTTCACCATGAGTGCTTCTATGTGCATGATTAACTTTTGTTTTTCCTGTTTGTCCGATTGTCTCTTTGTTTGTTCTGGATTTGGTGGTCGCGCTCTTTGTGTGGCGATGCTTTGTGTTGAAATTTCTGGACAAGTGATGATGCTGTTTGGATCGCTTGGAGCCGCTCAAAACGGCATATAGGCGCACAGCATGTACGGTGGAAATGGTAGTTACGTCGTCCTTCCAGCAGTGGTTACTCTCGGCTGCGCTGTGAATCTGTGGTTCATATCTAACTAACCTTGCTTAACTACGGCTCCGGTAACGTAGCAGCGTAGCGTTCTCTGGTAGCCTACCTGTGATTTAAGTTGGGAGAGCGACCAGGCATCTAAAGCATATGCTGCTACTTATCAGCATGAGCCGTGCCGCCGTGCTGTCGCCGGGCTCTGCTCGTCTCTCGCCGGACACGATCCTGTCCTGTCCTCTGCCTGCATTATTGAGCGAATGTTGCTACGCCACCGCGAGTCTGTGGCTTGCCGCGATGGGATCAAGTTAATCAATGGCCAAAAGTCCATTTTAAACCCTGAACTCGTAGAGGTCGGACGATTTGAACCCTGAACTTCAAATCCCGGTCGTTTGAACCCTAAACTCTGCAATCCCGGTCTAAATCGAACCCTGAAGGTGTTTGGCACACCGGGAAACACAAAATCCTGGCCGGGAATAATCATTGTCTCACTGACGAGACGGCCCCACATGTCATATTTATCTCTATCCCCCAATCCATCACCCAATTCATCTCTATCTCTAAAATCAATCGAAGCAGATGTCCGACGCGGTTCCGCAATCGCGAAGGCGGCCGGCCGCCGGCGAGCTCGCCGTGATGCTGACGGGGTTCGAGGCCGCGCGAGGCCCCATCAGCGGTTCCGCAGCACACCGCCTTGGGCCGAGCTGGCGCCGCAGCACCGCACGCGACGGACGCCGCACAGGCGTGGCCGCACCCAGCGGCGACGACGACCTCCTCGCCCGCAAGTTCAAGCAGGGGGCAAGCGACGATGGTGGTCCGCTGCCACGGCATGTACGAGCGCGTGCGAAAGCTACAGAGCTCGACGTCGAGCTCCTTGCCGAGCGGTGCGGCGCCGGAGAGGACGACCACGTCCCCGGCCACATGTGCAGGTTCGGGTTCTCGCCGTCCACCAGCTGCGCCACGCTCGACACCAGGCTCCTGTGCGTCAGCACCACGCCCTTGGAGCAGCACCATGATCCGGTCGCCGTGGTCGACGCCGAGGCCGTGCAGCGCCGCGGCGGCCTTGCAGCAGAGGAGGAGCCGCGGAACAACTGCCCGTCGTCGCCTCGTTCTCCTCGTCGCGGGCACACAGCTGCAGGAGGCAGAGGCGCTGCCTCCCAGCTCGATCCCCTCGCCGTGGCTGGTCTTCCTCCACGCCGCTGCCGGAGATAAAGTCAACGCCGAGTTTTTTTTAATTTAGATGTATATGACATGTGGGCCATCTTAGTCAGTGACAATAGAAAATTATTCAGTTTAAGTTTATTTTTTCTCTGTGGGGGAAAACTTGTCCAGTGTTCGATTTAGACCGGGATTGCAGAGTTTGGGGTTCAAACGACCGGGATTTGAAGTTCAGGGTTCAAATCGCCCGACTTCAACGAGTTCAGAGTTTAAAATGGACTTTTGCCATAATCAATGCATGGTTGGTCAGTTCGTAGGTCATTGCATAGCCGAAGCTGGACACCTTGGATCCCGGCACTAGGCTTGTGGCTTTGTGCCACTCTAACGAGGTAGGAGATTGACCCTAGGTTTGTAGCTTTGGTCAATCTAAATGAGGATGACGTCGTGTATAGTTCAAGAGCTCATCTTCCTACGGTTCCTAGCCCTTCTAAGCTAGTGCAGAACAAGGAGCCCTGCTTGGCTGCTTGGGTACATCCCCCTCCCCCAAACTCAAAAGGTTAATATGGTCTTTTGCCTATAATACTTATTTAATTACGACAATTAAATTAGCTTGGCCCGTATCCAAACCGTGTATACCACGTAGTATTAAGCATAGATCACCACGTCCCGCTCGCGCGGTCGACGGCGGCCATCTCCGATCCACGTCGGCTCATGGTTCTCGGCGGCCATCTTCGTTCCTAACAGGCTCCGGCGGCCACGGATCGATTCCGACCGTCAACATTTCGTGATCTCTGGCAGTTGGAAAGCTGCTGCACTCGTCGATGAGCAGTCGAGCAGATCGTCAGCAACTCGCTGATCAGCGCCACCGCGAGTGCGGTGAGACATGACTGGCATTCGAGGTGTTCAACCTGCTCCTACAAGCAGGCCCTGATTTCCTAGGACACCGGCATGAGGGCCATGGCCATGCACGGCCGGATGCCAAGGAGCAAATCTAGTGCATGGCCAGGTCGTTTGAATAATGGCCCAACTGGCTGGCGGTGGAGATCATTGAGTTACCGGATGTGTGCAGATAAATATTCCCCTTGAGTAATCCTGATGAACGAGTGATCCTCATGAACAAATGGGGCGACAGATTCACCAACTAGTTTGGCGGCCACGGTCACCGGCGCTTGTGCCGGTCAGCACCATCCACAGCGTGGCACTGCTCCTCGGTGACGAATACGGAGCCACCATGATCGTGAGCTGTAGGGACGGGCCCACCAGGATGCGCGGATTTGTAGTGTACGCGTACTGATCCAATTATTCATTAGTAATTAACTAATAAGTTTAATGACCATCATGTCCTTAATTATGAAGCGGTATGGAGAGATCTCAGGCGCTGTTGTGTTTTAAGTTAGGTGAGGGGGGATGTACCGAAGCAGAAGTAGCAGAACAAAGAAGCAAGTGCAGGCAGAGCAGAGCATGCAGAGGCGGCAGAGGCCCAAGCAGAAGAAGCAAAACACGTGCAAGCAGAGCATGTGGAGCAGAGTAGGTAGATCCAGAGATTGAGCAGGAGCTGCGCGGTCGGATCCACGGCCAGAACGACGGCAGGGTTTGCACTTGGCAGGCCGGCCGCCGGCACCGTCAAGGAGGCTCGACGCCGACGGCACGTACATTGTTCACTATCTGAAATCTGCGTAGCTGACAGCCAGCTTCTATCGAGACAATTAGTGAGTAGGTGAACCTTCCTTCTCGAAACGAAGGCGATATATCAACCACTTTCACGTGACCATGCATTCAACGCTTCCTACGTTAAGGTCGGATCCAAATCGAGGCGAGCAGCTGTGCAAGCAGACAAGCAGTTAAGCACGCCTGACTGCCTAGTAGAGGCACCGACGAGAGAGTATGTCCTTCAAGCTTTTGCGGCGGCGTACCGCCGGGAAATGCCACTTCTTGCCGCTGTTGCTGCTCCATCTCCTTCCAGGCCTCCTGCTTCTGCCGCTCTCGCGCCCGGCCTCGGCGTCTGCATCGACGACGGTGGTCACGCATCTTCCAGGATTCGACGGCCCTCGGCCCTTCAGCCTCGAAACAGGGTAAGCCCGCACCCACAGCTAAGCTTCGGTCGTTGCACTGGCCCGACCTTGAGCTCATGGCCGAGGTAGCGCCTAGCGCGCAGGTACGTCGGCGTGGATGAGGAAACCGGGGCGGAGCTCTTCTACTACTTCGTCGAGTCGGAGAGGAGTCCCGGCCAGGACCCTGTGCTCCTGTGGCTGACGGGCGGGCCCCGCTGTTCCGTCATCATGGGCCTGGCATTCGAAATTGGTCTGTCCACAAATCGGTTTCTCTACTCTCTGCAGATACTTCACACTAGCTGTTGCTGCTGATGTTCTTGCACTTGCACCCTAGGTCCTCTAAGGTTTGTCCTGGAACCGTATACTGGCGGTTCGCCGGAGTTGGTATATAACCCATATTCATGGACGAAGGTAAGATTGATGCTCAGTCATGACGACAAAAAAAGCATGTTCATCTTAATCAAGCTTCTTCTCGTTCAGCTTTGTGATTTATTACTGACAACGATGATTCTCAGGTGGCAAGCCTCCTTTTGTTGGATTCTCCTGTCGGCTCAGGTTTCTCCTATGCGCGTGATCCCAAAGGCTACGATGTTGGAGACTACTCATCTTCTTTACAAGTCCAAATATTTCTGAATAAGGTGACGAGAGACACTGTTGATGTCCTAATATTACAATGAGAACATTGTGCGTTGATTATTGGCCTATGTGTGCATGGTTATGCAGTGGTTCACCGATCATCCGCAATACCTTTCGAATCCTTTCTACATTGGTGGAGATTCATATGCTGGAAAGGTGATTCCACTCATTGCACAAGACATTGCAGAAGGTAGTTATCTCTTTGCAACACTGGACACTGTATCCGTTCAAAATACAATCACAACTCCCATGACGGTTCAGATTATAGTGCTCAAATTCAGTTTCAGTTCATTTGCACATTTATTTATTTATTTATGAGAAAATGAATTATTGAAGTGCCACCACAAATTTTAGACTTAGGTTTCAAACTCTTTAGAACAAATTCAGTTAATCAGTTATTCAGTTTTTTTACTGAATGTAAAGAATAGACAACCGAGTCAATTGTAGATCAGCTACACAAACTGTTTAGGAATAATCTGAACCATTTTGGGACTTAAGCGAGCTATTTTAAACTGGTTTGCACACCAGAGCTGTAATATGAACTTCACCAAGAGTTGAGGACGGTAATTTGGACCTTCCTCCTGATTCTACTTTGCTCCAGGAATTGAAATGGGGCAACAACCTAGCATCAATCTCAAGGCAAGTAATTCTCCAGCTTTCAAACATTAAATACTCGGCATAGAAAAGTATGGAAAATGGTGTGCGAGATCATGTATTTACTCTTTTTGTGTTACTGGAATTATCTCCAGGGTTATATGGTCGGCAATCCTATAACAGACCCGAAGTTTGATGAAAATTTCAGAATTCCAAGTGCTCATGGCTTTGGGATAATATCTGATCAAATCTATGAGGTAATGTCACATTCATGCGCTTTGACAATAGTGTGGTGGTACATTATTGTAGTATCTGTCAATCTAAGAACATATAGCATGCTTCCTGTCCCGAAGACTGCAGTGAAGAACTGCAAAGGAGATTATGTGAACCCATCGAATGAAATGTGTGCTGATGTAATGCGTACTATCAACAATGTAAGTTGCTTGTTCTTCTCTCTTGTTTTGAATTTCTGGTATTGACAAGATTAGCTAATGCGTACTTCTCTTCTTACCACAGCTCATTTCTGAAATTTCAATTGAGCACATTTTGTACGACAAATGTGACGTTGTCGCATCAAACCTTGTAGATGATATTTCTAGAAGAACGTTTTTGTTGGAAGAATCTACCCACTTATACAAGCCACCTGGTCGACCTCCTGTAGATTGTTTTGTTAGTCTCTTTTCATCCCTTCCCACGAGTGTCAATTTGATAGATATATTTTTACTGAATGTGACAAACTGCCATGTGACACTATTCTCATAGCGCAAACTTATCTGAACTTGCTTCTAAATTGCAGACATATGGTTACTACCTGGCTTACTTTTGGATAAACAACAAGTTGACTAGATATGCTCTTGGGATTAAGGAGGTACATCCGATGTGCTTTTTCATGAGGGTTATTTACAGTATGCATATAAACATATCATTTAGCAGCATTAGCTTCTTTAGCTCTAAACTTAGACCCAATAGGATACAATACAGTTGTCGAGAAATAGTAAAATCTGAAGAGAACAGTCAAATTTTGAACAATGAACTTTTGCTCAAGTCTACTTTTGGTCCTGGCATTTTCAAAAACAACTTTAAAATGGTTTACGTTGATGTGCCGTCCAATGAAGGATGTTTTGCTTACGTGATTGACGAATGAATGAGGTATACATTTTATAGAAGTGGGATGAGGGGACAGGCGGAGAAGATCGAAAAGAAGATGGGTAATTGACATGTCGGTCCAAGCCACTTAATTTACTTTTTCCTTTGTGAGGGTACAAAATCTGCTAGTTCCTTAGTTTGTGGCTTATTTTAGATGGTTTTGAAGTTTCATGACCAAATTTAACCTAGGGCAACGTTGAGGGTTCAAAAGCGGATGTTTTTCCTAAGCTGAGTTGAGACCATGTAGGAACGGCCCGTCATTTTTTTTAATCTAAATCATTTGGAACAGTATTCAAAATAAATAAATTTGGCAACAGGGAACAATCGATGAGTGGATACAATGCAACGGAGGGCTCCCCTACACATTCGAGATCCCGAGCAGCGTAGAGTATCATCGTAACCTCACCACGAGAGGTTATCGTGCACTTGTGTACAGGTAAAAGCAAGAACTTGTAACTACAAAATCTTCGTAATCACTTTGGATCAAAATCTTCTCACACGGCTTGTAACTGCAAAATTTTGTGAGCACAGTGGAGACCATGATCTTGAGGCATCATTTCTTGGCACTCATTCATGGATAAGATCCTTGAACTTCTCCATCGTGGATGACTGGAGGGCATGGCATCTTAATGGACAGGCTGCAGGGTTAAGTCTTACTTTGTCATTTTTTTTTCTCGCACTTCCGAGATGGACAAAAAACTTTATGGCACTCAGATAGTGTGATGCTTTTCTTCTCTATTTTTTCTAATGCAGGATGCTTTTTTATTTTTCAGATTTACCATAGAGTACACGAACAATATGACATTTGCCACAGTGAAGGTGATCTTGTTTTCATATTAAGAACTTGTCCATGTATTGGGTACAAGAACCATATGTTGTAGCGTGACGGAGGTCTTGATTTTCTGTTTGTGCAGGGTGCTGGTCATACTGCTCCAGAGTACCGGCTTGAAGAATGCTTTGCCATGGCACAACGATGGTTGAACAATGAGCCCCTCTGACATCCGTGCTTTGACAACTTTATTTTCTATATTGACTTTGGTCATTTATATTGTCTGGTTCTCTGTACGTGTAAAGGTGAACTCGGTAATGATTTGTACAATGAACTTTACTTTCCCCCATAAGAACATTTAATGTGGTAGGAAAAATATTCATCATGATCAAATATACATATACAGCTCTGGATATACTGTTTACTGGGTACACGCATGACTAATATGGTATGTCTAGCACATATATTTATTCCGAGAAATCATGCACAAGGTGTGTCATTTGTGTCAAAGTGCAATCAAAAAGATGTGTCATTTTGTCATATATTTATTTTCCCATAATTTCTCCGCTTTCTGGTTTACTTCACATCCTTCACTCATCAACCATCATAAAAAAAGGCAGGTAATCTATATGTTTGGCAAAATTTTGCGAGACAATGACTTACCCTAACCTGCCTACGATCCGGTTTTATAAAATAGCAAATTCTACCTTGACTAGTCAGTGACTTAATCTATGTAGTAAGATACGAATAAAGAGGACTTGAAACAAGTTGCCCGCAATCCGTTTATATGATGATTCGAAATTTACTATGCTCTAGGCCCTACAAGCAAGAGCTTACTTCATCTTCTATTCATTCCTTGCAGTGCGGCAATATAAAAGGAACGGCCTGGCATGACACGACATTTTCAGCCTTATGAGACACTTTTTTGTTGAGAAAAACAAAAAAAATCTAAAAGGTCAAGAAAAAATACAGAAAAATCTGCAAAATAAGAAAAATAAGGTGTAAAAAGACAGTGTCGTGCACTGGCTTAAGTTCCGCTTGCACGATCGGCCTTAGCTTGTGGTGGGCCAAAGGACATGTTGAAAACCCGCAAAATCTAGGCAGCACCATACGAGTGCCCGTCATCCCATCCTCTGTTTTGACAGATTCGTCCCTATCTAGCTCTAGGCAGCATCATACGAATGCACGTACGAGAATTATTTGTTTGATTATTCACAACATGATTACGGAGGATGAGTGTGATTGCATTATCTATGACCAAGGGTGGGGCAGAGTGAGTTGACTGAACCTGAAGGGTGGATTGGCAACATTCCAAGATTTTCTTTATGTTTCTCAGAAGATCCATGATCGAGTAATTCACATTCAACTTTTAAAATGATTTGGTCGCGCATGTGTGGGCTCACGTAGAAGACCAGTAGTTCTATCTTTTCATTTTCTTTCAATTTATTTGCTGGTATGAACGATGTTTAAATTTATCGTGTAGCCAATTTCATCCACTCATGTGGAATAATTTGTTTGTTCGGGTGGAGATGATGGAATGACTAAAAATGATAAAAATGGGTAAAAGAAAAGACATAGTTGAACCAAACGGGTCGCCGCCTAGGTGTCATGCCTAAAAATGATGGAAATGATTGGTTGTTGTCTATAGTCGAAGCAAACCACGGCCAATTTTTTTGGGCAAAATGAGTTCGAGTTTCCCTAACGCCGGAGTCAGGACCGACCATTGCATGACACACCACCACGTATATTCATGGTGACTATCTTTGGCTGGACTCATCAACGCGACTTCCGACACGCAGAGCCCGTCCGTCTTGAACCGGCCAAACCCCACCGGCGGCGTGCCCCCACGTACGACCAAGCTAGTCAGACCTCCCGTACTCCGTCTGCCCAGCCCTCCACCTGCGAACGAGCGTCACATCACTTCACTTAGAACGAGTCGCCACTCGCCACCAACCCGTTGATTCATACGTCCGTTCGCACATCCATAAATAGTTCCGTGGCAAGGATCGTCTTCGATTACATTGTGGCATCGGAGACCGGAGCGGCATGTCGGTGGCGGCGGCGAGCAGGGGCGCGCGCGCGCTGGCCGTCCTGGGGCGGTGCGTGCGGGCGCCGTTCCGCGTCCTGATCCGCGCGCGCGACCTCTACGTGACCCAGATGGCGTCCTGCGCGGGCGGCCGCGGGCCGGTGGGGATGGTGTCCGTGCCGCGGAGCCGGAGCAACGCGTTCTACCGCTCGGCAGGCGGCGCCAACGACGACGCCGACGTGCGGGAGCTCATCCGTGCCGCATCGCGCGCCAGACGGCCTGGCGTCGCGCCGCGGAGCCAGAGCATGGACATCGGAAAGATCGACGAGGACCATCCGTGCGAGTTTGGGACCGACGGCGGCGGCGTCACGGTGCAGGCGCTGGGTCGCCGGAGTAGGAGCTGCGCGGTCGGATCCATGGGCATGTCGACGGCGCGCAGGCCTGGCGTCGTCGCGGCCGCTTAACGCCGACGGCACCTACGTACGCCGGTACCCATGCGCGTATAGTAAGCTAGAAATCTCTCAGCTGACAGTGAGCTTGGTGCACTGTATAAGACATTAAGACCTCGACCTGGCGGATTGCTATGCACGATCGAGTGTTATGCGCACTTGCTCCGTGTGAGCTTTCAAGTTGTGGAAGACTATTTCTCAGAAAGAAAAATTGTGAAAAACTATGGAGTTTTTGTTCTGTTCAGGTCCCTGGCCGGTCTTGGGAATTAGTATTCCGAAGTCATCGACTTTCTTGACCGTCTCCATGAAGGAACGGGCAGAGCCAAGCTTGCCGGCCGGCCGGACGGACATGCATGCTCTCGCCTACTTCTCTTTTCTCTCGGGCTCAACGTGATGTGTCCGTTTTGCTCACATAGTCAACGAAGCCACGAAGGAATGTTTTGACTTTTGAGTTTGATCTGATAGCGGCTGAGGGCATGCACATTGGCACATGTGGTCATGTATATTATACACAATGCTATAATTTTAGCTATAATTATATGCGAGTATAACTTACAAATATCATCAACATTGAACATTGAATTTCCAACTAAATTATCATATGTAAGTTGTCTGTAAAAATGCTACAGACTATATTCATTTGGTCTCTTCATTCTCTTCTCTCACATATCACTCGAACCATCTATAACCGCTTCTTGCAGATAGCTGATTCATCACCATTGTACATGCCGTGATAGCCTTCTTTCTTTCTTTCTTTCTTTCTTTCTTTTAGCGTTAACATTGTTGGGTAGAATTCTCAAAAAAAAAAAAAAAAACATTGTTGGGTAGAGATACAAGACAAAAAAAAACTACATACACCAGCTGCAAGGCTCAGTGTAGCTAAAGGCCGAACTTATGCAAATAACTCGGCTTTACTAATCATCTAAGGTTAGGTATCCTGCTAAAATTAAGATTTCCTTTTGGTTGGTCATGTGGTTAACCGTATAATATTTGAAGAAAAAAGGTTGATGGAAAGCATAGGTATTTATTTTCTAACTATCATTTGGCTTGATATGTTTGGAGTGTTTTCCAATGTGCTTTTAGTTGCAACCAACATTGGTTGCTGAGCTGGGAGAGTGGATGCTCAAATCCTATTTGAGGTTGTAGCAGTCTTAGTGTGTTTGGCTACCGTGTTCCGGTCCTTGTGAAAAAATAGAAACAAAGCATATTTTAATCATGGTATAAGGCCAAATGATCCTTGTGATATCATATATCATATACGCTATTGGATTGATAGCTGGAATGAATTGCAGAAAACAAGGATGCAAAAGTTCTAACCATAAAAAGAAGCCCTAACTTCGTATAGGTGGCACTTATAAGAAGGTAAAGTTTCGTAGGGTTTGGGGCTTCTTCATGGTAACCCACACCTCTTCAACCGTTACGTAACTTCTTTTCAAGTGAGTGAACACCATAATACATTTTCACATTCATGTGTCTCTGTTATAGCTATAGCCAAATTTATTTCCTTATAATATAATATTCTTTTAGGTAAAAGTTATATATTTTTTGTATCACTTCTGAGGTGTCTTTTGCGCTCTTCTCTATCATGTTAAGTTGTTGGTGCACTTACTTGTCCCTAACATATTGAGGTTTTGTTTTGAAAAACTAAATTCGTAATTTATTTGCCCATTCTCTTAAAAATACGTTATAATTTTTTAAAATGCATATTCGTCCTCCTCTTTACGCCATCTCAATTTTTCACTAACTTGCATCTCTTGGCTGTGCACATCATCGATTGTGCCGACCTCACCACATAAAATTGGCGACACTCATCACAAGAATTATTATGGACGCAACCAATATGTTTCCCACCATTTCTCCTATTTATTTTGTTATGTGATCATTGCAAATAGGCCCGGTTCAAGCACAAATTAGGCCTGTAGCGAATTAAATATTATTATTTTGTACTGAAATTTTATACCTTTTAAAAAGATTTTTTGCACATAATAGTATTAACGATAACGACTATAAATTTATCTTTTTACTTTGGTTTCTTAATAGGGGGATGATTCATCTTGTAACATGTTTATTTACAATATTGACCATATAGAAATGATGCTAAATTTTAGTTTGTATTCTTTGCTATACAATTATATTGATTATCTTCAAACAAAGTTGCTTGTGCTAAATTTAAATGGTAGTTTACAAAAAATATTCTCGTATTATGTTTAAACAATTGCATAAATTATATAGTTTACACATATTTACGATAAATATATTCAAATATTATGACCTAAAAATATCTTAATAAAATTTTCTAGTATATGAATTGGTAACCATATTTACCGAAACTTCTAGAAAATAAAATAAATTATTGTCATGATTCTTTACTAATAAGTTAGGTGGGCCTATTAATAAGTTAGAAATCTTGTGCGGGCCACCTTTATTTTAGTAGACCACTTGTAATTAGAATAAAGATACAATTTAATTATTTTTTTGCATGTAATGTCGCGTTTTATCATCTAGCTTATGCGAGTTCCCTCACCTCCTCCCCCGCCAGTTTCTAAATAAAATGTCTTGTATGAAACTAAACATGGAAATCTTGTTAGTATATATTATTTTATGACCTAATGAACATGTTGTCGCTAATCTAATTTATTTGCTCATACATTGTACACATTGATGCTATAGACCTTCAACGATAAACTACGAATTTTGTTTATTTTAATATATTTAATGATGATGCTATATACCTTCATCGGCTGAGTAGACGTGTCCTGCACGTACACCTCTAACAACACCAGCTCCACGACATCGTACAGTTGACGTTTTGACATCGCATGGTAAAGAATGGAGGCATGGAGGCCACTGGCGGCTGCACCCGAGGTGGTGCAGAGAAGATCGACGGTGACCGCGCCTGTGGCGGAGCAAGGGATGCCGTTCGCGCTAGCGCTTGAGGTGGACCACGGAGATTAGCGGCAGCCACGTGCGGCAAGAAAAACGGCTTGATTAAGTTTTTAGGTTTTATATATACATTTTTTCTTTTTGAAACGGCTTGGGGTAATTTTGGAACTTGATAAAAAAACTGACAAGTTTATTCTTCCAAGTTAACGGTCAACTAGCTGTCAACTAAGGGTGTGTTCGTTTTTTGGATGGAGTGGAATGGAATGGTCCATTCCATTCCATTCCATCAGATTCTCTGTTCGGTTGTTTTTGAAAGGGTGGAATGGAACCGAATCAAATTAATCTAAACATTCAATTAATTATAATCTAATTTAATCTAAACATTCAATTAGCCTAATTTAATCTAATCATTCCCTAAACCAATCTCCAAAGCACGGGAGAAGAGGAAGGCTTTGACGAAGCCGCCGGCATGGTCGAGGCCGCGCCTGGCCCGGCCGCCCCTGGCCGAGGCTGCCGCCGCCGCGCATGGCCTGGCCGCCCCTGGGCAAGGCCGCCGCCGCCGCGCCTGTAGAGGCCGTCGCGCCTGGCCTGGCCGCCCCTGGGCAAGGCCGCCGCCGCCGCGCCTGGCCGATTTTTTTTTTAGAAAATTGAAATATTTCTATAAATACCCATACCCATCGGAAAAATATGGAAAGTACATCAAAATGCTCAGAAAAAATAAATGCTAACTATTTATGGCAAAAAACAAACAAGGTTAGATATTTTAAATTGGTAAATATTTGGACAAAAAAACAAATGCACTTCCTCTAATTACGTGGAGTTAAATTTATTAAATGCTCACATAATGCACTTTCTCTAATTATGAACTTAAATTGAACATTTCGGTCTTTTTTTTCTTCCTGTTTTGTTTTTCCAAAACTTTTGTAACTTTTGAAATACAACTCCAAATCATTTTTTTCTTCCTGTTTTGTTTTTCTGTAGCCGTCGCCTGCTGGACGCCACCGCGCCTGGGCATCTCCGCCGGTGTCGGCGCTGCTTGCTTCGCCGGCGAGGCCGCATCTGGTCGAGGGAGAGAGAGAGGAAGACGCGAACGATGTGGAGAGAGAGAGAGAGAGAGGTTAGCATCGCGATTAGCCCACCCGTTCCGCTCGTTCCACTCGGTCCGGCCGATTTGGCCGGACGGGTTGGTTCCGCATCTAGGTGGAATATTCCCTTCGGTGGAACCAGTGCATTCCATTCTACTTCTCAACCGAACGCAGGAACGGGCTCCCAGCGTGGAACCGTTCCATTCCATTCCATCACATTCCCAAACCGAACACACCCTAAGGAAGTGGCATTTTCGGAACCACGACACTAGTTTGATGGCATTCTTAGGATGACGACTAGTTTGATTGCATGGCATTCTCGTAACGCGGCAGTCGTTTGATGGCATTCTCAGAATTTCCTCTTGTTCCTATGCATGGTAAGCTACAAATTTTGAAACTTACTATGTATTATATTTTGTTATTTTTGTATAGATCACAAAATGTTCGTATCTAAGTTTCACGCTTCACATGTAGATGCTTGCATCCATTATCTACGTGTATGATTTCTTTCTGGTTTTTTTTTCAAACTTTGAAATACGATTGTTACGCCCTCAAGAAAAGTGCACTATTTCTTGCGAGTCCGGTCTCCTCGGTTCGGATTTTTTTTTTTTTTTCACCTATGGACGCAGTGTCCTGTGGAAGTGCGGAAGGCTCAAGCCTGCTCTCACCTCCCAGAACACCCAATGGCGCCGCCGCCACCCGCGCGACCTCCTCGTGCTCGCCCGCCTTCCGGTTTGTCTACTCGACAGCCTTCGCGTCGCCCGTCACCCCTCTCAATCCGGAAACCAAGATCAAAGGGGAACGGAAGCGCTATGTGTAGGAGGATGATGGTGATGCGGCCAGTCCAAACAAGCTTGTGCCTCTCTGCATCCCAGTTCCTCATCTTCTCCGATATCTCGATTGCATGAAATTCATATGAGATGTTCAGCTTACAATGTTGCTTCGGGCGGCTACCTAGTCTTTTGTTTGTGTATTTTGGGGTTAGTGCTGGGAGTTCGTCTGAACAAGCGGTTCTGGTGCTGGTCGATGACCGCGGCCGTGCGGGCGGCGTGGTGATTGTCTTGCGACTACTCGTGATAGTGGTGCGGAGGTCGTCCTCGGCGACACTCCAAGCCCTGGGTGGGAGGCCCTGAGGCATGTCGAAGGGAAACCTTTGTCCGGGCTCCTCCCGGACCGCGGCGGCGACGTCCATGGACGCCGTTCCCTTTTTGAAGGCGTCGTTGCGACTCTCTCGGTCCTCGTCACGTGCTCCGGGTGAAAACCTGAGATCCTCAGATCGGGCGGTGGCGGCGCTTTGGCGCCGTGCTCTTCTTGAAGACACCGCTTTGGAGCACACGATTGGTTGCTTCCCGGAGGTTGGGAGGTGTTGGCTGCGGTGGCATCCTCTCGCCGAGCTCTCTCCGGCAAGGTCTACAACTCCCTCTGCACATCGGCGTTTCTTGTTTGGAGCTACCTGGTGCCTGTCTGCAGCTGCTGTAGTGGCGGTGTTCGTCGGCGCACACCTTATCTCACCGGCGTCTCTCTGTGGCCCCCTTATTGAGCCTGGCCGCAGATTTGTGGTCAGTGGCGATGTTTTCGTCCTAGTCTCCTCGGCGGCCCGTTGGGTGGTTTGGTGAGCCTGTCTACCTGTGTGGACGGTGGCGGTGATCTTCGGTGATTACGTGTCTGCAGCTTCTGTGTTCAGTGGCGGTGCTCGTCGGTGCTCACCTTATCTCCACGGTGCGTCGCTTTGTGCCCCCCTTGTTGAGCGTGGCTCCTCGGCGTCCCTTTGAGGCCTCCTGGTGGAGCCTGTCTACGTTGTGGACGGTGGCGGTGTTCTTCGGAGTTCACATGTAATCGCCTAGTAGTTCCTGTTCCTTGTGTGTGTGTGCGGGGTTGTGTTGTATGCTGGGTTCATCACTGTGTATCTTACTCGCCGACTGGCGCTATTAATTTATCGCCGGGCCTTTTTGGTCTTTGTTCTAAACAAATATATCATCGATTTTCTTTTACAAATCTAGGGCACATAAGCTTTTTTGCCACGCAGAGAAATAGAAGGATCTTGATTTTTGCACAAAATATCAAAATTTTCACTTTATCTTGTTGATGCATATTAAGGTCTGTTCTGTTACTTGCTAAAACAACAGATAATACATTCATGTGTACTGCAGTATGTGTAATTTGTATTTCCTATGCTGTATGTGGCCCTTCCAGAAAAAATAGAGAATTTTTCTCATGACGAACTTATAATTTTTGTTCGAGATTATTAGTCTATTTGAGCAAAACTGGCTATTTTACCAAGTGTAGTCGCTAGTCTTGTCCTCTTGAGACCTGTTCTCCATTATGACATCTCTATGTTGCAGATAACCATGGATCCAGAGATTCATCAGTTACAATACATGGCCCTCCGGACATTTTTGAAGGTTCGGAAAAAACTAGTCTTGATAAACTTCCAGAGGTATACAGCAGTATGCTGATTCCCTAATACAATCTCTTTAAAATATTAGTATTGCTATTGATACTGTGTTCATTTGGATGGTAAGTGTTATGATTTTCAAATGAACTCATAAACCATATCTGCCCAAGAATTCATGATTTCATTGACTAGTACTTCTATCAATCATTTGGGAAATTACGTGCACTTGGCACCACCTCAGACATCTGGGCTTTTGACCATACTAATAGCAAACTGTCAAGGCTAAGTGAGAAGGGCATGTACAGTATAAATAGATGTCCCAAAGTCTGTGTGCTTAATTCCTCCGTTGTGCAATTATAATGCACTGCAAAGCATGTATATAAATCTTACTGAAGCTTGCAGTGCTATTGGAATTGTAAGTGTGACTTTTTGAGCATTTTTTCGCAGGATATCTTGAGGCATATACATTCTCTTGTGCCACTACGGGATGCTGCTCGTGCTGCATGTGTATCTCATCGATTTCGACGTTCCTGGAGATGCTTTCCTAACCTCGCATTCGATCTGGAAGCATTGGGCTTGAATAAGGACAAGTGCGTTGAATACGAAGAAAGAGCAAAGAATGTTGTGGACAGAGTCCACAACATTCTTCAGAACCACTCTGGCATTGGTGTGAAGACTCTTAAGCTTAATCTTGTGCTTGTCGTAATGTCATCACGGCTTATTATGTGGAGAGCTGGCTTAAACGTATTGTTAAGCCTGGAATCATGGAACTTGCTGTGAAACTACCTTCGGACCTGGATTACAACTTTTCATGCTCACTTTTCTCCAACGAGGCTACAAGCTCGCTTCAGTCTCTGTTCCTCTCATCTTGTGATTTCATCCGACATCAATAACTGGTTGCTGGAGAAGCTTGACGAGTGTTCGTCTGCGCTCTGTCCGAATCACCGAGGAGGAATTTGGGTGCTTTCTTTCCAGTATTTTGCCTTGGAGAAGTTGTGGCTATGGAGTTGCGATGAGATGGTTATCTTGAAGATACCTTCTCTTCTGCAGCAGCTGAGTTTCCTTGAGGTGTCCCATTGCAGAAAGGTACAGATGATAGAGAGTGATGCTCCAAAGCTCTCCACTTTTAGCTATGTAGGTCCCCCGATAAATATATCGTTCGGGGACTCTTGTCCGGTGAAGAACATGACTGTGTGTAGTTCAGCATATTCTGGTATTGTCCATTTTGCTGGACCAGGCTTCCCTCAATTGCTTCGAATCTCCAAACCCTTACCCTGTCAACATATAGAGAGGTTTGTATTGAATCTTATATAGTGTTTAATTTCTTTGGAACTTAAAACTATCAGAGAGATCTAGGAACATGATTAACCATTGAGCCTATCTTTCTTCAGGCGTTTAATACACCAACTGTACCGGGCAAATTCCCCCATCTGAAATACTTGAATATTTATCTTTTTGGAGGAGACAATTTCAGAGGCTATGATTTCTTCCCTCTGGTATCTTTCCTAGAAGCTTTCCTGCCTTGGAATGTTTCAACTTGTGTGTAAGTATGGTAACCTATTTGAGCCACTGATATGTTGAAAGCAATCAATTTTCAGTCTTTGGATGTATTATCATTAATTATGTTGGCGTCTTTAATACATTGAGCTGTTAGAGGATATAGTGACATCAGTGTTAATTGATCCTATGCAGGCAGGTGAACATGAAAATTTAAGGCACGATTCTATTTGGAGACTCCAGCGGAGAAATGAGGCAGGTTCCGGGGTTCCGCCATGTCAACCTCAAGAGAGTATGCATCACTGGATTTTGCTCCGCGAAGAGCATGGTTGAGCTGATATGTCAAGTCCTTGAGAGCACTCTGTCACTGCAAGTTTTGGTGCTCGACACCCTTGGGTTTGACAGTGCAAATGTGGAACCAGGCAAATGCCACATCATGGGTAAGGAAGCTCTCACCGAAGCTAACAGAGCTGTTGAGGCTTTTCGAACCTATGTTGAGGAGAAAGTACCCTCAAGTGTTGGCTTCAAGGTTTGGGAGCCTTGCAAACGGTGCAATACTCGCAAATCTATGCGTACACTTTAATTTATGTCTACAATGTTAAGCTATATTATGTAAATAAGGAAAAGTCAGAAAGCTTTTGTAACGCCATTACCACAGAATTGTGTAGGCTGTTATTAATCTGTCATGTTTTCCCATGTTTATGAGTAAATTTGATCTTAGGCAGCGGCGCTGCCAAGTATGTGATGTCATGTACACAATAATCCTTGCTGTCGTAGTGAATTGCTTGGTTTATTATCCATGCATGCCTCCCATGCTGATAGAGACATATCTCCCATGCCTCCCATGCAATTTTGCATTATATTGAGCACGCGGGACACGGATGAATACAAACTAGCAGAGTTTTCTTTTAGAAGAAAAGCTAGCTGCATGCACGTTATCGTGTCGATCGAATCCCCAACCGTTTATACTATATATAGTCTGTTTGGGTACAGGTAATTTTTCTGAAACCTTAGCCCTTAGGCATTCAGTTCAAATTTAGACTAGATGCGAAAGCTTATAAACTATCCCTGATCTAAACAGGGAAGTCCCTTAGTAAGTTGGGTTAATTTGAACCGTAAATAAAACTCTACTATATACTTGTTATCTTTCTCTTCTCGAACATTATCCATTAGTAGATGACTGTCAATTATTTCTTGTGATAACAGAGTGAGTAGGTGATCTGCCAACCACTTGTACGTGAATATGTCTTCTGGCAAACCAACCATATAGTAATTCAAGATGGGATATCCACATCAATGCGAACTCAACCATTAATTATACTAGTAACCTTATATATAAAGGGCGGACACCTCCTCAGCCTCTCAGGCCACCTATTACTGTAGTAGCTACAGTAGCTACAGTACGTATCCTAGCCACCCAATTTTAGATCGACGGCTCACGTCAGCTTCTCCCCGGTGAACAGCCACGCGTGCTAACGTGATTGCACGAATTTTAGCGCACAGCGTGACCTGCCCAACCGGCCGCATCCGGTTTCCCGCGTTCCCGCACGATAATTGACGCACGCCACATACGGTCACCGATCGCTGCTAACCGGTAAACCACCACGTCGCACGGTCCTTGACGCGCCCCTTCCCGGTCGCTCGCTGCCTCGCTGCATTTTTACAAAAAAAACGCCCGCAAAGGACTAATTTGTAAAATTTGGAAACCCCAGGAACCTATCTATAAAAACATCAGCACACTTTCTCCTCCCTCTCCTCTCTCTCCGGCACGGCCGGAAATCGCCGCCGCCGCCGACGCAGCACGCCGCCGCTCCGCGCCTTCCAGCTCAGATCGAAGCACACGGTGATCTCCGCCGCCGTCTCCTCTCCATCTCCAGCGACTCTCGCGTGCTGGGCTGCACGACGCACGACGGAATCGTCCCCGCCGCGTCGGGCAGCGGCCGGACGTGAGCTGCATCGAGCGACAACGCTGGGCGAGCAGCAAGCGGCGGCGGCCGGACATGAGCAGGAGGAGCGGCGGCCGAACACGAACAGCAGGCGACGACGCTGGGGCGAGCAGCACGCGGCGGCGGAGGCGGCCGGCAGCGACTCGGAGTCTGACGGCCACGCGCGGCAGGAGAGATCGAGGAGACAAAGAGCCCGCCGTCGCAACTCCGGTCGTCTGCAATCACCTCGGACAGCGAACTAGCTCCACGTCCAGGCGCCATCTACCGCGCAGGCGCGCGTCGCCGCCGGCAGGGCAGGGCAGGCAGAGGTCCTCTGGGTGAGCTAGCTTCCCTTTCCGCCACTCCTTGTACATCGATTCCCTAATTAGTCGGTTGAGAAATCGCAGCTTCTTTGAGACAAACGCTGCAATTTATTGTACTACTACCATGAACAAGAAGATGCAATTCTCCACCATTCACATCTCACTTTTGCAGGAGAAGAAGATCAGCAGCGGATTTGCAGATAGAAACAGGGGTTAGGCAAAGCCGATTTGAGCAGTTCCGGCCAGCAACTAGCAACGATGGATCCATTCTTCGGTGAGCTAGCTTCCCTTTCCGCCACTCCTTGTACATCGATTCCCTAATTAGTCGGTTGAGAAATCGCAGCTTCTTTGAGACAAACGCTGCAATTTATTGTACTACTACCATGAACAAGAAGCTGCAATTCTCCACCATTCACATCTCACTTTTTCAGGAGAAGAAGATCAGCAGCGGATTTGCAGACAGAAACAGGGGGTTAGGCAAAGCCGATTTGAGCAGTTCCGGCCAGCAACTAGCAACGATGGATCCATTCTTCTGTATTTTTTTTACTTTGCCGATGACAAATTCAATTCCAATGTGACAATTTTATATTTAATTTCCATGGCCATGGCCATGTCCGGTTCAATTTTTAGGAGAATAAATCTTAGATTGAAATTAAATATTTACCCTCCCCCGCCAATACATTAAGATTATTTGCGTCATTTCCTAACTTCCCGCTCTCTTCTTAATTAGGTGATCAATGGTCTTCAGTCCGGTGTATAAAGGTTAATTTTTTCAAAGTTCATGGACGGTATAAATTAACGGTCGTTTAGATGCTCTTTCACGGAATTACCTGTATCCTGGGTTGAATTTGTCACAGATGAAAGTGCAGTTCGCGAGTATAAAAGGTAAAATTTTGATATCACTAACACCTTCTTCTGTTAATATAGGTGAAACAATTATCATTACTTCAAGACAGTGGCGTTTCAGATTTATCATACTAAAACAGGTAACCTTCTTTTTCCGAGAAGGAAATATTTATGAGTTTACCACTATGAAGTTTTGTTTTATTCTCCTACATGATAGGATCTTCTTCAGCTATGGCCTCATTATATTTAGTTAAGGCTTATTTTAATTCCTCTGTTTCTTCAGCTAAGGCCTCATATATTTTGTTTTTCATGCACGATAGATAAATCGATTGCTTCTTCAGCTAAAGCCTCATATATTTAGTTAAATCTTATTTTAATTCCTCTGTATTTTTTTGTCATTGGTCAAGTTTTATCTAAAATATCCAGCTGCTATGATTGTCGTGGTATACGGAACTGAAATTCTAGTGTTAGCCTATTAGAACATTACTTTCAGTTTGGCTTTGATTCTGATCACTAATTGCCTACTGTTGCTGGTTCTTTCTTCTGAGGTAAACCAATGCCTTTCTTTTTATTAATGCCAAGAGTCCAAGACCGATCTCCCGGAGTTGTTGGATTATTATGATTCATTTTCTGTTCTTGCAAACATAGTATATGCATTGGATCGAGTTTATATTCTGCATCCGCTATAGTTTCACCCTCTCATCAGGTTTGTAGAGGAGCTCAGGCCAAATAATATATGATCTAATCCTGATATATTGTGTTTCTAGGCTTCTGTATTTCATACAATTTTTTGACTTAAGAACATTGCCTTCTGGTGTTTAGTAGATATAACATCTTTCTTCTACACACCCATAGTTTCAGTAAAATTGATGATGTTAGACGCATATGGATAAATTGGCATGCTCTTGGAAAACACAGGGAATGATTTTCCTCCTTCTCTTACTTCAGAACTCCTAAGTGCAATCGTGGTATTGAATCAGTGGTTTCGTATTTTGGAGAGAGTCAAATGGTAAAGACCGTGATGTAGTTGACTGGCATGCTGTTCATGTAATAGGTCCGCATGCTCTGAATTTGCATGAGCAGACCACCCTATGTGCACAGAAATTGGAATTTAAATAACGTTGGCAACGAGTTTCTGTACCTGATTCACCATTTTCCGCAGGTCGGTTGAGGTTTGTCTCTGAGCATTGGTATTTGAAAGGGCATGGCGCCCCCATGTGTGGTTTTGGTAATTAATGACAATCCCTATGGACTAATGGTTGCATTGAGTTATTCTTGTAGTGTTTGTCCATAGGCAAATGCTTGAACTCCATATGTTGGATTCAAGGTTGATGCCATAAAGATATTGATATAATGGAGTATTTGGCATCAAGATCATCGAGTTGTATGGATATATTTGATATGATCAAGAAGAAGAGTATGTGATGACCAAGTTGTTATTCGAGTAGTTATCCGATGATTGGTCATATGCGAGTTGAGCATATTGCAAGTATGTCTTGAAGAAAAGGATTAGGTGATCATTCATGGTTATCTTCAAGTCATCATCTATTGAAAAGAGAAGAAAAGATACAAGGTTGATCAAGATATTGATCGACAAACAAAGCTACAAGATGTACCAAGTATCTTTCCATGGGCTTGCATCAAATGAAGATTTCATATAGCCCATGAAGGATGACGTCAAGTGGTGATCGTCATCAAGATTGAGTTGTGCAAGTTCAAGAGAAGTATCTCGACGATATTATATGTTTGAAGCTTGCCACCCATTTGGAGATAATGGTCAAGTGAAGATGTGCCGATGAGAGGCTCTCCCATAGTGGAGTATGGGGGAGAAATATGTGGATCTTCACCAAGCGAAGCGCAATCAAGAAAGGTGGTCCACTTGAGAAGATCAAGATCGTCATCATCTAGTCAAGTGGAATGCGCAAGGCAAAGGTATGATCTTGATAGGGTTTCTATTTTACCGGTCTCATGTTGTTAGTCGGGAGACCGGGTTATTGGATAGACACCGTACTATCAAGAGGGGCTCTCGATTGAGCTTTAGCGTATCAGTTGGAGAGAGCTCAAACCTGTGCATACTTAGCATCATCATCTTTCTTGGTTCTTATTTGGCTTATCTCTTTATGAGGTTTTGGAACTTGTTGTGACCTTCATAACAAGCTCAAGTTCACCGAAAACAGATTTCGTATGAAAAACTTGTTGCGTTTTCGGTTTTGGAGTTTCTCCCGGTTCATCTTTTATAGAGAGGTTTCACCTTTCTACATTTGGTTTTATACTCCCTTGTTGGACTATGATTTTTTCCTGTATCAGCTTGTCGTGCTCGTTGTGGTGATTCCAACGAGCCCAAGAACATCGAAAACGGAGTTCGGATACTCAAGTTATGCTCGTTTTCATGTCGGTGTTTTTCTGTAATTTACATGGTCGGTAGTACCGGAAATAACCTCCGGTACTACCGACGAAGCGCGTTTCGGTACTGGTTTTTAGTGTTCCTAAGCGGTAGTACCGACCCATAGCACCCCCGATGCTACCGGGCCTTGTCTGTTTTGTGTGGGCTGGTAGTACCGGGGTTTTTGGCCCGGTACTACCGGCCGTACGCGTTTTTCTGGCCAACGGGCAGATTTTGACCCACCTATATAAGGGGGTCTTCTTCTCCAAGGAGACCCAAGCCTTGAGCTCGAAAATCCCCCACCATTATTGACCTTTTGGAGCTTGCTTTCTCTCTATCCCTTCATGATTCTTGCCTCCAATTAGAGGGAAAAGAGAGAGGAGATCTAGATCTATCATTCCACCAATCAATCTTGGAGGAATTTGGTGTTCCTCTTTGTTCTTCCTCTCTTCTCCTCCCAATAGCATTAGTTGCTTTGGTGGGATTTGAGAGTGAAGGATTTTGAGCACTTCTTGTGTTCTTACCCATTGCATCGGTTGCATCGGTTTGAGTTCTCCACGGTGATACGTGGAAATCGAAGTTGAGAAGCTTGTTACTCTTGGGTACTTGGGGTGCCCTAGAGCTTGTCCTCTTGGGTACTTGGAGTGCCCTAGACGGTCCTTGTTGATCTCAGAGTTTTGGTGGCTCGCGGGATAGTTGGGAGACTCCAATTAAGTTGTGGAGTCGCGCCCCAACCTTGTGGGTCTTGTGGCTTTGGGAGCCGCGGGATTCCGGTGAGAGCCTCCAATTAAGTTGTGGAGTGTGCCTCATCCTTGTACGGGTTCGGTGACCACCCTCAAGTGTCCCATAGTGGCTCGTGGCACTCTACATTGGTAGAGGCACGAAGTAGATTACGGTGTGCCATTTGACGGCTATTTGGGGATCACTTTGTGACTCCGCACCGCTCCAACGGAGACGTAGCTTTCATTGGGAAGTGAACTTCGGGATAAATCCTCGTCTCCAAGTGCCTTGGTATTTCTATATCCGAGCTTCTTACTTATACTATTTACTTTGTGATGGCCATCAAGCTTGAAGTAATATATCTTGCTATCACATATTTGCTTATCTTGTTTAGCATAAGTTGTTG
Organism: Poa pratensis; assembly: GCA_947311845.1. NCBI lineage: Eukaryota > Viridiplantae > Streptophyta > Magnoliopsida > Poales > Poaceae > Poa > Poa pratensis. The sequence continues at coordinate 147,572,545 of CAMZMU010000041.1, forward strand.
GTGCACATAGGTTAACCTGGCTTGTTTAGGTTTCGTGCTTGATAAATTAAACGCTAGTTTTATTCCGCATTTATTCAAGCCTAAACCGCAAAGAATTTTAATCGCCTATTCACCCCCCCTCTAGGCGACATCCGTGTCCTTTCAGTATTCTTCTACCTTTCCTTTTGTCAGTGTGCTGATTTTATGTGTGGATAGCATATATAGAGATTGCAGCATGTAAACTAAGATATTTTTCCTCTTAATCATTTTTTCTTTACATGGGTTTGATGCCAGGTTCAGATCTTTGGCTCACATCGGTCGCTCCTTATAGGCTGTGTTGTGGATTTCATCTAACGAGCATCCTGATTCTCCTACTTCCACTGGCGCTTTTGTCTTGAGCAGACACAGTCCATGTTATTGTATGGACAACTTGCGTTGGTGCTGTTTAGTTTTCTTGCCCACCCACCCACCGCAGTGCATGTTTATTTTGTGGATTTCCCTTTGTTTACTTCTTCTATTTATTGAATTGGGTGAGCTCATTTGGGGCTTCTCTTTGTTCGTGCAACTATTTGACTATGAAAGATTTGAATTGACCATAGGTAGGCTCATGTCGTTCATCTTAGGTTAGTGTTGTTTATCCAGAGTCTATGTATATTGTGTTCATACGCTCATGAGGATGTCGTCCGTGGGGAAGTGTGTGCAAAACTGAACAACTAAGCCTATTTAGCTGCATCATGAGAATGAAATTCTTTGTGCAAGCCATGCTTTAGTCTTCGAAATGAGACAAGCAAATGATGGGTTTAGACAATAATTATTGTTGTTCCATTTTTTATCTGTGTGATAGATTACTCATATGATTTTCTATATACTTATGACACAACATAGTATCATGTATTGTTTTTTCGAGTTATGAATTTGTGTAGATGTAATTGGAAAGCTCCTATTTTAACTAACATATATTCTTTCGCCTTTTGGATTTTTTCTCAAATTCCCTGTTGTTAATAACTTCACCGTGGGCCCGTTCTGTCAGCAATTTTTCTTTTCCCCCCAGAAAAAATAACAGAAAATACTAAAACCCTGACAAGTTGGCCCAGTTCGACTAAAAAATCCAAAAAAATGATTAACACTACAAAATTAATATCTTTAAATCTAACCATAAAAAAATATGGAAAATATATCAAAATGAACACAAAAAAAGATGCTAACTACTTATGGCATAATGCAAAAAAAGTTGAAGATTTTAATTCGGTTAATATTTGGAGAAAACCCAAATTCATTTCCTCAAATTATGGATTGTGGAGTTAAATAAAATTTTCAAGGCAAAAATACAAATTTAAAAAATCTTCCCAAATTGTTCAACAATTAGAAATAATTTAGCTGAAGTCCCTCCAATTATTCAGATAAATCTAATAAATGTCCAAAATGACTAATATTTGGAAATAACCATAATATATTTCCTCTGATTATGGTTGTAAATAAGAAAATTATGGCAAAATAGAACTAAATTGGATCATTTAAATTAGGCTAACATATTTGGAGGCAATAAAACTTAAAACTCTCTAATTATATATTTAATTTTAAAAAAACGGATTAAACAAATATTTCAAGGAAAATGCAAATTCATATCCTCTAATTATGAATTGAATTTTAATTAAATTAAATAGATACTCATATAATGTATTTCCTCTAATTATTGAGTTAAATTAAATATTTAAAACAAAACTCAAACATATTATATCAATTCGAATAAGTTAATATGTACAATTTAAATATTCCCTAAATTGTATTTCATATTTTGTTGTTTTTCCTTTTTTTTTTTATCCCACGCAAATTTTGTTGCTACTTTAACTTAAACAACTATTGCTCTCTATCCATGTAAAATTAAAACTTAGAAGGATGATTTTACAACGATTTTCTAACAACAATTATTCAACGATACTTATTCCGCTAAGATAAATTTAAAATGAAATTTGTTTTCCGTATTTTCTAACTGTACACAAAAAATGATCTTTATCAGATGAGTTTTCGCGAAGAGTGCGGCGAGCTAATGTTTTAAGATATTTAAACACATTTCCAAAAAACTGCTAAATGATGAATATTACAAAATTTCAAATTCTTTTCAAATCTAAGCATTTTGCAAACGTGAAAATAATTCGAATATAAAGAACTTCCCAATTTTTAGAAATCTAAACAACTAATAAATGTAAACTTTCTTTGAATTCCAACTGTTTTAAAATCTGAACAATTTTTTAATTGCGGACATTTTCAAATATGAATTTTAACACACGGGCGTGGTGTGTCGACGCGCCATCTTGCCTAGTATACTAAGAGCAAGAACAATAGCTCCGTTGGCAGCGGGCTACAAGCCTATGCCACGTCACGTAAATTCTCCGTGAAAAAAAAAGCAGTACAGTAGAGCAGGCTATAGTGTCTGCTTTATTGAATATTCAAATAATTTAATACTTGTAGCGTGGTGCTACATGCAAGACACAGAAACATTCAATCAATGTTATAGCCAGCTTCAGTGGCGGACAAATTTGTCGAAGCCTGGGCACGTCGCAAAGCAAATAATTTTTTTTCCGAACAAATATAAATATCAAATGAAGTAAATATTGTTTTCACAATAGTTTTAATGGAGAAACAGACATACAATCCATTACGTGTCAGGATTGATTTCGGGACAATGGTCGATGAGAGTCGGGATTGATTCATGAGCATAGTTTAAAAGCTCTCGATATTTTAAAAATTTGAAAACAGAATTTTAAAAAATTTACATGTATACATACAAATATATCTGCAGAGATTTGCTAGATAATACGTTCTATTTTAGTTTACACAAAATTCACCAAAAATGTGGTTCTAAAAAGGAAAAATAAATACTATTTTCTCTTCCAACATTTATCTTTTTTGTGTAGGCCACAAATGTAAAAAAAATATTCAATTCAAATTTGATCGTACACATTTTTTTTGCGGAGGAGTTTTATTTCATAGTGAAAATAGAGTTACAGTTGCCTAAACAGTGAGCAACTCTATTCTGATTTTGATGAATTTTACACAATTGACATCTATATATACTTGTATGTTTTTTCGAAAATAATTGGAGGCCTAAAATTGAAATTTCCGGTTTTTAAAAAAAGTGGGACCAGTGGAGTTTTGGAGCTGCAAATGCTTTTTGCAAAATACCCCATTTAATGGGAGAAAAATGATGTTATATAAAAGACAAAAGACAGATTCAGCAATGTTGGTATTGACAAAAGACGGATTCAGCAAGGTTGGTATTCATGAATGTGGCACACGGCATGGCTGCACATGTCTTGTTTATTTCTTACCGGAGTTTTACTACTGCGATCATTGGCTGCCTGACTGCCTCTGCCTGTCTGCATGTGCAAGGAGCGGTCAAGGCTGGACGAATTTGCCTTTCTCATTAAAAAAATGCCGCACGGATTTGCCCATGCCAGCTCCTCGGTTTGTGGCTGGAAACGAACTTGCGCAATGGGCGAGCAGCAGCCAACCACGTAGTATATTCAATATCTTGAATTGCATGCGCGTAGCATTAAATGGTGGGGCCGAGCTGCTACCACACACAAATCATGCAGGACCAAGCGAGACCGGGTGCCATTCGTCCGCACCCCGCTGCGTCCGCCGTAGTCTTTCGCACTAGCTACATACAGGCTCCAATGCGTTGGTTCTGGAGCTGCAGCGCCGGCTTCCTTCTCTCTCATCTTTCCTCTCTCTTACACGTAGGATTTGGATGACGTGGATTTCCTTACAGCCTGCTGCTCCGTTCCGTAAACAAGGCGTGAAATCTCAGGCACTCGCACAAGGCAGCTGCATGCGGGGCAAAATCAACGTTTTCTGGACTGTTTTGCCCTTGTTGAAGGCACTGTGCACCGGATCTGCTCCGGCGTAAATTAATCAGCATGAATGCGACCTGCCCACTCCGCTAATGCTTCGTGCTTCGTGCCCAGAGGTAGAGAGACGACGAGAAAAAAAACAAGGAAGAAATGACCTTCAAGCTTGTCCGGGCAACGCAATGGCACCCTTGCCGTTGCTGCTGCTGCTGCTGCTCCATCTCGCCCCCGGCCGTGTGCTGCTCCCGGGCTCGGCGGCGGCGTCGACGGTGGTCACACACTTGCCAGGATTCGATGGCCCTCTCCCCTTCTACCTCGAAACCGGGTAAGCACCGACAGCCAAAACTTCGTTGCCGGCCGGTTCGATCCTGAAGCGGCTGTGCGATGCAGGTACGTGGGCGTGGAGGAGGAGACCGGACTGAGCTTTTCTACTACTTCGTCGAGTCGGAGCGGAGCGTCAGCACGGACCCCGTGATCCTGTGGCTCACGGGCGGGCCTCGCTGCACTGTCTTCAGCGGCCTCGCCTTTGAAGTTGGTCAGTCAGGACGCCGAAATAATCAGCACCCTACATTTTTTTTCTTCGGTTGCTAGCTCACAGTTTAATGAGCTGCCTGATATCCATGATCCATCCATCGCCGTGCAGGTCCTGTGAAGTTTGTGTTGGCACCCTATACTGGTGCTCTGCCGCAGTTAGTATATAACCCTTTGACATGGACGAAGGTAAGAAGACCATCATCCATCCATGATGCTTGAGATGATGTTCCTCTTCCTCATTTTTCTTCTCTGTTTTGTGGTTAACTGACAACGGCTATCAGATGGCAAGCATCCTCTTCTTGGATTCGCCTGTCGGCTCGGGTTTCTCGTACGCGCGCGATCCCAAAGGTTATGATGTCGGCGACTACTCATCGTCTCTGCAAGTCCAAATATTTCTGAATAAGGTGATTAGAGGAATGATTAATTGTTGTCCTACCGTCAGCACGGTCTTGAATGGACGAACGTCGTGCGTTTATTCCCTGACCGCTCTATGCCTGGCTATGCAGTGGTTCACTGATCATCCCAAGTACCTTTCAAATCCTTTCTACTTCGGAGGCGATTCATACGCCGGAAAAGTGATTCCATTAATCGCACAAAGAATTTCAGAAGGTGATCCTCTCTTTAGAATACTGCACGCACACATCCTGATGAATGTGTAATAAACGCCTTCTAAAAAAATGTATCATCGCACTTTAGAATACCCTATCACCACTTAATGCATTTCCAGCTCTCATTTTCTTCACGAGGTTTAAAGGACTAGTGCAGTAGTGCGGGAGGTTCTTCAAATAAAAATAGAATAGAAAAGAAAATAAAATTTTCAATTTCTTCCGAGTCACCAAGCTCACTTTTAAATTTTCTTCTACAATGCTCCAGGAATTGAAAAGGGGCAGCAGCCTCTTATTAATCTCAAGGCAAGTTTTTCTCTACCCTTCAAACACTTGCTATTTGCAACAGATCAGAAACGAGTGCAATGAGTGTGTGACCCTGATCACGTCTCTAATTTTTTTTTGAGTTAATGCAACTATTTCCAGGGCTATCTGGTCGGCAACCCTATAACAGACCCCAAGTTTGATACAAATTTCCGAATTCCAAGTGCTCATGGCTTTGGGATTATATCTGATCAAATATACGAGGTAATCACACATTCATTCGCTGACAAAAGTGCGATGATACATTTTTTTGGTAGTATCTACTTGTTGAACTAAGAATTTGTAGCATTTTTTTTTCAAAGGCCGCAATGAAGAACTGCAACGGAGATTTTGTAAACCCGTCGAATCAATTGTGTGCTGGGGTGCTGCATAAAATCGAAAATGTAAAATTTACGTATTACCTATTGTTCTCCGGTGAACTACTTGTGTTGCCAACGTCAACTAACGTACATCCCTTTTACCACAGCTTATTTTTCAGATTGCAGATGCACACATTTTGTACAAACATTGTGTCGACGATCCCGTGCCAAAACCGTTCGATGATGCTTCACGAAGAAACTTTCTGCTGGAAGAATCTATCCATATAAACGCAGCACCTATTCGACCCGAGTTGGATTGTTTTGTTAGTGTTTCTTCATCACTTGAGTGTCAATTCGATAGAAGAATTTTGCTGAACGTGACAATGTCACATGGCACTCTATTACCATATCATGGACTTATCTGCGTGTCTCATTTCTAAACTGCAGACATATGGTTACTACCTTGCATACTTTTGGATGAACAATAACTTGACAAGAAATGCCCTCGGGGTCAAGGAGGTAAACATGCATGATATTTTGCTAACGTTTCTTGTAGGAAGTATTATCTGCATTTCTAATGTCATTAAGTGGCATTAGCTTTTTTTTGGCTCCAACGTTATACCTAGTTGGTAGAAGATTGTTGTTGCAAGGTCAAAAGTGCAAAACAACACAGTTTTGAACCCTAAATAGTCTTCAGTTTTCTTGTGACCTTAAAATTTCCAAACCGCCCAAACATAACCCTAAGCTTGCAAAACCGTTTACCTTTAACCCTGAATTTTTACTCAATCTACTGTTTTTCTTATTACTTTCAAATCGTCGAAAATAAAACAAAAATTCACAATTTTTCACTTTTGAACTCTTCGCTAATTTCAAAAGTGAACAGTTTGGTGATTTTCTGGTTCATTTTAGACAGTTTTGAAGTTGAGGCAAAGTTAAGGGTTTTGATAGTGGATATTTTCCTACTCCAGATATTTGGGACAATTGACAATAAATAAATTTGGCATTAGGAAACAATTGGCGAGTGGATAAGGTGCAACAAAGTGCTCCCGTACACATCTGATATGGATAGCAGCATAACGTACCATCTCAACTTAACCACGAGAGGTTACCGGGCACTCGTCTATAGGTAAAGGCACATCATCAATGCAAGTTTCATTATTCATAGTATTGACTCAGAATCTCGTTCCTCATTTTCTAACTAGAACCCGAGTGAATGCAGCGGAGACCATGACCTCCAGGTACCATTGCTCGGCACTCAGGCTTGGATCAGATCCTTGAACTTCTCCATCATTGATGACTGGAGGGCATGGCATCTCGATGGCCAGGCTGCAGGGTCAAGTCATTTTTCCATCAATTTTGAATATGATAAATGTTATTATTTTCTTCTGAATGCATCCTTTCTTTCGAGCAGATTTACGATAGCATACGCGAATAACTTGACATTCGCCACAATAAAGGTTATCTTGCTTCACTCTTCAAACCATGTTCCTTGTCCACGCATTGTATGGGACAACCATATGTGTTATCCATGATAGAGCCCCTGATGATTTGTTTCTTTCTGCAGGGTGGTGGCCATACTGCTCCAGAGTACCAGCCTGAAGAATGCTTTGCCATGGCCCAAAGGTGGCTGGACAATGAGCCTCTTTGACGCCTCTTCTTCGATCGCTTCAGGGTTTCAGACATCACAACCACTTTTGAGGCGCATCAAATAGCCACGAGTCTGATGACCCAGCAAGCATAGCCCATGTATTGTTAAGTTGAACGACACATCATAACATGGGGCTAACATGTACTACACCATGACACATTTCTATGCGTGTTTTATATTAAATGAGGGAGTACATTAAGAATCCACGTGCACAAGATTCCAAGTACTGATCCTGCAGAAGAAAATATCCTGCTACCATCTTTAATTGGAATCAGCAGCATCGAGGGCCATCACTCCATGTGACATGTCTGCAGTTTTAATCAACATGAAGTTCCATGCGCAAGGATGTGGACCGGGACATAATTGTAGTACGGAGTACGTTCCATTTCCAGCCTTAGCACGAGGAAAAGATTGGCAGCGCCGAAGGATTCTTCTAGATGGCTACTCAAATTCCTCACGGCTGCTGCTTCTCTTTCACTGCCTCCTTCTGCTTCTCCTGCCGCGGCTTCCGCTCTCGCGCTCCGCGTCGGCGGTCTCCCACCTCCCCGGATTCAATGGCCGTCTGCGCGCAAGCTGGTTCTTTTTTGGACATAAGCCACCACGTGCCCAGCTTTAACTTAATAAAGCCATGGGTGGACAGGAACATGAGATTGGGCAGCATGGGTGGCCGGCGAGTGAGTAGCAGCATAGGTAGCCTGCAATGTCTTCACCAGCTCGTTGACCGCAGGAGCTTAGCCTTGATGAGAGGTCGCCACTGCTGAAAACAAAGTAAAGATTTGAAAAGCACATCAGGAGGTTGGCTTGGCGAGGAAAAATCGCTTCAATAGAAAATTGTTACGCGTAGTCCACAGAGCCCAGCAAAGCACAACAACAAGGATCCATATAGCACCTTTCTGTTTTTACCAGCAAAGGCATTAAGAGTCACAACGATGAGCCCCCAACATGGCTCTCACTCCACTCCAAACAAATTGTGCCAAGACGCATTCAAAAAAGATATGATTGACAGACTCTACATGACCACACACGGCACATAGGCCGTCCGACGGTCCTGTCTCTTCGCAATTTGCTCTCTCGAATGCAGACGACCTCTAGCAAGCTGCCACAAGAAGATTTTAATTTTCAGCGGTAAAGAGACCGACCAGATATCCTTGGCGGTAAAGAGAACCTAAGGAGTTTTGACTCACAGATACAAGTGAGTAACATTTCATTTACGTTGGTTTTGTGCTATCTGACAAGGAAACACGTGTTTGTGCTTTTTTCACTAGTAGGAAAAGGCCTTTTAGTGGCGCACCAAAAAGTCTTTCTGTGGCGCATGGTGGGTGCGCCACTAAATCCTCGCCACAAAAATATTATTTCTGTGACGCACGGCCCATGCGCCACAGAAAAGTGCAAGATTCTGTGGCGCACCCCCAAGTGCATGCGCCACAGAAATATTTCTGTGGCGCACCCCGCTACCATGCGCCACAAAAGTTTTTTTGAATTTAAAAAAAAGGGAGGCCAGATCTAGATCTGGATCTAGATCTGGCCGCCGGAATTTCGAAATTTGGCCGGAATTTGGCCGGAGCTCGTCGGAGGCCGTGGTGCCGGTGGCCATGGCCGTAGGTGGCTTGGCCGGAGGTGGGTGGAGGAGTGGGTCGCCGGAGGTGGGTGGGTGGAGGATGGGGGTCGCCGGAGATGGTGGAGGAGGAGAAGGATGTCGTCGGAGGAGGTCGTCGGGGTGGAGGAGGAGGTGGAGGTCACCGTCGCCGGAGGTGGAGGTGAAGGTCGCCGTCGTCGTCGCCGGAGGTGGAGGTGGAGGTGGTGGAGGAGGTCGTCGTCGCCGGAGGTGGTGGAGGAGGTTACCGTCGCCGGAGGTGGTGGAGGAGGTCACCGTCGCCGGAGGTGGAGGAGGTTGCCGGGGTGGTGGAGAAGGACACCGGAGGTGGAGGTGGAGGTGGAGGTGGAGAGAAGAAGTGGAGGAGAGGAGAGGAGAAGTGGAGGAGAAGTGGAGGAGGGAGGAGAAGGGAGAGGAGAAGTGGAGGAGAGGAGAAGTGGAGGAGAAGTGGAGGAGAGAAGGAGAGAAGGGGAAAATAGAGGGAGAAGGAGGGCTTGGGCGGGATTCAAATTTCGAATCCCGCCCAACAATTCTGTGGCGCACCAACCACCGTGCGCCACATATAAACCCGGTGAAATCGAGCTCCATTTTTTCTCACGATTTTTTGATATATTAAACGCATTTTTTCGACATCGTATGCAAAAGTTATGCCCCTGCAAAGTTTTTTTTTCTGTTTTTGCAAAAAAGGTCAAAATTCATATTTCAAAATTTCTATACCAACTAGACACTAAAACGAAACTACATGTCAAAGGATTTTATTTTTTGAACTTTTTATCACTTTCTTTTCTTGTTTACAGAACTGAAAAGGCGATCCACGGGGGGTAGGCATGCGTGAGAGGGAAAAAAAATTCTGTGGCGCACCCACCTCCATGTGCCACAGAAATATCACTTTCTGTGGCGCACCCGGCTACATGCGCCACAGAAATGTCACTTCCTGTGGCGCACCAGGCCATGTGCGCCACAGAAAGTCACATTTCTGTGGCGCACACTCCCCATGTGACTTTCTGTGGCGCACATGGCAAGGTGCGCCACAGAAAGTGACATTTCTGTGGCGCATATGGCCTGGTGCGCCACATAATTTTTTTTTGTGACGCATGGCTACTTGGTGCGCCACAAAAAGTGATCCACAGAAAGGCACTTCGCTACTAGTGTTTGCTCAAATTCACAATTGCATATGCCAATCATATGACATTTGCGGCAGTAAAGGTTATATCCTCTTTCTTCCCTGATATCACTATGTCTATGTGCATAATGCAATCGCCTTTACATGCATACGGAGATGTTATACATGGGAAGTGGCATGATAAAATCATGATTTTGCTTCTTACGTTCACAGGGAGGCGACCATACAACAATAAGCTACCGGCCCAAACAAGGATTGGCCATGGCTCAACGAAAGTGTGCATGCTAACATTTCAGTTATGTTTTTGTTTCTGGGAGTAACATTTCAGTTATGTTGGTTTTGTGCTATCTGATAAGGAAACACGTGTTTGTGCTTTTTTGCGCAAATTCACAATTGCATATGCCAATCATATGACATTTGCGGTAGTAAAGGTTATATCCTCTTTCTTCCCTGATATTCACTATGTGCATAATGCATTCCCCTTTACATGCATACGGAGATGTTATACATGGGAAGTGGCAGGATAAAATCATGATTTTGCTTCTTACGTGCACAGGGCGGCGACCATACAACAATAAGCTACCGGCCCAAACAAGGATTGGCCATGGCTCAACGGTGGCCGGACGACAAACCTCTCTAATGCGTCTGTGTTGGCTTCACCGTCTCCTCCCTGCAAGAGTGGCTGTACTCGGGCCTAATTTGTTTGGGCTGCAACAATGGCTGAAGTGTCTGTGGTGGCAAAGCTGTTGTACCGCAGAAGCAGTTGTGAACTTGTGATGAAGGTTGGTCGTTTGCCAATGCAGCTATGCAGTGGCGGCTGCGAGCTGAAAAAGTATCTGAAATACCCCTGAGATTTCAAGACCGCACTTATTTGCTATTCGAGTGAAATGCATGTACGGTACCTGAACTTGTCGTGCATGTCCAACACGGTCCATGTACTCAGAAAACGCACCAAAACAGTCCCTGAATTCGTCCAACATGTCCAACACGGTCCATGTACTCAGAAAACGCACCAAACCAGCCCCTGAATTCGTCCAACATGTCCAACACGGTCCATGTACTCAGAAAACGCACCAAAACAGTCCCTGAATTCGTCCAACATGTCCACGTACGGTCCTATGTACGTTTGCGTACGTATTTCGCTGACGTGGCTATGTATTGGGCCCCCACCATCGATCCAGCAACAGGCCCATTCGCATCTTAGGACGTTTTTGCCTGTATCCCTTTGACAACTTCAGCGATACCCCTGTTTCCCCTGTTCTCGCGGAGACAACGATACTCGGCGACGACGGCGCCGGTAGAAGCTGATCGCGGATCATCTTAGGATCGCTGATCGCGGATCATCTTAGGGGCGCCGGAGATGGCGCCGTCGCGGCGGCCGGAAGGAGCTCCTGCTCCTAAGAGCATCTCTAGCAAAACCCGCAAAACGGTCAAACCCGCATAATAACCGCCCGATGCGGATTGAAAACCGCAAAACGGCGGAGAATAGAATCCGCAAATTTACCCAACCCGCAAAAGATTTTGCAGGGCCCCGTGAATCCCCGCCTCGGAACGGCTTTTTCGCGGATTTGGCGCCAAATCTAGGGGCCCCTGCATTTGGTCAAAACGGTTGGCGGGTGGGAGTTTTCACCACGCGTTCTTCCTCTCTTCTTCCCCATCTCGCCGCCGCCGCCGCCGCCTGCGAATCCCTCCCTTTCCCGGCCGCATCTGACGGCGCCCCGCCGCACGCGAGCTGCCCCGGCCGCGGAGGTCCCCTTCCGCCGGTTTCCCCTAGCCGCGTCCGCGGAGAACGGAAATCTGCGCCGCCGCCGCCGATCTGCCGGTGAGTCTAATTCCGCTCGATTTCGCTTCGATTTCGGCCGTAGTAGTAGGTAGTGAGTATGCCTTGCCCATTTCAGATGGAGTTGAGCCCGGAGGAAGAGCTCGTGCTCTCCGATTCGTCCTCCTCCGATTCGTCCTCCTCCGGAGAATATTCTGTTTTGCGGTTCTGCTTTGCGGGTTCTGCTCCGCCGCGTGACGTTTCGAGCCAAAAAACGCGAGTTGCGCGAACTGCAAAACTGTTTTGCGGGTTCGTGTTTTGCGGGTTCTGCTAGAGATGCTCTAACTACGGTACGTTCGATTATGCTCTGTAGATCATGATGTAGTCGTTTTGGTAACAAGATTTCGGTTGATTTGAGTGCTGGTTGTTATTGATTTTGGCATCCTCTTCTTGGATTCGCCTGTCGGCTCGGGTTTCTCGTACGCCCGCGATCCCAAAGGTTATGATGTCGGCGACTACTCATCGTCTCTGCAAGTCCAAATATTTCTGAATAAGGTGATTAGAGAAATGATTAATTGTTGTCCTGCCGTCAGCACGGTTTTGAATGGAAGACGTCGTGCGTTTATTCCCTGACCGCTCTATGCATGGCTATGCAGTGGTTCACTGATCATCCCAAGTATCTTTCAAATCCTTTCTACGTCGGAGGCGATTCATACGCCGGAAAAGTGATTCCATTTATCGCACAAAAAATTTCAGAAAGTGGTCCTCTCTGTAGAATACTGCACGCACATATCCTGATATATCACCACTTAATGCATTTCCAGGGCAACTCTAATTTTCTTAACGAGGTTTAAAGGACTAGTACGGGAAGTTCTTCAAATAAAAATAGAAAAAAAAATCAATTTCATCAGAGTCACCATCGCTTTTTAATTTTCTTCTACCATGCTCCAGGAATTGAAAGGGGGAAGCAGCCTCTTATTAATCTCAAGGCAAGTTTTTCTCTACCCTTCAAACACTTTTTATTTGCAACGGCAAATGAAGTTCAATGAGTGTGTGATCCTCATCATGTCTGTAATTATTTTGTTGTGTTAATGCAACTATTTCCAGGGCTATCTGGTCGGCAACCCTATAACAGACCCCAAGTTTGATACAAATTTCCGAATTCCAAGTGCTCATGGCTTTGGGATTATATCTGATCAAATATACGAGGTAGTTCCTCATTCACTTGCTTTGACAAAAGTGCGGTGATACATTTTTCCGTAGTATCTAGATGTTGAACTAAAGAATTTGTAGCATCTTTTTCGAAGGCTGCAATGAAGAACTGCAACGGAGATTTTGTTAACACGTCGAATCAATTGTGTGCTGTGGTGCTGCGTAAAATCGAAAATGTAAAATTTGCATACTTTGCCTATTGTTCTCCGCTGAACTAGACTTGTGTTGCCAACGTCAGCTAACGTACATCCCTTTTACCACAGCTTATTTTTGAGATTGCAGAGGGACACATTTTGTACGATCATTGTGTCGAGGACCCCGCGCCAAAACCGTTCGATGATGCTTCACGAAGAAACTTTCTGCTGGAAGAATCCATCCAAATAAACGCAGCACCTCTTCGACCCGAGTTGGATTGTTTTGTCAGTGTTTCTTCATCACTTGAGTGTCAATTCGATAGAAGAATTTTGCTGAACATGACAATGTCACATGGTGCTCTACTACCATATCATGGACTTATCTGCGTGTCTCATTTCTAAACTGCAGACATACGGTTACTACCTTGCATACTTTTGGATGAACAATAACTTTACAAGAAATGCACTCGGGGTCAAGGAGGTAAACTTGCATGATATTTTGCTAACGTTTCTTTTAGGAAGTATTCATCTGCATTTCTAATGTCATTAAGTGGCATTAGCTTTTTTTTGGCTCCAACGTTATACCTGGTTGGTAGAAGATTGTTGTTGCAAGGTCAAAAGTGCATAACAACACACTTTTGAACCCTAAATAGTCTTCAGTTTTCTTTTGACCTTAAAATTTCCAAACCGCCCAAACATAACCCTAAGCTTGCAAAACCATTTACCTTTAAACCCTGAATTTTTACTCAAGTCTACTGTTTTTCTTATTACTTTCAAATCGTCGAAAATAAAACACAAAATTCACAATTTTTTCACTTTTGAACTCTTCGCTAATTTCAAAAGTGAACAGCTTGGTAATTCTGGTTCATTTTAGACAGTTTTGAAGTTGAGGCAAAGTTAAGGGTTTTGATAGTGGATATTTTCCTGCTCCAAATATTTGGGACAATTGACGATAAATAAATTTGGCAATAGGAAACAATTGGCGAGTGGATAAGGTGCAACAAAGTGCTCCCCTACACATCTGATATGGATAGCAGCATACCGTACCATCTCAACTTAACCACGAGAGGTTACCGGGCACTCGTCTATAGGTACATCATCAATGCAAGTTCCATTATTCATATTGACTCAGAATCTCGTTTCTCATTTTCTAACTAGAACCCGAGTGAATGCAGTGGAGACCATGATCTCACGGTGCCATTGCTCGGCACTCAGGCTTGGATCAGATCCTTGAACTTCTCCATCATTGATGACTGGAGGGCATGGCATCTCGATGGCCAAGCTGCAGGGTCAAGTCATCTAAGTTATTTTTTCAGCAATTTTGAATATGATAAAATGTTATGCCCTTCTTCTTAACCCATCCTTTCTTTCGAGCAGATTTACGATAGCATACACGAACAACTTGACATTCGCCACAATAAAGGTTATCTTGCTTCACTCTTCAAACCATGTTCCTTGTCCACGCATTGCATGGGACAACGATATGTGTTATACATGATAGAGCCCCTGATGATTTGTTTCTTTCTGCAGGGTGGTGGCCATACTGCTCCAGAGTACTAGCCTGAAGAATGCTTTGCCATGGCCCAAAGGTGGCTGGGCAATGAGCCTCTTTGACGCCTCTGCTTCGATCGCTTCAGGGTTTCAGACATCACAACCACTTTTGAGGCGCATCAAATAGCCAACAGTCTGATGACCCAGCAAGCATAGCCCATGTGTTGTTAAGTTGAATGACACATCATAACACGTACACCATGACACATTTCTATGCGTGTTTGAGAAAAAATGTGGAGCCACCGTACCATACATAGTTCTTGGAAATCAGTTTTATATTAAATGCTGGAAAGTTTATTGGTGCGCATTCCACCACAAAACACGTGCTTGTATAAAATAGCACAAAAGTGTAATATTTTTCTTATCGAAAAAGTGTACGTAATACTTTTGTATTGCAGAAAAAAACAATAGGCGAGTAGGCGGACGAGTTGAGCAGCAATGCCTTAGCATTTGTTACTGGGTGCACCTTAGTTTATAAATTTTGAATAAATGGTTCGTATTTTTAATACGGTTAAACTTTTGTGTGCCCTAACTTCTGTAATGTATATTTTTGTATTGCTCTTATGCTACGGCATCTTTCCGGCCTAGGAGGGATTCTCCAGTAGACTGCCCTTCACTTGCTTCTCCTCGAAGCCCGAGAGAGGACAATGCACTTTTCCATGGTGCAGAGGTGCACCCCGCCGGGTTCGAGGGCAGAGGGTATGGTCTAGCCTGGCGAAGAGTTGGACGCCGGTGTGGAGAGGTCCATGGTGACTCGGCGACGGTGAGGGTGCGAGATAACTAGAGGTGGGTGGGAGATTTCTCCGGATAAGATTGAGAGGTCCATGATTACTGGGAGATTTCTCCGGATAAGATTGTGAGGTCCATGATTACTCATCCAAACATTATGAGTTTTTTGTGTACGTAGTTGCACACTAGGATGTAATGTCGAATTTTATATGAAGATGTTGCCCGTAAAGGCACCTTGGAGCCTTACCCTCTCCCGTCTACTGTTGAGAGAACGCGTTTTTGGGCGAAACCGAGCTCCTCACCTCGCCGCCGCCGAATCGGCGGTTTCCCCGCCCTCAGCCGGCCGCTCCGGCGGCGGGAGGACGGGGGAACTCCGATTCGCGGTGTGTGCATAGCGTAGAGTGGCTTAGGTGTGCAGACGGCGGCGTCGGGAGGGTGGCGGCGCTGCCGAGTTTCTGTTTTGCAGGTGCGGTTCTTCCTCCTCGGCGTCGGCTCTCCGGTGGAGTTCCGAAGTGGGTCCGCATCCCTCGTCGCGCTCGCAGCTCTGGGGAGCTGTCGTGGGCGACTTCCCCGCGCCGGAGATCGACGGCGGCGTCTCCGGTTTTGAAGGTATCGAAGCAGGGCGTGTTGAAGCAAGCTCGCGTTGCTGCTGGTGGAGCAGGTTGAAGGCCCTACGGGGTTCGAGTTCCGAAGACTTCCCGTCCGTCTGGGGACATCGGCCGATCCAAGGAGTGTGGCGATGCGGCGGCGGCGCGCCATCGGTGCGATCTGGTCTTCGTCGGCGTCAACGCAGTGCAGAAGCTGGACTTGGGTGTAATTTCTTCTTTCGTGGAGGTCCTTTCTGTAATAGGCTTGTTTTAATGGTTGTCTGTTTCCTCGCAAAAAAAATGTCGAATTTTATATGTAGCATCATTGATCAGTAAGAAATTAATTCTACATAGTTAACAAATAAAATATTCATGACAGCAGTAAACAAATCACAGTAAAATAATTATCATATTGTAGAGTGCATCCATTTTTTCATAATTTGTAGATGAGTAATTAACTTTTTATGGACTTTTATGTTTTTTACATTGATTGAAGCATTGACATGCATATCCCAGCTGCCGGTTTTGCTGTCAACATGGCTAAATGATGATTATAGGACCAAGTAGTGAAAACTGCAACGTATTAGATCACTACTTGGTGAAAACAGTAATCCGTCCAAGTGGTGCTATGTGCTTGTGCAACACATGGAGCAGCGGTTGGCGGAAGCGCGCAGTTTCATCTGATATCTGCATACATTAAGAGTCCACGTGCACAAGATTCCAAGTACTGTAAATATTCTGCTACGTAACATTTTTGTAAACGGAATAGCTCTGCATCCGACGTTTTACGTCCGATGCTTGTCCGACGGTTTCACTGCGCCCTTCGATGTTGCTCACAGATGGTCACGGACGGTGTGCTTTCATCGTCGGATGAGTGTCGGACGTACGTAAATACGTCGTACGTATAGCAGACTTTTGTAAAGAGTGAAACGCACCGTTGGTCACGAAGTTGGGCAGAAAGAAAGTATTGGTCACCAAGTTATGAAACGTCAATTATTGATCACCAAGTTGTGGATTTGCCAAACTTTGGTCATTCCGTCAGCGCTGCCGTGAACTCGCTGACGTGGCACCGTTTGTGGTCGCGTGAGACGCGCGTGCGGTCATATTTTTTTGCAGAAAACACCCTGGGGACTCTGTAATATTGTGGTTTGAATGAAAACTTGATGGATTCGCTAAATTTGATGGATTCGCTACTGTAATATTTCAATACGGTGTGTGTTGGTGAATTTCGGTACTGTAATATAGCATTCTGACATGTATAGCAATTCACATACAAAATGAAGCAGTTGTCAACATCAGTTCGAATAACTAAACTGAACCTACCATAACTTCATAGTTGGCATACAAAATAAAGCATACATCAGGTCATTACATCGAAATGTTCAGTTCTTATTTGAATTTTCGCCAGGCGCATTCTGGGAAATGTTTATGTCGAGATCCTGATATTCTTCTGGATCTGTTTGCTGAGATGAGGTAGCAGCTCCTTCACCCCACAACCAATATGGTGCACCACCAGTCCTCCCTCTTCCTCTAGATCTTCCTCTTCTTCCTCGCCCTCCTCCTCTTGCTCTTCCTCTAGAAAGTGATGCTGCTGCAGCTGCTCGGCCTGTTGCAGTTTCTCTCCAAGTTGCAATTGCTGTTGTGGTTCTGTCTGGAGGTGGTATGTTCTATCTGTGCTGAGCTACGAAAGATGACTCTGGCATTTCCTCCACCTGAGGAGCGCTTGGCTGTGTGGGCCTCTGTAGCAAGTTAGTGCAGTGCAATCAATAGAGTGAAAAAGGCTGTGTGGGCCTCTCGTCACCATGAATTATCTCTAGAGCTCTATATCTTGCCTTCGCAAGCTTAAATTTGCTAGGGAGCATGTTAAGCTCACTCTGCACATGCTTCCCAAAGGCTTTAGTTGACACATCTTCGTTGTCTCTAAAAATTCAACAAATCTGTTCGCAAGAACGATATATGTCAGCTCTTTCACACTCCAAACCCTTTCACAAGTGTGGTCACCAACGTACTCCTTCACCAAGTATTGATCTGTCCTGTTGTCCTTGGAAACAGCTAGTTTCCAGCAGCATCCTTCTGCACATTGTGATACTCCTTCACAATGGGCTTCCAATCTCTTGTTGTTGTTCCTACCCTTCTTCACTTGCACTCTATTCTTAATAGCATATTGTGCTACTGCATTCCTGACCTCTTGCATTGTACTAAATGCCATGGCCAACTTGAAAACTGGATTTTCCATGTCGGCCTCCGGATTGAAAACTCTTGGCTTCAATATCATGTCATCATCTGCACAAAGAGGCCGTAGGTATTCTTCTTCTTGTGCACCATCATCTGGCCACACCTGCTCTGCTTGCTTCTTTCCCAGCTGGCCATCCTCCACCTCCTCATCAATATACTTGGCATAGTTACTGTCATCCTCAGCCTCATCCTCGGCATATTCCTCATCTTGTTCTGAAAACTGGTAGTCACTGTCATCGATATCGGATTCTGCTTTGTTAACTTCTTCATCTCTGCCTGTCTCTCCCTCTGCCATTCCATCTCCTGCTCCCCTCCTCATTTTATTCTTCATTGGAGAAACCAGGACAGTTGGTAATACTGCAACTGGTCCCCGTGGCACATCATCTGGCGGCTCCTCTGATGCAAAAAGATGAACACTATCAACATACAGTCTCAATGCCATACCAGATCCTGCTACTGCTGCCATTTTCTGAAAGTCTGCTATTTTCTGTGCCTCTTCTTCCCATTTCAGAGCTCTCAAACCATCAGACAAACCGTACCCAGGCTCGAACCAGTAGACATTACCTAGACTGGTATCTGTATATCCCAAATCTGACAGAATGAACTGGATTGCAGCCTCAGACCACGTATCTGCATCACAATGATCATAATTTGCCCCCACACCGTCGATGTAGCTTTTGTTCAACCCATTGCCGCAGAAAAACCCACCGTGGAGGACAACAGTACTGAACTTCCTAGGCCAGAACTCTACAATGACAAAAAAATCGAAATAAAGCTCAGTTTCAACCAAACCCTAGTTCATACGGGTTCCTCTAAATTAACTCTATTAGACTCTACCATTGCACACATAGAGCTGCTAGCTCGACGGATTAGGAACCTAGACGACATGAATTGAGACCTAGTCGAGAAAGGGTACTCACCGTAGTCGGGTGCGGGGGGGCCGTGCTCCCTTCGGGCAGGCGGGACAAAATCGAGGACGGGTGCGGCCATGTCCCTCCTCCGCCACCGTCGGCGCTGTGCACAAGATCTAGCTTCGCCTACTTCAGTGCACGGCGCCGCGCACAAGATCTAGCTTCGCCTACCAAATCGCCATGGCCGCCTCTGCTTCTATTCGAGAGTCAACTGGACGTCCAAATGAGAAGCCAACATGTTCCAGGGTGTTTTCTGCAAAAACGTGAAGCCTGGTCTGACCGCACGCGCGTCTCACGTGACCACAAACGGTGCCACGTCAGCGAGTTCACGGCAGCGCTGACGGAATGACCAAAGTTTGGCAAATCCACAACTTGGTGATCAATAATTGACGTTTCGCAACTTGGTGACCAATACTTCCTTTCTGCACAACTTCGTGACGCGTTTCACTCTTTTGTAAAAGTCAAAGATTGTCTACGATCCAGCTACTATCTTTAATTGGAATCAACAGCAGCGAGGGCCATCACTCCATGTGACATGTCTGCATTTTTAATCAACATCAAGTTCCACGAGCAAGGATGTGGACCGGGAAATTGTAGTACGTTCCATTTCCAGCCTTAGCACGAGGAAATTGTAAGATTGGCAGCGCGGAAGGATTCTTCTCTATGGCTACCGGGGGGCCACGCAATTCCTCGCGGGGGCTGCCGCTTCTCTTTCCCAGCTGCCTCCTTGTGCTTCTCCTGCAGCGGCTTCCGCTCTCGCGCTCCGAGTCGGCGGTCACCCACCTCCCCGGATTCAATGGCCGCCTGCCGTTCCACCTCGAGACCGGGTAAACTTCCGCGCGCGCAAGATGATGCTTCTTCATTTGCCAGCTGCTGCATTTTTGAGTGATCGCACGCTCTGATATGCAGGTACGTGGGCGTGGAGGGGGAGACTGGGGCGGAGCTCTTCTACTACTTCTACTACTGAAGATGTTTTTCTTTCCCCAGTTTTAGTTACTCTGCAGTCCTCGTTGAACAATATGTAGATTGCAAGTATCATCTTCTTGGACACTCCCATCGGCGCTGGTTTCTCGTATGCTCGTGATCCAAATGGTTACGATGTCGGGGACTTCTCGTCTTCTTTGCAAGTAGTCACTTTTCTGAACAAGGTGAAAATAAAACACGTCCCATGTTGTCTCTATCACAGTTAAAAGGTTTTTGTGTATCGGTTTCTTACAGGCTTATGACTGTGAATGCCTGCAGTGGTTCAGCGATCACCCAAGTTATATTTCAAATCCTTTTTACCTTGGAGGAAGTTCATATGCTGGAATGGTGATTCCACTTATAGCAAATTACATTTCAGAAGGTAAGTCGGATAATACTCTGGAGATCAGCCATATTTATTCTGGGACCGCCGCAGTTCCGTGAGGTTTATCGTCCGACTTAATTTATGCTTCTTTAACCTCATGATTATCCTCCTATTATTATTTCAATAATTAACATGGCTTATATCTAATCATTTAGAAAAATCACTACTGTGTTTTCCTACGGCAGGACCAAACAACATCTATTGCAAATTCATTTGTTTGAAATTCTTATACAGTTCAACGTGTGCCATGATAAACAGTTCACGTGTTTTCTCTCTTCTATGTTTTTTAAAATTCTGCAAAACAAACCTCAAAAAAAAAAAAAATCTGCAAAACAAAGATGCCTCTCCCGACCTGTTGTGCCGTAGGAAGCCACTAGCGGCGCTGCCAGCTCCAGGAAGGGCGGATCTATCCTCCTCTTCGTCTATCTCTGTCTCCTCCTCCTCGTCTGAACGCGCGACATCAGCGATGGTGGCCCAAGTTGTGGCGAGGTGTTGAACCAGTTTTTTGGTGACATCGAAATGTGAGAGCATCTTCACTCGCGGCGCTCAAACGGACGCCCAAACGCCTTCCGGACAGGCCGTTTGGGCGCCGTCCGGACTAATTGGCGCATTTGGGCGCCCTCGCTCCCCACTCGCGGCGCCCAAATCGCTCGGCCCAAAGGTTTCAAATTCGAATGTGCCGCCAAGTTTTTGCGAATTCGAATTACAGACGCCAAAATATGTCGCCAAAATACGCCGAGAGATGTCGCCAAAATACACTACGCCAAAATATGTCGCCAAAATACGCCGGGAGATGTCGTTGCCCGGCGTCTGCTTGTCGCCGCCGCCGCCGTCGTCGCCGATCTAGATGTTGTCACCGGGCTGGGGCACGTAGCCATAGCCGGGCTGGGTCATGTCGGGGTCATCGTCGCTCATGTCGGGGTCATCGTCGACCTGGCCGTCCGCGCCGTGGCCGGTCTCGGCGCCGTGGTTGCCGCCGTTCTCGGCGCCGCTCTCGGGCGGAACGAGCCCAAACTCTTGCAGGATCGCGGTGCGATACATGTTGTACGCCGCCCTCGCCAGCGGGTCCAAGTTGGAGACGTCGGCCGTCAAGATCATGAAGTCCTGACTCCTCTTCTTGACGGCGGCTTTCTTCTGCTCGAGGTTGATCTTGACGTCGGCCTTCTGCATCAAGGTCGCCCACCTTGCGTTGTTCTCCTCGCGCCTCAAGCTCGAGTTGGAGCAAACATCGGCGAGGACCTTGTCGATGGACGACTGCACTCTGTCCGTCTTTGCCGCCGCTGCTAAGGCCGCTTTCGCCTTCTTGTTCCCGATTGGCCGCCCCTCCGAGTTTTGGGGATCGGCGTTGAGGTCGGCGCGACCGTTCTTGTTCAAAGTCCGTCGGTGCGCCTTCCATTTCTCACAATTTTGGAGAAGCTTGTAGCAATGCATCAACTTGAAGTCTTTCTCCTTGTTGATGGATTTGTACAACACAAGGGCGTCCATGACCTACAACAAAGCAAGCCGACGACGATCACAATTGTACTTAAGCAACAAAACAACAAGGGGATCGCAAGCCGGCGGTCACCTGATCCGCCGGGCCCTTCCCGCTCTCCTTCCGGTCGACGATGTTCTCATGGCAGCCGTGGAACTTGTTGACGAGGCGTTGGACGATGCGCCACCTATGCTCGATGGCGCCTTGGCCACGCACCATGGTCACCTTGTAGAAATCCTTGGTGAACCGGCGCTCGTCGAACTCGTCCTTGATCCGGGACCAGTAGGCGGTGCTCGACTGGTTTGTGCCAGTGATCTCGCCGGTAGTAATGGCCTTCCATGATTCGACCATACACTCGTCTTTCTTGGTCGTCCAGATTATGCCGCGGCTGCCCTTCTTCTTCTTCGCCGCCTGCTCGCCGACCACAGCGTCGGTCACCACCCCCTCCTCCTCGACCTCGTCGTCGTCCTCGTAGTACTCCTCATCCTCGTCGAACCCGTCGTCGTCATCCTCCGCCGGGTGTTTTCGTTGATGATGTCGTCCATGATATGGGCGGTCTCCTACACACAAGGGGCAAGGCCGGTAGCCACGACTCGCCTATGCACACGTCTATTGTACATGCCATGGCTACAAAACGCGGGTTCATACCTGCATGAGCTCCGGGGCGTCGGGAGTCATTCTGTCGATCACATGGGAGGCGCTCGCGTCGAATGAAAGGCTCCGACCGGCGGCCGTTTGGACGGCGGGATCTCTCCGCATCGCCGGCGAATTCAGATCGACGGGGTGGTTTAGATCCAGGCCACAAGAAGGGAAGATGACGTTGGGGTCGAAGCCGCCGTGATGCTCGCTGTCGCCGTACTCGGGGGAGAACCTGGTGCGAGGCGTGGTGGCGGCGCTGTCGGCGAAGAAGGAGGAATTCGACGGCGAGCCGCCGACCTTGCATCGTAGAGTGGCGTTGCTCTCTTGGCTCCCTCCCAAGGCAAATGATTGGTTCAAGGCGGCGACGGTCTTGTTCATGGCGGCGATCTTCCTTGCCATCAATGGCGCCGCCATGCCGAGCCGTTTCCTCTCATTCTGCTTCACGCGGCACCTGGCACGGCTCTGCGTGTCCAATCGGCGCCGGAGTACGTCAAGGTCCCAATTCTCCTGCCTCATCGCCTCCGGCTTCTCCCTTGGGTGCCCAGCGTCTTCCCCGCCGCCTTCGTCTTCGCTGCCTTCCCTTGGGTGCCGGCGCGGCGCGAGGGTTTTTTTTTTTTTGCGGGAGAGATGGCGGGGGAAATGCGATTTTTGTGGACGAATTGGGGGAAGCCGACACTTATTGCGATCGCCGTCTCACTGCCAGGCGTGGCCCGCGCGTCGGGAGCCGACGTGGCGTCGCGTTTCCTTCCGTCCGGGGCCACCCCAAGCCTCCCCAAGTTGAGGGCGTGGGCTGGGCGTGCCGGACACAAAACTGGGCCGCGCCGGACCCAATTCGCGTTTGGGCGCCGCGAGTGGGGGCGATTTTGTGTCCGACACGCCCCAAAGGCGTTTGGGCGGCCGTTTGGGCGCCGCGAGTGGAGATGCTCTGAGCACGATGGGAGACGGCAGTACAACATGCCATCATTATAGGGGAGTGGAGCTTGGGTAGGAATCACTGGCGAGCTAACGTTGATCGGCCTTTGTACGAGTATAAGATGTGTCCGCCCCTATGCCAGGCATGTCCGGATTTTTCCGTCATCCCGAGTCGGCCCCGAAAATTGGGAGCGAACAAGAGTTGTCAGAAAAGTTTTCGGGCCATCTGGACAGATGGGCAGCACTGCTGGGGGCAATTTTTGTGTCCGGACTCCCATTGGACCGATGGGGAGGATTATCGGCAGCGCCGGTAGAGATGTTCTAACCTCTTATCCTCTTAATCTATCCTTATTGTGATATCTACATTCTGGTTTTTCTTTACTCCAGGTAATGAAATAGGGGAACAACAACAGATTAATCTTAAGGCAAGTAATTCCTTGCCTTCAAACAAAAAATTACTTCATCGATCATAATTTGTGGTGATGATAAAAGGTGTCCAAGTATCGTGAAATTATATATTTTCATTTATTTATCTGTCTACAGGGCTATATGATTGGCAACCCTATTACAGGCTCCGACATTGTTGATTTCAATTCCAGAATACCATATGCTCATGGCGTGGGAATAATATCTGATCAACTATATGAGGTAAATTCAAAATTCATATGCTTTGACAAAGTGCAATGATACAATCATGGTTCCTGTATTCCTTTTATTTTCAAAGGCTGCAGTTGAGAACTGTAAAGGAGATTATGTAAACCCGACGAACAGAATGTGTGCTGAGGTTCTAAAAACTATTAGCAGTGTAAGATTCATGTACGAGCCTTTTGTTTTTTCTGGAATAACTGATGGTGCCTACATTTGATTCATGCACATTCACCCCTTGAATTGCAGCTCATTTCAGAAGTTGACCAAGGATATATTTTGGGTGATAAATGTGCAATTGCTGCATCAAAACCTGTGAGTAATGTTGCTGTAAGGGATAGGTTTCTGCCAGAAGAAGACATCCAGCTAGAGCCATCTCCTCACCCTACTATCAATTGCTTTGTAAGTTAGTATTAACCATATTGTTAATTTTTATGCAAGAGACTGTATGAGTTCTTGAACTATTTGACTTCTTTGTTCTCTCTCTCACCCCTAATGTGATTTCGTTTTCATTGCTTGCTGAAATGCAGTCTTATCGTTACTACCTCTCGAACATTTGGGCGAACGATAATAGGACCAGAGACGCTCTTAGGATCAAGCAGGTAAGTGCCTGAAATCTTCCAAGTCGTACGCTTTTGTCGCTATCACGTTAAATTGGTTGCCAAACCATATCATTCTTATTATTTGGAAGAGGACATCACCCTTCCTATAATTATGCTAAAAGTGTCAATTTAGTCTTATAACTTCAAAAGTGATCAAAAGCTGGATCCTAAACAATCTAAGTTGTTCATTTGTAGTCCTAGCAGCCTTGACAAACGTTGACCTTCTCGGGTGGCACCTGTGCTCACGTCGACTAGGGGCATGTGGTGGGAGAATTCCCGCCGCTTCCAGCTAGGTAATTCTGCACATGAGCCCTTATATAAGCATTCTTTCTCCTCATTATCCATTTATTCTCCCCCTCTCTCCCCAAATACCTATCCACCGTTGTTGTGTCGTGTTCGTGAAGTATTTCACAAGCTTGTCGTATGGCAAGACGCGACAATAAGGAATGGGTTCCCTTAGAGTCTGAGCATCGTTTAGTGTCGTTGCCACCGCCAACGCATTTGCTACTATCATTAGTGAGTTGCACGTGAGATTGAGGTGTGACATCTTGTCCTAGGGCTTAATAATACTATCAGTATACTCATACTAACGAGATGCATCTTATTTTAATGAATCTCATCTCGAAAATCTCTGAATTAAGCGTGCTTGGTCTGGAGAATTTTGGGGATGGGTGAACTCCTGGAAAGATTCATGGGATGCGCACGAGTGAGGAAAAATTCTAGGTGGTGTTGTTGTTGCTGCTTCTACGGGTAGGGTTACTGATGTAGAAGAAGTAGAGGAAGCAAAGGAGGAAGAACAAGACGATGGAGTTCAAATGGAGGAGGATAAGATATGCAAGAATTTTTTTAACAATGAACATCAATGATAACGTGAAAAGAATCGATGAAGAAAACCGATGAGTTGTTGGTGATGTGTAGGATGTACACGAAGAACCCCAACAATGGAAGCAACTGTGTCCCGGATGTGATCCCCTCGGGCTACGATCTCCCATATCTACTATACCAATGCCCCTATTGGTCATTTTAAGATCGACGGCTCATTAATTTTTCGACACTACTAGTCATAACACATGTTTCCAGCAATATTTAGTAAGTAAATAGATTATAGAGATTGTGGCGACCCTAAACCTACTGCCTAAGGACCTTCACTCTCTTGAGAGATCACACTCTAACAATGTGGGGGGTAACTCAACCCTTTATTCGATAATTTAAACTTGGTACAACTCTTTAGTGGCCACCTATCACTACTATGATATTTTCATAGCCATTACCGCATTCTCATACATGGTAGCTCCTAATTTCATTACTTCATTATTCTTAACTCTTCTATCTTAGCTTAGATGGGTGGGATAGCACCCCTATTTATACTTGTATACGATTCTTAGATTTTTGCCATGTGGCCCAGCCCAGACTCTACACCATAATTTTAGAATATGACTTTAGGTATTTCATATTACACTGAAAATGTCTTGCTCTAGAACTTCCCTAATTCTAGAGTTCTCTCCAAATAACCTCTATCTTGAAAACTATTGGAGCTTTTAGAACCTTATTCTCAAATGTCATCTTCATCATGAAATACTCCATAATCTTCTAGATGCTTCTCACAATTTTCTCAAAATATCTAAGATCTTAAAAGTATGTCTTGTTCCTTTAACATAGACCATGCCTATTGTGGTGTGGATGCTTACAACACCATTTGAGAGGCAGAATTTCACACCATTATCACTTTGCATTTGTTGATATATTTCAAAAAGAAAATCTATACCATATGTCCAAAAGAAACCCTAAGCAACTCCACTTCATCGTCTATTTCACCTTACCCCTAGGAACCCTAGCAATCACATTTTTATCGCTTGTTTTCCTTCACAATCTTCTTTTACTTCTGCGAAATTGTTCTTAGGAAAAGGTGTGTTGCTGGTGCTTGAGATGGTTGAGTTGTCGCAGCCTAGTAAAGGAAGATTGCAATGAGTCCACAGAACTAGCACTACGAACTACTCACTCCAGTCCAGAATGTAAGACGTATAGTTTTTTGCACGAATATTAAGACGTGGGAATTTTGCATACGGTGGACTCATTTTCGCTTGGAACAAATTGGGAGAGGGGAGTCCCTAACAGTCACAAATTGAAAACAATCCTTAAATCTCTCCGTTAAAGATTGAAACTCATTTTTGGATGCGTAAAATTGTCCATAAATCGTAATACACCCTATATTTTGGAATTTCCTCAAAAAACTATACACCTTACATTAAGAAACAGAGGAAGTGGTATTAAGCACTAATTTAACAACAAACCAGATAAGTTGCATCTTGCATCAAAATATTAAGTTGTTCTTTGGTAACACTAGGCAGTCGCTAGGCTGGGGCCGTTGTTACGGCGCCCCCACCGATTAGGGATATCCACTTCTAATTGTCCATACTTGCTTGTTGACACTTTAAACCCAATGTAGGTCACTAGGCACTGCCAAATCACCATCTCGCTGTGTCTACTATGGGGAAAAGAGGAGGGAGGGAGTGAGAGTCCTATGCCTTATAGGAATGTTTCCGGAAAGTTATCCATCGTGTTGTTATCATGGTGGGACCTCCTAGCCGACGTGGCCACGACCCAAGAGCCGGTCAACGCTCGTCGGGCTTCTTAGCAATAGCGGTGGACAACTTAAATTGATTTAGGGTCCGGGTCTGAAATTATAGGACTAAGTTGACACCCTCTAATAGGTATAGGACTGTTGGGGTCATTTACTCTACTTGGAACCATTGGCGAGTGGGTAAGATGCCCCGAAGGATACCCCTATAAGTTCGAGGTTCCAAGCAGCATAGAGTACCAGTTGAACCTCACCACCAAGGGCTACCGTGCGCTTGTGATCAGGTGAAAATAACAATAGATAATTCCCCATCTGTAAATATACAGTTTGTATTTTCTCTTGCGACAAGACATGTGTATGGCTGTTAAAAAATTATTACAAATCTTGAAATCATGATATGTCTGAGTGTAGCGGAGACCATGATATGATGGTACCATTCCTGGGAACACAAGCGTGGATAAGGTCCTTAAACTTATCCATCGTTGACGACTGGAGAGTGTGGCATGTCGATGGCCAGTGTGCAGGGTGAGTCATCTGATTCTTGTCCTTCAAATTATGCATTCTACCAATATAAACGTCACTGTTAACCCTTTCAAAGGATAACAATCTGACTGAACGACTTCAGTCAGAAAACCAGGAGTTGCAATAAAGCATACAGATGACTCGATGCTAATAGCACGTTTTGCATGTCTTGTGTAGAATAACAAGTAAATGCATAGGCCTTCACGTAAGAAAAGTTTTACTATATAGTTTTACCAAAAGCAGAAGTATATTGTACCCGGGGGCAACACCCTGTGGGCAAGTGTATACATGAGTAACATTTCAGTTATGTTGGTTTCGTGTTATCTGATAAGGAAACACATGTTGGTGTCTTTTTGCGCAGATTCACAATTGCATATGCCAATCATATGACATTTGCGACAGTAAAGGTTATATCCTTTTTCTCCCTGATATTCAATATGGGAGTAAGCATAATGCAATCGCTTTTACATATAAATTATGATCTGCTTCTTACGTACACAGGGTGGTGGCCATACAGCAATAAGCTACCGGCCCAAACAAGGACTTGCCATGGCTCAACGGTGGCTGGACGACAAGCCTCTCTGATGGGTCTGCTTTGGCTTCGTCGTCTCATCCCTGCAGGAGTGGCGTACTGTACTCAATATGACTTCACCTTATTCTCTCAAAATCCGTGGAGGGGGGTGTAAACTGTACAAGATATGACTTCAAAAAAAAAATCACTCAAAACACAATATGAATTCAGAGTGCAACATCATCTACCGTTCTCATATGGGTGCATGTAAATGAGCATCACAGACGCTTGACGACTTGACTGATATACATCTAGTTTATACAATCAACTGCGTTTCCTCCTTGCACAAACAAGAAGTCGATATACACAAAATTAAAAAATGTGAAGCAACATGGGTGAGTTAAAGATGTGAAGCAACATAGGGATGGCTCTGTCATAACAATAAGGGAGCACTGGAATTATGAACTCCTGTTTGATAAGTATCCATTACAAGTTTACACTTTTGACTATATATAACTAGATCGTACAACATACATCCAAAACTTTTCTCTACTCATCTTTTCATACATTAAAATTGTATAGTTCCTGTTAATCGCTGGTTGACAATCCATCGAAAGAGGTACACAGATTTTCCACAATTTTTGTCAGCCTTCAAGTCCAAAAGAATCAGTTTTACCACACCAAGGTGGAGCTCCATGCTCTATCAAGCAGTTTGCCGAGTCCTAAAATTAATTATCTCGAGATTCTTTTGGAAGTACTTCACGCCTCCATAACCGTAAAGGGAATCTCCATGCTGAAAATGATAAAATTTGCTAATTCAAACAATACTAGTAACTGGTGAAGCATTTGCAGAAAAACTAAAAAGTTTCAAGGAAAGTTGTGCAGTTAGAGACCATACCTCTAGAGCTTCTTGAGAAAAATTTCAACACCTCATCTATCAATATTACCTAACAATTATATAATTACTTCATCAAATAGTGACGAAGGAAAAGCTAACTAAATGTATAGAAGGAACATATATAATGTCAGTTCTTAACTAACTAGCCACTGCTTCAAAAAAAAAAAGTAGAGGCGGAATTCCTGTGTGAGTTTCTTATATGCCAAGACTAGGTTCACTAGAAATTTGAATAACATGGCAAGTCAAGGTAGAAAAATACTAACAGGAAAGGATAGGTAAAGAACAACTTTCCACTCGGCCAAAGATAATGGAGACACCTGCATATGGAAACCATGATTTATCAGGATTTCCTGGGGCGTTGCTATAATCTTACTATAAAGAGCAAATGACCATATGACGAGGAGCATAGTGTGGGCACACAACTGCACAAAATGAAGATGGGTGACTTACTGAGAAAAGAGCTGACAGGGGTTCCGTATACAAGACTGATATGTGAAGAAGCATCGTCAGAATGATTGACCCAACAAGCCATAGGTTACTCCATGGGTGAATGACACTGATGAAAGGGAAGTGCAGAAAATCATTTCAGGTTATCTGTTAATTTATATATTCAACATGTGTCCTACATTAAGTATACAGGCCAAAGGGCAGGACGGTGCCACTGGGTCAGAATTAGTATACAAATATTTTGCAGGTGCCACAAGCTTTTCGGAGCGCTGCAAAGTGCAAAACATCTTTCATTCTTTTAGCGGAAACCACTGCAAAATATCTCAGCCATTAACTGCAGGTTACCAGCCTTACTGCCGAGTGCTAACCCATCATAGGTTAAATAAATGCAGTTATTTGCAGCTGTGGGCTAAACCATTTATTTGAAATGCATTAGCCCCATCTATATTTCCACCTAAATTTCATGTACGCTTTACTTTGTCCATTCCAGTTTATAAGGCTCCTCGTTTTTCGAGATTGATCTTTGATCATCAATTAGACCAAAAATATATGAGTCATGCGACATAAAATTATCCAACTAGAAACTTCTTCCAAATGTGAATTCAATGGTATAATTTTATGGTTTGTGTGGCACATAAGTACATAACCCACATTTAATTGGTCAAACTGAAGGTCTAACACAAAATGTGTGAGCGCCTATAAACTGCAACAGAGGGAGCAATATCTAGTTCATCGTCACCATTTTCACAACTTCTTTCAGAAAATAATTAAGAGGTCTAAACAAAAACAAGTAGCTGGCTTTGTCTCAATATTCAATACATCAACAGAATATGTAATAAGACACAATGTGATAAGCAATTTTTTTTGGGTGGCTTTTGAATGGTTTGTGGGAGAAAAAAATGACGTTTGGGAATATGTACTAAGCAACAACATAATGTACACATGCCACCTAAAATGTAGATTCTTAAATAGCAACCCAAGTGAAGATATAGCATAAATGTATTTCTTTTTTTATGTTCAATTCACAGAAATCTTTGGTGTGACACCTAAGCAAAGAAATAACATAAATATATTTATTTTTTTACGTTTCAAATTTCACAGAAATCTATTGGTGTGGCTATTACAAGGGAAACTAGATTATTAAACAGGTTAAGCATATGTGTAAAATTACCATCGACAAATTAAGAGAATAAATATAATTTCTCATTTACAAGTGGATACAAAAATAAATAAATACCCAAAAAGAATCAAAGTCACCGATGAAAGCTAATTGCTTCCTGGTGCTATATGAAAATACATATGTTCAAAATAGTGATAGAGATGAGGGATAAGGGATCTTACAGGAGAGATTGATTTTCACTTAGGTTATTCAAGGCATTAAACATCTCAACTACAACAAGAACAGTCATTGAAACAGTTGATGGATGGCGATCCTCAAAGATGCTGCACGGATATGAAGTTTGCCTGGTTGGACATGAATCAAAATTGACCTGCAATAGGAAAAGAATGATATTCAAGAGTTACGGAATCAGTAGTGTTCGAATAAGAACCACAATAAGAAACTGCAAACAAGAACAAATAAGGGGAAACAGACAATAAACAATATCATTAAGCAGGCATGTAGAGGGAGAGGAAGCATACAAAAATCTATTAACGATTTAACGTTCAGTAGCCACAAACATACAGAATTAAGCTATGCTAATATGCAAGTGAACTACCATTCTGTGGTGGTAAAAGTCTAAGCGATAACCACAGTGAGATCCAGAGGTAATGCACCACCCAAAATTCAGATAAAAGTTTTGATATCTTTAAAAATTTGATCAGTCGATAAACCAGGAGGAACAAGTCAAATTCAAATTACATGCTCGAATTCAAAATAAAAGCTACCCAGGAGAAAGCCCATTCCTAACCGGCTCTGGCTGTGTGCCAGAACTTTTCTATATGGAATGCAAGCACTTTTCTTTAAGCCGGAAGAAATGTACTCCCTCCGTTCCGATAAACAAGGCGCATAATTTTTTTCAATTTTTCCCACAAAGTAAGGCGCAGAACAGCATTTGTTCGTCACTTCCCGAAAGTACCCTCAATGGCTGATGCACCAGGGCCCCACACGCACGCATGGCTATCATTACGGAACCGTAACTGCACCCAATTCCCCAACTGCCTCGTCTCCAAATCTCCAATGGATGAAGCAGCGCCGCCCTCGCCTCCCAATGGATGAACCAGCACTGCTCTTTTTGACCCGCATCTTCTCTCGCCTCCCTCTTGCCTCGTAAAGAAATTCCTCTTCACTGGTGCTAGCCAACGCATGAGATGCCTTGCATGGTTCACGCAATGATGACCAGGCCCTGGGCGCTGTGAGAGACGTAGCCTGGCGCGTGCTACCACCGGGAGCCGAGGAGAGACGACGGAAACAGCCGAGGGTATTATGGGAAGAAAACCGATCGTCTGACCTCTCCTTGGTAAGTGCGCTGGGAAATATACGCCCTATTCAACGGAACGGAGGGAGTACTGCACTACTACAGGAATATTTGTTTGAAGTATAAGCTTATCAGTTGATTGTGGAGGAAGACTTCGTGGATTGGTGGTCGTTGGTACTCAACTCCACCACCTGCTTGTTGCGTAAGGACACCTATTCGGTGATCATGCTCACAGCGTGGTGGATCTGGAAGCAACGGAACACGATCGTCTTCGACAAAGCACGTCCCTCCGTTGGCGCTTTGGTGGAAACCATCAAGACTGAGGCTCGTTCTTGGGTGAGGGCGGGGGCCCATGGCCTCTTACACCTTCTCCCCTAGTTTAGGTCGCTGGGTTGAGTTGTATGGTGTGGGGTGGCCTGTCTATAGGATTGTACATAACTCTTCTTTCTATCAATGCATCGAAACGCAAGGCTTTTTGCGTTTTCGCGAAAAAAATGCAGTTGATTGTAACCCCTGCTATAAGGTGCAGCTATTACGAGGTTCTAGATTTCCCAATAAACACCAAGCAGTAACAGCACAAAATAAGATTGAATTTTGGATCCCCAACTTACCAACTCAGAGTATGGCAATCTAGGACCATTTTCAGAATAAACAAACCACCAAACGAACCCCGCTATAGTAGCAAGACCAACGTAAGCTGCATAAACAAAACTATAAGAAACAAAAAAAAAAGTGGAAGCAAAGGTAGCAATATTGACAAAAGTAAAGCTAACAGTAAGTAGATACAGGCAGCAAGTGCATACCACCAATGACCAAATAGCGGAAAAAGAGCCATCCGCTGACCACAGCTTCGTTCACCTGCAATTCAAATATGCAGCAGGAGAGAGCACTTCAATGAAACGGACAATCTAAAAAAAGATACATAATAGCTACCGCTTGAACTAACCCACCTAGTAATTCATACTTTTTGACGAATACCTAGAATTCAAAACCATGCAGTAATTAAAAGGAAAAAGTCAACAGTTCTCATGGACGCAACATTGGATCCAATGTACGCATAGATATAGAGCATATGCGCAAGCAAAAGTAACAGAAAGCGATTTAGCCAGTGCAACATCCAGTTAATAGCACTTAGTGAAAAGTGAGGTTCCCGTGAGGCTGGTGAACTTGATCTATTCCACAAACGATAGAAGATTTCAGAATTTATAATACACCAGAACACCTACACAGTCAGGCTAGCTGAATTACTCAGTATACCAATACAGTCAAGTGCTAACAAGTTTAACTGAAGTCGGTATAATCATTAAGGTAACAATGGGGAAAAATTAAAACGTGCATTGGTTTATGAAAAAATTCAACAACAATCTACCAACATGAATATTTAGAACATATTAATCACCATTAAGTATAGATACATGCAAAGGCCCATTAGCCTAGGTTGGCCCATGTAAAAGTTGTATATATCCTTTCCACTAATAAATAAGATGGAAGGCCCCCTCCCCCCTCCCATAAGGTACATTACCACTTTATATTACCTTACGGGGCTTAGCTGTCATGATGTTGCCATCAGGCTTGTTAAAACCAATTGCAGTTGCAGGCAATCCGTCAGTAACAAGGTTTACCCAGAGTAGCTGGACCTACAAAGTGATGGAGTAGTTCCATCCAATTAAAGAATCAACAAGCACCACGATTTGAATGACGTTAAGAAATTTATGTCAGGAAGTACAGTAGTACAGGGGAAGAAAATATAATGACAAGGTAAACATGCTACAGATGACTGTATTTGTTGCCACATTAATTCAACAACAAGGAGCAAGATTGAGATGCTAAATTACTAATTCAACTACACATTATAGATTGTAGAAATAAATTCATGTATCTCGTCTCAAGAAGCATAGAACCTCCATCTCAAAAAAAAAAGTATAGAACCTAAGGAGTTTTGACTCACAGGTACAAGTGTGTCGGGCATCCCAAGCACTGCTGCCACAAAAATACAAACTACCTCCCCAATATTTGATGATATCATGTACCGAATGAACTGCTTGGTGTTGTTATATATGGCCCTCCCCTCTGCAACAGCCTATGAATAAATGATAGTCAAAAGTTTAAGTACACAAAAAACATAATAATATCCAATGGTTATGTCTAATTTGTATGTCAATTAATGAAAACATAGTCTTACCGCAACAATTGTAGCAAAGTTGTCATCAGCCAATACCATGTCTGAAGCACTCTTAAATAGAAAGGTAAACTTAAGTTTAGCACGAGAAGGTCGGCAACAGCAACTAAAAAATGAATAAATGCATTGACTGAAGAAATAGTTGAAAGTAAAAAAGCTCAAGATAATGAATATTAATGTTCCTGTTTAGTTCAAGAAAAGCAATACCTTTGCAACAGCAGTTCCTGATCCCATGGCTATTCCTATATCTGCTTTCTTCAGGGCAGGTGCATCATTGACGCCATCACCAGTCATTGCAACCTTGCATGTGAAATGAACATGACTATTGTGTAAACTGAACTATGCATGAAGAGGGGAAATGAAGCATAAATTACATGTCCAATTCCATGGCAATTAAATAAATTTCATTATCATAAAGACTAAAGAAGCTCAATGGAACTTTATCAACATGTAGAATTTGTGCAAAAATGTACAAGCTTACCACTTCATTCTGTGATTGCAAGGCTTCAACGAGCATCTTTTTATGAGAAGGTTCCACTCTGCACCATCCAGTAAAACTTTTCAGGTACAAAAAGGCAGTCGAGAGTACAAAACTGGAAGAGCGGTGATTAAATCATATATATGTTGATAGTTCGATCATTGTAGCAACTTTTTGTCTGATTTATTATGAAGCCCCATGTAGTCACTTAACACGTAGGTAAGTAAAGCATATATTATGTTCCCCGCAACTAGATTGTGATAATTACTATTAAAATTGTGATCGTCAATGACATATTATTCTGATGAGCTATATCAGAAGTAACAAGGCACTCAACACTGGAACAAATCCAGTCTCAGTCATTAGATAAACTTACGACCACTTATAGCAGCACTAGTTGTGTTCATTACTAGAGCTAGTTCATCAGCAATGAGCTGGGTGACCTGAAAACTAAATGGAACATTTTTCATCCAGTATAGTAATGCTCCAGCATTTTGAAGCTGATTACAAGAGAAACTCGGATGTCATTACCCATTCGGCAAGGGTGGCTACATCCTAAATTTTAACAAGGTAAGGGCAATAAAATCACCTGGAGAACAGAACCATCCTTCGCAATGCATTCGCCCTTTCCAAAGGAGGAAGCCCTTCGAATTCTGATGCTGTATATGAATACCCTGTAAAGTCATCTAAATGCTCAAAAGCCCCAATTTGCCGGCACAGAGATTCTGCAGTGGACTAAAAAAGCACATTTTATTTCTCGCCAGTAGCAAAAGATCATCTCGTAGGGAAAATAAACTAATAAGTTCACCAACCTTGTTATCCCCAGTAACAACAATAACACGAATCCCAGCAGACATACAAGACTGGATAGCACTGCGAACTTCTTCTCTTGGAGGGTCAAGCATCCCAACCTAGCAAAAGAACTTATATTCATTATCAATGCCTCTATAATCTTAACTAACGTAAATCATTACCTGACTACACAAGCAAAGCACATCAAAAAATGTAGAAGGCCATTGAAAAAGAAACAACGGAATCAGCATGAGTGACAAAGCATACCAATCCAATAAATGTGAGATTTGCCTCATCGTCATATGAAAGACTCTGTTGGCCTTCTGGCATTCGTTTTAAAGCTAATGCTAAGCACCTTAGGGTGTCTTTTCCTGCAAAACTAAAATATTCGGCCATCATTAAACATAATCAACTAAAGCATTCGATGTAAAAAGGAAGATTGCGCTTATACTTGGAGAAAAATAACAAAATCATCATCAATGATGATATTGCCGAGGGCTGACTCAGAGGCAGGGTTTGGTCAAAACTATCGAAGTTCATTAGCGTCAGAAATATTGTCGGTTCTATTGCTAAATCTGCCTTTACGAATTGAATATTCAACTAATGTATTCAATCCATCAAGAAACATACAACCTCATGAACATAAAAACTACATGTGTGTGCATCTAGCAATTACACTTTCAGGGGCACCTTTTGAAAACATAATCTCTTGTTGTTTTCGGCTGCAAAGGACGCTAACCTTTGAAATCTAGCTTCCAGCTCATTGCGTATGTCCATAGTCAATGGTACAGAAGAACCATCATCATTGCACAATATATGTGTGCATCTAGCCATTACACTTTCAGGGGCACCTTTTGAAAACATAATCTCCTGTTGCTTTCGACTGCAAAGGACGCTCATCATTTTGCGATCTCGGGAAAAGTCTAGAACTGATATCTAAGGAATAAATCAGAAAATTTAAAACCATAAGAACTTTCATGCTATAAATCTGAAGAAACAGAATCGCATAAATTAAGTAAGTTACAGACAGTCAGACATGTATTTTTTAGTAACTAAACAGTAAGTAAGTTTCATACACAAAATGATGTTCCTTAAGTGTGAGCAAAATATTCATCTGTGTCACTGCAGTTTACCTAAAATAGTGACTTAAGATGAATAACTTAACAGTGAATAGTTATGAAAATCGGTAATTAAACAGTCGGAAACTTCAAGTATATCTGCTACCATAAGAACTTCAGAAGTACTTGCATAGTTGCATAAAGTATCAGACATGTATTTTTTAGTAACTAAATAGTATGGCTGCCTGATACAAGTCAGCTAGGCACAATGTGGAAAAGACTAACCGGTTTGAAAACAATTAATGATGGCAATAGTTCGAATGGCATCCGCCAGAAACCAATGCATGTGTCATGTGGGAAACTGTGCATGTTCAGGACAGACTTTGCATGATGAAGGAATGAAGGATGTTAACATCTATTCATCAGACCAGCAATTTCCATACAACAGCTGGCCTTACAGTACTTTGCCCAGTTACACAAGGATAATCTTTCTAATGCCAATTTATGCTAGCAAAACAACTCCACAATTAATGAAGGACACAAGGGGGAGGGGGGATAGCTCTTAAAAAAATTGCAAATACAACCACAGAAAAGAAGATCAATATGTCAATGCCAACAAGTAGAAGAATATAACCTTTCTGAACTGATTTTCCCAGTAATGATTGCAGTACGATGCACGCTCATGCTTAGTTAGCATGTTCAGAGCTGAAGGCATTGAATCAAAACCAGGAAGACCAACCTAAGCAATAAACAAAATGAGCATTAAATTGAGATTGACATTTACAATGGAAGCAGTCAAAAATGCACTCGTAAGGCAATTCCATTACTAACAACTGACCTTCTCGACAAGCACACGCAGAGCAACTTCAGTGGACTCCCCAATTTTCTCGTAACTTTTTTTATCAGGATTATACTGTAAAGTGGACTCATTGCAAAGAGCTGAACACATGGCTATATGAAGGAGACATGGGGATTGAGGAGGAAACTCCAGCTGCAACAGATGAAAATCCCCTCAAAAGTTAGTTTCTAAGCCAAATGGAATATGTATCAATGTTTGCAACAGTAACTAAGGGACATCATGGGTCACTGGGTGAATAAGAATAACCCGAAGGGTTCCCCAGGTCCCGCAGTATAGCCTAGATGGGTACAGGTGTTGCATACATCGCGGACAAAATCTGCATACTAAACTCAGATTCTAGAAGGTCTGTACTGTTCCTATCCTATGTACCATCATACTTTGTTCTACTACTCTAATGCAAGACACACTGGTAAAGCTGAGCATAGCAGAGTAATGAGTACAGGATTAGTGAATACTGACAATCTTGGTCAGGTGTCATGGGTTGTAACAGTCGGTATCATTTCGAAAGTGTGTTATTGTACTATAGTCAATAAAGCATAACTTTAAGCCGTTAGACACATGAAAACACAGGGTTCAGGCTGCTGCACATAATGATCCTCAAATTAATGACAAATTTAAAGTACGTCTTTATACCTGCAATTCACTAGCGTCATATATAAACCCATCGGGAGCAAATGTTGTTCCACTAATAGAGTACTCGTCAGTTATTGGTCTCTGGTGCACAGACCGCACAACGCATACCTGGGATATTAAAAATACCTTTTAGTTATGTGTGAACATACTATTGGCCAAGTGTAACAGACTTTAATCTTCAATGTAAAAAAAGACTATCATCTCAACTGCGTATTGTATTTTAGTCAAATCTCACTGCATGCTTATTCATTCACAAAGGAAAAAGAATGAAAAAGGCCACCACAATGATAAATGAACTGAATATTCACCTTGGACACAGACATCATGTTTGTTGTAAGAGTACCAGTTTTGTCACTGCAAATAACTGTCGTGCATCCTAATGTCTCCACAGAGGGCAAAGACCTCACAATTGCATTCAAGCGAGCCATTCTCTTGGTACCAAGAGCTAAGCACCTAGAAGCAAAAACAGTTCACTGATATGTTATATTCTCAAGAAGGAACAACGCAAACCACTAAACTTGAGCATAAAATGAACAAAAAAATAACATCAGTATAGGATTGATAATGCACAGTATCATGTTTCTAGGTTGTTAACCAGAGTTCTATACTGATACAGTTCACTTTAACACGACATACGCAAGGAACTGGTCACAACATAGACAAGGAAACGAAGTTCAGTAACTGGCTAATAGAGACAGAGATCTCGGCATATCGCTATGTTACAATGTATAAAACCCCAATGCTTAGCTACTCTGCAATTGTTTAAACATGATTTACAAGGCCTGTCATACACTCTTTCAAATTTTCAAACTAGCACACTTCCCACTTTAATATGACCCTATTTCCTGCTTTACTAATAACTGACTGAAAGAAGCATCATAACATAACAAAAATTCGTAAATTTGGAAATATTAATTATACCCTTACATTAACTGATTGAAATCAGATACTTTATACTGATATATCAACTGAACCCCATAAACTGCTTCACTTGGCATTACTGGAAATCCATAGATTATTTGGACGGAAACTCACGTTGTTACTACAGCTGGGAGACCTTCTGGAATGGCCGCAACAGCAAGGGCAACAGCAACCTATCAAAAGAAAGTGTAAGTGCAGAGTATAAATATTTGCTGGAAATTAAAGTTAAGACTATTTCTAATAATGTTTAAATGCAAGCAGTATAACTAGTCACCAAGGTATAAGGAAGTACCAAAATCAACTAATCCCTCCAACTGTAAGTACACTCATTCTAGCTGAGCCCTTCATTATTCACAAACATTACCATTTTTCTGCCACTATATGAGAAACCTTCATTTACCGTTGAGAACGTACACATATAGTATGCATGTGTATAATTACAACACAAAGCAATGAGTAAATAAGCTTCAAGGTTGTAGAAAAATCAATATTTACAGAAAAGTTCATAGGTCTAAAAGCAGTTGGGAGTAGTAGAAATAGAAATGTCAAATCGAAGGTAGATTATTGACAGCTCTACACCAAATGCATGTAGGTAGGTGGACTTAATGGGCACAATTAAACATAATTGTATGAACAAGGATCAAATTTAAGATTTTAAGTCAGTCAACTTGATATGAAATGAAACGAAATTTGCTAGCATCAACCATATCTAAACAATCAAGCTACAAGATATAGAACATACTGTGCAACATCATGCAATGGCGTGCACATATGAGACAAAAAAGGGATGACTAAACAATGGCATTCTACACGTGCATGCAATTATAGAGCATAACAGTTATAACCAAAGCTACTTTGTGTAGATGTAGCTTACATGAAAGATGAGCTTCCTCAATAATAATCAAGTTAGAAGATGTAACCACTACTAGATCATGCACATGCAGTCTACAAAAGAGAACCAACTATACCAAATTCTGCACATTGTCACTCAACGACCAAATTTCTGCTCACTGTATTACAGAAATATTTGCCAACTCACACAATGTAAGGAGATAATATATAGCAGACTGCATGAAAGAATGCAAAGAAATGTACGTTCACAGAACAGAAACAGTGATATACCTTAAAATAATGAATGGCACCCCTAAGAAAACCACCATGAGAAGGATCTCGGAAATGGCCAATATTTACAACCCAAACAAGAATACAGATCCCTGCTATCACCTGAAAACAAAAAACATAATCTGATGAAGCCTAAAAAAAAGTATCCTGAAACAACAACGGTGATTCACGGCCAACAGAACTTATATGCCATGCATCTAGCGAACAAACATGCATCATGCCATGAAACTGTAACTCTAGCTAGGTAAACGCGACTTCAGTATATTTGTATATGTGCATGTTAAAGGGTTAGAAAAACATAAGAACGCGCATAAAGGGCATCCGAACTAATTAATAAGAGATGGTTCAAACAGTCTATTAAAGAATGGAAAAGCTACATATTAATTGGGACAAACTAAAATATTAAAACATTGTTGTTATATTACCACAAAAAAATTAATGGATATACCAAGCCATTGAGGCCCTTGAGCAAAGGAAAATAGGTTCAATTTTGGTTAGCTTTCACTGAGAACTTCTCGCAATCCAATAGATGTTTCCATCAATCCACTTCAGTCATAAAGTTTCAGGAAATATTACCCTAGATTTTGGAAAGAAAAACTACTCATGACGTGTTGAAAAAACCATGATCAGCTACCTTTGCCAAGAAAGTACCAAATTCATCCAGTTTTTTCTTCAGTGGAGTCGCTTCCTGAAAGTGTGTGGGAATATTATCAGTGCGAGCATCAGTTCATCACTATACATAAATCATCAGGGTAAAGTCACCATTAATCAAAGTTCTAAGAAACAAACTAACCCTAGCGCAGCAAAAAGCCTAAAGTGACAACATATAATTTGAATGAGAAACATGATTGGTCAGTCTTATCACATAAATATGCATACGAGGCGAATTGACAGCTTACATCCTCTGTTCTCAGCATTGCATCACGTATACTTCCCATTGCAGTACTAGAACCAACGCCAATAACAACAGATCTGGCTCTACCAGCTACAACAACAGTACCCTGGGAAGCAAAGACAGCAGAAAGCATGCAAAGCTCAGAAAGAAGCAACTGGAGGATGGCTGCAATGAGCAAAAGTTCAAAAGAGAAGATGTTCACTGAGATGTAATTTGAAATTTGATCAAGGAATTTGAATTAGAGCAGTTCATGAAGATTTACCTAAATATTATGTGTTAAGAAATTTCAACTGTTAGAGTTTAGCTACGGTTCAGAAGATAATCGGATGATCATATAATCTTAATCAATAATAGAAGGGCATACTTTTACTCATGGAATCGAGATCTTTCTACAACAGGTAACCAAATATGCTCACTAATAATAAGGACAAGAGATGTCTAGCACTGATTTCAATTATTTGTGCAGGTATGAACAGTGTTTCCATAGAGAAAAACATGTTTGTGCCATATCAAGTGCGAACTCATCTGTAGGTGCAATCATGCGAACTTCTGCAATGATCATTTGATGAGAAATATATGATGGATATTTTTCTGAGGAACCGCCTCACATGGCTCCTACATTTTCAGGAATATCCAAATCTGATCCATCCATCCCTCATCCATGGTCCGCATGGGAGTTTATATATTTTCGCTTTAAGATGCATTTTTACTTGATTTGTCCCCTAAATTTAACAATCAGAAGGATAATCTATGTACTATACATGATTGTGACTACCAAGATGCAGAGTGGCACAGTCAGCATGATATACACCTACCGAGAAAAGAATGTTTGTTTTGTCCTGGTAGACAGCATTCATTGCTGAAGTTGAATCAAGCTCTTTAGCCACTGAACAGCTTTCCCCTAGAATAATCCACAAAATAAACAAACGATTCAGAAACACTAAATAGAGCTGTTGATGGATTACAGCATGCACCTAACAATTTCTAGTGATAGCGTCATTGCCAGATCAATGCATGGATACAAAAAATACTTAAGATTTTATCTTATCCTGTAAAACAGCAGTCCCAAAATCAACTATTAAATTGAGTTCATATTAGGATGAATAAGAGGATGGCACAAGACAACACAAAGAGTACCTGTCAGAATCGCCTGGTCAACACGCAATTGATGACTTAGCATTTCAACCATTCTCATGTCAGCCGGAACTTTGCAACCAACTTATACCCACAAAAAAAAGGTGTGACCAAGTTACATCAGGAACATACTCGGCATGGCACAACGAAAATCATTCGAATGGAACTGGACAATACCTCCCACTTCTACAATATCTCCAGGGACAAGTTCCGTTGCTGGAAGTATAGAAAAGCAGCCTACCAAATTGAACATTGACAAGTGTCTCAATCATATGAATAACCATGATCAAAAGAACATTAGTAATACTTAATGATGAATGTGTGAAGTGAAGTGAAGAAATATCAATCCAATCGCAAATATTTAGATAAAATTTTGTTTCACATATCAACAAATACAAGGACCTTTACCAGATCAAATCTGATATTAAAAAGCACTTCTCGAGCAAGGAAGTATGATATACTCCCTCCGTTCTATTAAACAAGGCGCACATTTTTTTGCAAAATTTCCCCAAAAGGAAGGCGCGTGGTGGAATTTATGCCGTACTAGCCTAATCTACCCCCATCGCATGCATGTGTGCTGCCTGGAAGCTAGCAGGAAAAGGTCTGGGGATGTATGTTCATTGGGGAATTGAGGAGAGAGAGTGCAGCGAGGGAATAAATTAAAACGCAAAACCGATACGTACGTGGGCCAGCAAGATACGAGCGTGTATTTTTGGCAAGGGTAAAGTTGGAAGGATTGCTCTCGCCTGGACTCTCCATGGTATTAACGCCAGAAATATTACGCCCTCCTTTTCGGAACGGAGGTAGTAATTAAATATGTCGCTCTTAGACAAAGCATTTTTGCTTCAACTCATCGTCTTCCAAAGCAGTTTGATTGCAAAAAAGCTACAAATGCAGCCCAATTCCTACTTGATGCTACATATATATGCACACAAGACATATGCACAAAACAAATAATTGCAAGGAACTAGGGTTTGTACAAGAGTCTGCTTAGCATGCTGCGTCCACAATATAAGTAGGGAATGCACCAAAGCCATCAATGTTTGGAGGGTAAGATTCATATCCCAGCTGTTGTCTCAATGACATGTCAGTTCGTGCCTCACATGTCAGTGCCACAGCAAGTGGACTATGTTGAACTTGAATTTCTCAAGTGAAATTGTTAAAATATATATTCGAGATTTCAAAATTAAAAGAGTCACAAATTAGCTAAAGTTCAGTCAGAAGAAAGAAAATAAATAATTGCACTAAAACGTGCTTGCACGATTGAAAAGTAACAATCAATTCAAAAAGTTTCTTACCATTACGCAGCACCGTTGCAACATCAGCTTGATATGCTCGCAACTCCTACAGAGTTATTTTATCAACAAATCATTATGGACGGTCAACAAAAGTTGGTCATTGCAATGACAATTCTAGTTGCATAGTGTAACGTAAAATTAATTAACTAGATTAACAACACGTAGAAAAACAACAATTGGGACCAAAAAGTGTTTAACACGCAACAGGAGAAACTAAGGAACTGTAACATTAGGTTTAAGTGGATGGAAATTTTCCTCCAACATAGAATGCAAAGGAACCTTTAGAAAAATTCCGAAGGATTCCAATTGAATCAAACGGCCTACAAAGGAAAATCCTAAGGATTTGGATGCTCCAAAAATCATAAAATTCCCTAAAATCAAAGAAGCCCTTACTATTGCTGTAACATTTTTGAAACAAGCTAAAATGGAGGTTGAAAACCAGAGAACATGACCAGGATAACATGGTGTATATGCAATTATGCATCCAAGTGATTAGGCGACAGTCTTTAAAACACTTCAAGCTCCACCTCTATGTAAATCATATAGATGTTTGTAAGGAAATAGAGAAACAAAAAATATAGGGGTAGCCGGAGATTAAAGGCACACATAATATCCCACGACATGTGTACAGAAAATTAGAGCCTTGTTGGAATCAAACAGCAGTAAACCAGATCAGCAGTATTAGGCACAACATTAAAGCCTCATTTAAAGCAGGAACCTCAAGAGCTTTTTCAGCATTCGTTTCTGTGATCACTCCAACTGCTGCGTTTGCTGCTAGTATCATAAATATGACCTATACAAATAAAAATCACCTTGTTAGATACTGCCTGCATGTGGCACTTCACACATCATTTTCCACACAGCATATATCCACCAAATGGAAAGACTTACAGATGGTTCCAAAAATGCTGTTAATCCGGTTTCACCATTCAATCGAGCCAAAAGGAAGGATACCACAGCAGCTGCTATCAGTATTTTGACAAGTAAATCATCAAACTGCTTCAAAACTAACTTCCAGAAGGGTGTACCTGGGTCAGAAATTTCATGTTAATAGAATGAAAGGTACACAAAACAACAATACCGCAGATACCCCTAACACATTCTATATGCTACTACCCTTAACATTTTCTACTGCCTTAACAAACAAACAAAAAAATTAGATCAGAATTACCAGTCAGTAGAGCTTACATTTCAATGATACTATCCTTTTCATAACAGAAATCCAATTTTCCAAAATTGTC
Source organism: Poa pratensis (assembly GCA_947311845.1). Classification (NCBI taxonomy): domain Eukaryota; kingdom Viridiplantae; phylum Streptophyta; class Magnoliopsida; order Poales; family Poaceae; genus Poa; species Poa pratensis. The sequence goes on from CAMZMU010000041.1 coordinate 147,617,223, forward strand.
GTTTCACTACATAAGTACAATGAGGAAACCAAGCATACGACCATTACAATAATTTTGCTCTCTACCATATTTAAATTCAGAGTAATGATAGCATGCCAGCTAATATGGCTTATGACCGAATATTGGTAATTATCCCTTAGTTTTCATGGATCATTTGTTCTTATCCATGGTGCACTTGTACTTATATTCAGCTAGAGTAGATGATAACAAAATAGTACTCACATGTATGGCTAGCAGGAAACAGCTTATTTGGATTTCATGCAATTACGGTGTGTGTTTGACTATACAATTGTGGAGTAAGAAACCAGAACTAATGTCAAGCTTACTACATGATAAAATTTTAAATATTTCTACAGAAACAACCGTTATAAGTTAGAGCGGATAACTTACTTTCTTCCTGGGGCAGCTCTGAACATAATCCACGCACGAGAACAAAGTACAGAACCCAGTTAGAGGCCACAATAATGATAAGAAGAATCAAAAATGGGTGAGCGCAAAGCAAGATCAGATGTGAAAACATAAATACGCCTGTCCTCAAAATTGTGCAGAGGTCACAGCTGAAGCTTTCGAGTTTTACTGAGAAAGTAGTAGGAACTACATTCCAAACATGAAAGCTGTGCCAATCCAACTAAATCAACATTACAGTGACTTTAAAATTCCATTCAGGCATTAGAACAGTTAAAACCTGCGAGTTGTGGCGTTAGTACTGGATAATCTCAGCAGTTATAAGGTGTGCGTTTTCTAGTACAAACAGCTCACAGAGCTAATTTCATGCAGACCGCATTTCCTTGTGTAAGGAACGCGTAGGACAGCAGGAAGCTGCTCACCGTTTTTGCCGTAACGCGACGCATGCTGCTCCACCTGCCGAGACAAAGCCAAAGACCAAATCAGTCCAACGGAGACCCAAAATCCGCAGCAGCGACGGGCTCAGAAGTCAGAAGCGGCACCTGCGAGTCGGAGAGGCCCTTGGTCCGATCCACGCCGAACGCTTCGAGCACCTGCGAGGACGGGGGCGGCGACCAGATCCGTGAGTGGCGGCGGCGGCAAGCGAAGGGGATCAAGTGATGGTGTGGCAGCAGTGCCTTACCTCCGCGACGGATTTGGCGTAGGCGTCCTCCATGGTCGGCCGACGCCGCCGCGGGGCGGGAGCTTGGAGGGAGAGGGGGAGTGATCGCGGCGGTGGAGGAGAAGTGGCCGGATTTTCTCAGTTTGGGTTTTTGGCTGAGCAACGGTGGGATTTGCGCTCGCCGGAGGACAGGTGGCGATGGGATCTCTTGACTGGTCTGGTCCGGCTCGGCCGCTGGTAAACGGGCATGGGGAAGTGGAGTGCCGAGACAAGTGATGCACGCTTTTGCTTTGCTTTGAGTCGTCGCCAACATGGAACAAACAAAACTGTCCCTCAAATGTGTCCAAAGGAAATAAAACTGTCCCTCAAAACGTGTCAAGTGCTGATAGACATCAAATTATCTTTTTCTTTTATTGCGAAACACAGAATAAACGCAGCCGCTTACATACTGTATTCAAATTGACGAAGTCACCGCCTCACTATGAGACATCGCCTCCCACTAAAAGAATATTTCGTCTTAATGATAAACACCAGTGTCAAAACTAAGATTTGAACTAGTGTTTCAAATCTGGGTTTGAACTCTAATGGGTTAGAAGTAAAATCACCCTCCTAGCCATCCAACCACACTTTATTCTCGGAGTCAGATTATCTCGTTTATTTCAGCTTGCATAGTTTGTAAACTCCGGTTATGGATAGTGACGGAGCCAGCTTGCCGTTCTAGCCTGGGCAAATTTTAGATGCACTTGCTTTGTTAAGTATTTGCCCATATAAATTACCTCTCAAATCACTATTTTGAAATAGTATTACGAGGGAGTTGGCCAACTTAGAGCATCTCCACCGAGGGCCTCCAAGTGACCCCCAAAGGCTCATTGGGGGTCTAGACGGCCAAAAACGCCTCCAACGGCACCCCAAAGAGTCACCCCGAACAAAAACATGTCCGACACCCTCGAAGAGGCCTCCAACATCCATGCGGACATCAACTGCATGGCACTGGCGCACCTGGCAGTCTCTCTTCTCATCTTACTCTCATTCTTTCATGTCACGCGTGCAACACCGAGCGGCAAACCATCGACGGCACAACTAACTCCGGCCATCTCCCGCTCACCCTCCGCGTCAGAGGCACCGCACCGTTGACCTCCTTCGTCTCCTGCAAGCACGGCACCGGAGGAGAACGGAAGCCGCCGCGACGACCTCGTCTTCAACTTACGGCCGGACGCACGGTGTCGTCGCCCGTGCTTCTCCGAGCGAAACCGTCATGTCCTAGAGGTGCGCCATCGTGCACTATGTCTGGAACCGGAAGGATTCGAGCTAGAACACAAGGGATCATCACCGACAAGGTCGTCTTCGTTCTATGGCTGGACGCGCGGTGTCGTCGTTCCCGTTAGCCCGCGCTTATCCATGCCAATCCGTCATGTCCTGGAGGTTCGTCGTTGTCGACAATGTCTAGAAGCAGAAGGATTCGAGCTGGAACGAATGAGAGGAGATACAAGACTGCTGCTCCCGTGCTACGTCGGCCTCACGCTGGTCTTGGTGCCGGTCAACTGCGCGCTCAACCAAGTGCTGGCATTGGAGCTGCTCCGGCCACGCACGTCGCCCGCGCCAACTCGAGGCGGCCGTCGTCGTCGCCCGGCAGCTCGGCCAGCTCGAGGTGCATCTACGTCCCGGGATAGCGACGACGTGTGTGCGTGCAAGTGCGTGATGGCCTCGCGAGTACTAGCAAGCTGAATTTTTATGCGTACTAGCTAGCTGAGTTTGGGGCTCTTTGTTGTGGCTTTACTCACACATGATGCCGGCTACCCCTGCGCGCGCCTCCTCTGCTCTGCCCGCCGCTTGTATAAAGAAAATCCATCCCTGCATCAAGATGCTCGTGTTGTTCGACGGCCGGCAGCAGGACGAGCCGGGCGCCCGCGACCAGCCAAGCGTGGGGACGACGGTGAGTCCCAGCTCGTGCTCAGATGGACTCGACGAGCCGGAGCGCCGGCGACGCGCTCCACGCCGCGCCGTGGCCGTGGTCCGCTTCGAGAGGGCCTTCGTCTTATGGCCGTGCGTCCGCGCCATGTCGTGGTCAGCTCCCGCGCGTGCGGCGTGCCATCAAGATTATGCTGCTCTCTGGAGTGCTGGATTCAGGTTCATGATGCAGGCGTTCTGAACTTGCTGCTCTATACTTGCGTTATTGTTGCATTCTGAACTAGCTGCTTTTCTTGGTCTGTCTTTGTTCTTTTTCGTGGTTGTGTTCTGGACTTGAGCATCCATAGCTGAATCAAACCAACAACTTCTGTTGCATGCATAGCTGAATCAAACCAACATCTTCTTTGTTTTCGATTGGTTGCTAGCTGAATCAAACCGGCGTGGCCTTTGTGTCGCGTCTCTACCAGCGCGTGTGTGCAGGTCGCGCGCTGCCGCCGCCTCGCGGCCGTGGTCTGCGGCTGCGCGAGCCGTGGCCGCTCGATTGAGTAGTCCAGCGTCTCTTCTGATTGAGCACAGCGACATGACAGTGCGCGTGGCGTCGCTCGTCGGTGGCATACAAGGTGTTTGTCTAAATGCAAAAAAATTGGGGGGGTCAATTTTGGAGGGTGCCGCTGTGGGCGGCCTCCAAATTTCGAGCGGACATGTGTCCGGCACCCCCAAAGGGAGGACAATTGGAGTGTGCCGGACACATATTTGGGGGTGCTGGTGGATGCTCTTAGCCCGGGCAGCAGCCCAGGCATGCCGGGCCTGGCTCCGCCACTTAGTTATGGACAAGTGTATGATTCAATAGTTTTCGTATTTAATGATTAGGTTAAATGTGCATGTAAATTATATATCCACGCAACTCTAAAACCGTGTAGAGAATTACTTCCTAGGTTTGACTGACGTCATCATGAACTAAATGTTGTAAATTTTAGTCAATGCGATGAGATTCGTGTTCTTAAACAATTCTTGCTATGTGTGTTCCACCACCTAACATGTTAGCTCACATGACTTTTGTTAATCCCATATCCAATGAGAGAAACCAGTTTATTCGTCTCCTGTTGTTAGCGACCTTAGTGTGTTACAGTCTCACTTCTTAAGCTAATCCACTCTAGCTCTCTTCCTACTTTTTCTTTTCAACCCGCTCCTCGTGGCTATATTTTCATTAAAGGAGCAAATAAAATGACTTATTACTACATATGCTTTCTTGTATTTGCGTCAACTTACAACTTGGTTGATGTCTTGTTCAAAATTTAGCTGGAAACAAATTCACTCGTTGGTGAGAGTGGTAACTTGCAACAATAGGATTATTGGGGTTTAAACGTGTAATAGTATTGAAATGTTTTTTCGTTTAGACGGATTGAAACTCTCGACATGAAAACCTCGTATCAACTTATAATGATTCGTACTTTCAACATATAGAATCGAACTCCCAACGCTATGTTGCTTGACTTCTATGATGTTAGAATGGTCAATGCTAAGGGTGGCAATTTGCTCAAGTTTCGAAAATAAGTCGGTATGTAGTCATCGTTAAGATTTCCGCGTTCATAATCAGCTCTTGCTACACGTGTCCCGCCACCTAAAATGTGGTTCAAACATTCGACGTGAAATTTTGGGTTTTTAATGGGTGAAACTGAAGTACAAAAACTTTGTAGGAGTAATAATATCTTGAGCTCCCAACACAAAGATGTTTGACTTCTAGAAATTTCACATGGCACTAATTTCGTTTCTATATTGTACCCTGTCATAGTGTCATGTGAAGAAATTCCGATGAGTGAAATGCATCGGTGGTCATCGAACTTGTCCGTCTAGCTCACTTTCATCATCGTACTTCAAAACGTTGCAGTTACGGTCACTGAAGACACCCCAGTAGCTCATCTACGGTCACTCCCTCCAGTATCCTACGTATTTTGATGATGTGGCATACGTTTGACCTGGTTGACCATTCTCTTGAGACTCCACCTCACTTTAAAGGACTGTTGTCAAATAATAACACATAAAAGAGCTAAATTGAAAAATAGACAGAGAGATAAGATCCCAACGACGGTGCTCGTCCCTTGCGCCGCCGCGACCGCCCCTGATCCTCCTGACGCGTTGCTGCCCCTGCTCCAGCCGGTGCGTCCCCTATCCCAGCAGTCGGCGCTGCCTCCCCCAGCGAGGTCGTTACCGTAGAACTGGAGCACGGCGAGGCTGCCGGACTCGCAGAGGTCGGCGGGCACGGGACCGTACAGCCCGCTGCTCTGGAGGTCGAGCACCGTCAGGTTGTCGAGCAGGCCAAGCTTCGGGGGCAGATGCGTGCGCAGTTCGTTGCGTGAGAGGTTGAGATAGCGGAGGTTGGAGAAGAGAGCCATTTCGGCCGGGATGCCACTGGCGAGCTGGTTGCCGGAGAGATCGAGCCACTGCACCATCTCTACCAGCCTCGTCGACCCGTATGTCAGCACGTCGTGGAGCGCGTTCAAGGCCTGGCCTGATCCTATTGCCCCTCAGGTAAAGCTCGGCGAGCCTGGTGCATCCGGACATTGCCTCCGGGATGGAGCCGGCAAGCTGGTTCCTGGATAAGCTGAGGTCCTTGAGGTCTCCGAGCGAGTCGAGGAATGTGCCGGTGAGCGCGTTGTCCGAGAGGTCGAGCCGGGCGCGGAGAGGCGCACCAGCGACGCAAGACACGCGATGGATCACGGGAGGTCGCCCTCGAACGCGTTGTTGCTGACGTCGATGGCGCTCAGGTGCGGGCATATGCCGATGTCCTCCGGTACTGCACGACACCGGAGAAGCGGTTGTCGGTGAGGTTGTGGAGGCCGCCGACGCTGGCAGGGACGGGGGCGGAGAGCCTGTTCCGAGAGAGGTCGAGAGCGCGCGGAGGCGGGAGAGCGGCCAGAGCAATGCGGCAAAGTCCGGTGCGCCAGAGACCTAGTTGCCGGACAGGTTGAGGTGGAGGCGTGGAGCATGAGGGAGCTGCTGGACAGCGCATTCGGGGAGCTGGTTGCCGGAGAGCACGAGGAACCGGAGGATGGGCGGGAAGGACGCCGACAGGTCGCCGGAGAATGCAGTCGGGTAGCATCGGCATCTCGCCGAACGAGAAGGCGCCTGTGAGCGCCGCCCAGGTCAGCTTCTGGCCAACAGGGAGGAGCGGGGAGAAATTAGACGGTGCAACGGTGAAGAATGGCGTGCACACACACGATGACAGTTGTGACGTGCATGCGAACGGAGGAAGCGCTGCAGCTCACGACGGAGTGGAGCACGAACCTGTGGTGGGCCTGGTGGCTCGGTGGAGGTGGAGTAGTCGGGGGCTTTTTGCACAGATGGACTTGTCAACGTTGCCATATCATCAAAATACGCAGGATACTGGTGGGAGTGACCGTAGATGAGCTCGTGGGGTGTCTTCAGTGACCGTAACTGCAACCTTTTGAAGTACGATGATGAAAGTGAGCTAGGCGGACAAGTTCGATGACCAGCTATGCATTTCACTCAACCACGGCGACGCCATGGCCAGCAGATTCCCCCACAAACCACGGTACACGTCCGCAGTTCCTCTACACGACTGTCTCCACGAGACCACGACGGCAGCACCCAGGATCTCTCGTGTCTGTTGTCAAACCCGAAATCCCCGCTCCAGAAAAGATCTCAACGAGCCCGGCCCTCATGCGCCACTCTCTGTAAAACCTCTTTCTCCTTTCGCAAGCACACGTAGACCCAGTCCACCCCGCCGCCGCCCCTCCGTCACTGGAGCCGACACCCGTGACGCTACTCGTCACCCGAGGGCCGAGGTCGGCCTCCAGTCCAGAAGCCCACCACCAGCACCACCGCCGTCCCCCACCACCACCACCAGCCGCTCCGCTGAATCGAAGTCCGCACCGCCCCAACCACTGCCCCCCCAGATCTAGCCCGCCCCCGCCTACGCCTACGTGTTGTCCCTCGATTCGGCGCGTCCCCCTGACCCGGCCTCGTGCCGGAGAGGCCTCAAATCTGGGAGCTTTCTTCTCCAGCTCCTCCCGGTAGCAGCAGCACCAGCCGCGAGTCCGTCCCGCTTCCCGCCGGCACGATGCAGGCGCGGGTGGCGTCCATGGAGGACATGAAGGAGGCGCGGCAGGCGGCGCTGGCCCAGGGCCGGCTCTTCCCGACGGGGATGCTCAGGGTCTTCATCGGCTTCCTGCTGCTCGGCGTCGGCCTCTCCGCCGTCGGCATGTACCTGGCGCGCCACACGCTCGCCGCCGCCGCGCCCGCCCTCTTCCGCCCCTGCCTCGGCGCCTCCGCCGGCGCCGAGGACGAGCTCGACGGGCTCGAGCGCTGGACGCGGCCCCCGGAGCGCGCGCGCCACGCCATGACGGACGAGGAGCTGCTGTGGCGCGCATCCTTCGCGCCGCGCGTGCAACGGTACCCGTTCCCGCGTGTGCCCAAGGTGGCCTTCATGTTCCTCACGCGCGGTCCGCTGCCGCTCGCGCCGCTCTGGGAGCGCTTCTTCCGTGGGCACGAAGGGCGGTACTCCGTCCACGTGCACGCCCTGCCCTCCTACCGGGGCAACTTCACCTCCGACTCCGCGTTCTACGGTCGGCAGATCGCCAGTAAGGTTAGCTCTCCGATCGTGTTGCTCCACGACTTGCTTGCCCTGTTGCCCCCATGCCGTAGCAGATTACAGTAGTAGTGTGATCCAGTACTCAACTTAGCAACAGGCGGTTTTAGCGTGATGCTTCGTAGCCTGCCTACTCATGCTGATCTAGTGAGAGAGACCAACTGCAAAACATATAGTAGTGCCAACTACCAAGATTATACATTGAGCTCTACTGTACGGTTCCTCTGTGATTACGTACGTGATGTGGCAAACTTTGATACTGAATCCAACGTTTCAGCCCTTCTAATGCATTCCATAGGAACATTTATAAGGTGTGTAATATTGGTACACTGAACTGAACTGTGATGGTACTTACTAGACACTACAGTGAGGAACCTGTAACTAATGCACTGGCCATTCCATCCTGATGCGTGTGCCAAGCTTAGGCACTGCGCACCTAGGTCTGATTTGGGTTGTTGAACTGAAAGAATAACGTTTTTATTTAGAATATGCAAAAGAATTGTGCTTCTTTGCACTGAAGGAGAAATTGTGGTTATAACAGGGCACTTCTTCTATGCTTACCTAATGGGAACCAGATCCGTGTTACTATATTACCAACTTACTCTGGGGCAAGAGTCTTAAAATCTGTAACCAGTATTCGTCCTTTCATTCGTCTAGTAGCGACCATGAAGCCTGAACTAGCCAATTTTATGCAGCCTAACCGTAGTTCTGGTCAAGCTGGAAATGTTTGTCCCCTGACAGCACTAGCGTTGTTCTATAAAACAACTCTACTAGGCCATATGCTCGGCCGCGTACAAGTAATGAGTTATTAGTTCCAGTTAGGCCCCTGGTTGTACCTGTTTTAGAGTCCCCTGACTCCTCCTGTTCCATTATAAGATCCACGTGGACAGGGATTCGGTGACTTCTCTCTGGCCAGTCACGCGGTACCAGGCCCCCACATATCCACCCTCCATCACTCATCCAACGGCTGCAGCCAAGGGAAAGGCAAAACTGAAGCAAGGTTCAAAAAAGCGGAAAGCGCAAAGCGAGCGGTGAGGCTCCGATTAGAGGAACTGCAGCTTAAGCGAGCTTAAGCGCAGCTTAAGCGTTCTGTACGGAACTGTACGGACAGAGAACTAGGGAGGAATATATTAGCCTAGTAAACATGTAATTCAAGCAGTGGATGTTGTACAAACATGTAATTCAAGCAGTGGATGTTGTACAAACGTATTGACAGAAAAGTAGGGAGGCAATGTGTGTTAATACCTTTGTTTGCATCTGTTTTGCTCCCATTTGTTCTTTCTCCAATGAAGAAAGCTGCATGCAACAAAGATCAAAATATCATCAAGCAAATAGCAAACAGCATTATAGACAGCACGAAAATATAAGCAAATATTCAAGCAATAACTCAAACGACATATTACAGTACTAGACATAAATCTGTTGCATAAATCCATAGTGGCATAGTCTCCCACTCAACATATTACAGAACAGGACATAAAGGTTCAGAACTGGCATAGAGCCATAGACGCACACAACATAACAAACATAAATAAGTTCCTAGGCAACTTAGCAAGACATGAATGATAACTGAAAGATAGATAACATGTGCCACTGCCATCATCTCTCCATGATCAAGAAATGATCACTCCTCAATCGTCACTCTCATACTCAATGTCGTCGTCCCCATCCATCTCCTCATCCGCGGAGTCGAACTCCTCTTCCTCAAGCTCTCTCACAATCCTTGCACTCCTACGACGTTGGAGCTGCTCTTGTGCCCCCATTGCTTCTCCTAGCACATCATATGGTATCCCCGTAGCCGGATGGACACCACCAGCTTGATCTCCATCCTCCTCATCTCTAAAAACAGCAAACGCATGATCATCCCCTCCTTCAAACAGCCATCCTTGAGCTTCCGAAGCATCATTGCATAGAAGAGTATCAGCGTTCTTCTTATCATTCAACCTTTGTTTCTTGGACAACATCCTTTGATTGAATTGTATGTAGACCATGTTGTTGAGGCGATCTACTGTCAACCTATTTCTTCTTTTGGTGTGTATCTACAAGTAAAAGAAATGACTTGAGGTCAGCTTGAGATTGAGAGATGAACAAGTCAGCTTAGAGAACTAGAGAATGGAAATAAAGTAGATTACCAATTCATATATGCTCCAGTTTCTTTCACAGCCAGAAGAGCTTGAAGTCAAGGATAGGATCATCATAGCCATCCTTTGCAACAAAGGAACTTCTGTTCCATACATCCTCCACCAAGTAACTGAAAAATAGAAACAAGGTAATAATAAAAAATGAGAGCAGCAGCTCGCAGCAGCAAACAGCAGCAGGTCAGAGCAGCTAGCAGCAGCAGCAGCTAGCAGGTAACTACCAAAAGACAAAGCTCAACAAGAAATTCTTACCGGGATTGTAATCTGGCCTTTTCCAACAAGTTACCCACCAGGATCACCCGAGTTACCCACCAATGCCGGCTGCACCGCATCAGCCTCCCCATCTATCTCCATGTTCCCTACAACATATCCAAGCACAAAGCTTAGCAAACAATAAACATTCACATCACAAATCAATGAATCATACTGGCAGCTCCTACTCCTACTCCAAGCAACAGCCAGGCACATGCACATCTCATACAAGAACAAAGCTAGCAACAGCTAGCACAAGAACATACAACTATTAGAGGAACATACAACATAATTTCAGCTAGCTACAGCTACTAAACACAACAAGACATCATTTCAGTAATTCAGTTATCAGTTCATACTTCACAAATGACAAATCCACAAATCACAATTCAGACCTACCAACACGATTTCATTCTAGATTGCCAACACGAGTACAGCACCAAGCACTGCTTGCACAAAGCCACAAACACGAGTACAGCCAGCACAAATCATTCAGTTACCAACACGAGTACAGCACCAAGCACTGCTTGCACAAACACGAGCAGAGAAAGAAGACTAGAAGAGAAGGGCGGAAGGGGATACCTGACACGCCGGCCGTCGGCGTCAATCTGGGGACTGAGCTGCGAGGAGACGAAGCGGACGAGCTGACGCCTGACTGCCTGGAGGAAGAGATCGAGCCGTCGAGGTCCTGGCGTCCTAGAGGAAGAGGTAACGTGCGGCGGGAGAGGTGTTTCACTGGCGGCGGCGGGAGAGAGTGCGGCAGCGGGAGAGAGAGAGTGCGCCGCCTCTCTGGCCGCGAGTCTGGACTCTGGAGGAATGGATGTGCGAGCTGAACCCTAACCCTCCTTTTATTTGGCCCGTTTCCCCCCTTTTCTCCCCCCAAAATTTCACTCCCGCTCGGCCCATCACCAACCGCCCAATGGGCCGCTTTTTTCTCGCTTTTCCGCTTCCGCGCGCGTAGGCGTACGCTCAGCGCCTAAGCGGGCCGCTTACTCGCGCTCACCGCCTAATGGGCCGCTTAGGCCTAATCCTCAGCGTTTTCCCTCAGGTGCGCTCGCTTAGACGCTAAAGCGTGCCAAAGCGTACGCTTTTCCGGCGCCGAGGACGAGCTCGACGGGCTCGAGCGCTGGACGCGGCCCCCGGAGCGCGCGCGCCACACCATGACGGACGAGGAGCTGCTGTGGCGCGCATCCTTCGCGCCGCGCGTGCAACGGTACCCGTTCCCGCGTGTGCCCAAGGTGGCCTTCATGTTCCTCACGCGCGGTCCGCTGCCGCTCGCGCCGCTCTGGGAGCGCTTCTTCCGTGGGCACGAAGGGCGGTACTCCGTCTACGTGCACGCCCTGCCCTCCTACCGGGGCAACTTCACCTCCGACTCCGCGTTCTACGGTCGGCAGATCGCCAATAAGGTTAGCTCTCCGATCGTGTTGCTCCACGACTTACTTGCCCTGTTGCCCCCATGCCGTAGCAGATTACAGTAGTAGTGTGATCCAGTACTCAACTTAGCAACAGGCGGTTTTAGCGTGATGCTTCGTAGCCTGCCTACTCATGCTGATCTAGTGAGAGAGACCAACTGCAAAACATATAGTAGTGCCAACTACCAAGATTATACATTGAGCTCTACTGTACGGTTCCTCTGTGATTACGTACGTGATGTGGCAAACTTTGATACTGAATCCAACGTTTCAGCCCTTCTAATGCATTCCATAGGAACATTTATAAGGTGTGTAATATTGGTACACTGAACTGAACTGTGATGGTACTTACTAGTCACTACAGTGAGGAACCTGTAACTAATGCACTGGCCATTCCATCCTGATGCGTGTGCCAAGCTTAGGCACTGCGCACCTAGGTCTGATTTGGGTTGTTGAACTGAAAGAATAACGTTTTTATTTAGAATATGCAAAAGAATTGTGCTTCTTTGCACTGAAGGAGAAATTGTGGTTATAACAGGGCACTTCTTCTATGCTTACCTAATGGGAACCAGATCCGTGTTACTATATTACCAACTTACTCTGGGGCAAGAGTCTTAAAATCTGTAACCAGTATTCGTCCTTTCATTCGTCTAGTAGCGACTATGAAGCCTGAACTAGCCAATTTTATGCAGCCTAACCGTAGTTCTGGTCAAGCTGGAAATGTTTGTCCCCTGACAGCACTAGCGTTGTTCTATAAAACAACTCTACTAGGCCATATGCTCGGCCGCGTACAAGTAATGAGTTATTAGTTCCAGTTAGGCCCCTGGTTGTACCTGTTTTAGAGTCCCCTGACTCCTCCTGTTCCATTATAAGATCCACGTGGACAGGGATTCGGTGACTTCTCTCTGGCCAGTCACGCGGTACCAGGCCCCCACATATCCACCCTCCATCACTCATCCAACGGCTGCAGCCAAGGGAAAGGCAAAACTGAAGCGATGCTTGCTGTTTGCACCGAATCTGAAGCAAACTGAAGCTACAGACTGCATTTTTCAGTGTTTTATACTGCAGTTTTCACAGTTTAACAATCTGACCAAATCTCAATCAAAACTAAGCCCAACAAAAAGCCAAGGATTCTCCAACAGTGATATGAAGCAAATCTGAACCCAACGAAATGATACTACTCCATGCCTTCAAACTGAACCAGAATTATACAGAGAAAAATAAAATTCTCCAAGGCATAATATTTAAAGGAGGTTGCACTTGACAAACTAATCTGTAGCAACAAGTGGTACTTTGAACATTCCTTCAAATACTACACAATTAGGCCGCTGCACTTATACAATTTGGCCATAAAGACTATATAGTTAGCCTCCAAAATATTTTCAACATACTAAACTAGCCCCCAAAATCCTCCAAAATATTTCCAACATACTAAAACTAGCCTCCAAAATCCTCTATACCAACTACTAGATACTAGAATAGAGTTCCATCATAGAACCCATAATCATGACTAGTAGGAGCTGTCAATAGCTGGGTAAAACTGCCAATGACATTGTATTCTTCACGCACCACATTTGCTCCTGTCTTGCTGCCATCATTCTCCACTTCTACTCGAGGTTGTGCACCATCATCCTTCTTTGGTTTCTATCATGAAAATTTAGATGATTAGTGTAGGAAGAATGACAGTATCATATAGAAACTTATAGCTTACAACATACCTTTGCTCCTTTTGTTGTTGATGTAGCAGATTTGGTTGGCTTGCGCTTTCCCTTGCGCAGTTTGTCAATCCATGTTGGGGTTCTCTTCGAATTTTTGGACTGGCCCTCTTTTTTCTTCAGTTTTGCGGCACTTAGAAAGTCAGTTGTCTGTTGCACATTCGGGTCAAAATTTTCTTGTTCGTTACTTGGTTCATTGGTAGTACTAGTAGATGCACTGAGTTTATCCTCAAGTTGTGGACCAATGGAGTCAAGTGTGCTTTCTAACAACAGACAACATTCTTCAGACTTGGATATTTTTTTGGCCAAAGTGTGGAATTTATAAGACAGATTATTGTATCGATGCGTAGCTTCTTGGTTTGGATTTTGCAACACATTTCTTCCATGTCTGTCCAATATACTCCCTTTTTGTGCTTCTCTAGTCCATCTCTTTAACACATAGTGTGCTGGCAATGTCTTTATATTCAGCAAATCAAGAACTTTCAGACCATGTCCACATAATATTCCTGTCCTGTTGAAAATTCCACAAGTACATGAAACTGTTTGGGTCAAAGGATCACTGACGACTATGCGCTCATCCTCAAAAGTTCCATCCAATCTCCCAATAGAGACAACATATTTGTTATTTCCATCCAATGATTTGGCACATGCAGCCATGGATCTTTCATATTCACCTTGAAAACTTTCAAAAATAATCGGAGTGTACACATTGCTTGCTTCCACCAACATAGGTGTGCACATTTTGATTCTTGGTATCTTCTTTCTTGCCTCAAATTCAGATTCTAGCTCCTTACTCCTTTTTACTTCCACTGTCCTCTCAAAATGCTTCAAAAAACGAACTATATGAAAATCTGATTTCAAATGGTTCTTTAGTGCGTTGTTGAAGCTCTCACTTAGCTGTGTACTTCGTACTCCCAAACTGAATACATCTCTCATGAAGCATTCTGCCCATTTCTCTTTCACTTTATAGATACTATCAAACCAAGTTTGCTTATGCACTTTACACCTCATAGCATCAAATGCTTCCTGAAATGCTGTCTTGTCCTCATAGCCATACATACAAGAGGCAAAATCAGCGAGGATGTTAGCTTCTTCATCTTCTTCATCCTCTTCGCCTTCATCTTTCTCTTTTCCTTCATCTTTCTCTTCGCCCTTCACTGGAGATAAATGTTTGACAGCATTCTGCATTATGTGAAAGGTGCACAATCCATGGTATGACTCTGTGAATACTTTCTCTATAGCCTTTCCCATTGCTGCATCTTGATCTGTGTAAATAGTTTTCGGTTGCCTTCCATTATGTGCCGCTAGAAAAGCCTCAAAAAGCCATATGAATGAGTCGCCAGTTTCATCAAACAACAATGCAGCACCAAAGATAGTAGTCTCTCTAAACTGATTTGAGCCCAAGAAAAACACCAAATGGCCTGCATTCTTTGTTCGTGCCAAAAGTAGTGTCAAATGTGACAACATCACCGAAGTGCGCATAGTCAATGATCATTTTAGCATCAAGCCAGAATATGTTGGTGATATTCTCCTCACAATCATATTGCAAATCAAAGTGGAATGATGGGTTCTCGGCAATTTTGTCATAAAAGTACTTCAACATATTACCAGCCTGTCCAAAAGCCAACTCTCTTTGTCGCTTGCTCCGGAGATGATTCTTTTGGTCACGACAAGTGTAGCTAAGGTTAAGTGGCCCACCGACCCGACGACAAGCCAACTCATGTGCAGCTTTTGGCCTAATTCCAGAATCATCTGCGGATTCTATTTCAAAAGCTTGAAGTTCAGAAATTTTCCTTTGCGATGCCATCAAGTGTCGGGTTTCTGGCAAATGAAGTAAGTGGTTGTGTTCCAATACAACATCGCTGATGTAAAAATCTCCAGCCATCCGATCAAATGTAGCAATTATCCGAGCATCGCAATCAGTCCTCGTTTCAGCTCTAAAAAGCTTCGGCACATGCTCAGTTTGCGTTTTCCTTCGATGACCCTCATTGGAACAAACATATCTGCATGAAGTAGCCTGGCCATCCATTTTGCTTATAGTGGTGCATCTTTTCCTCACATCAAAGCCTGTTCGACCCCCATATGCTAGCCAAAATTGCCAAGCATCATCCTTGGTTTTGAATCTCAAACCAAGTCTAGGTGTGCCCCTGTCAATTTCTGCCATTGCTTCCCACTTACACAGCACAACACTCAGTTTAGTCAAACTAGACAACACAGACAGCACCGAATTGCCCAGATCATCACTCGATTTCTGCCAAAATTCAGAAAGAACATAACAAATTACTCGTTTGTAACACTAAAAATCGAAAGATCGGGCATCAATCACCAATATACATCACTAACAACAGGAAATCCAAAGATTATTTGCGGATGATTGTTACCTCGGTGGCCAGATTCAGTGCTTAATCGAGGTAGTGGTGCTTGAGGGCTCGATGCTGGAGATCCTCGGGCGGCCTCGACGGCGCAGAGGCCATCCCATTCGCCGCCGGCGGTCTTCCACGGCGGCACGCGCCGGCGCGATCTACTCTCCTCCTCCGCGGCACACCTCCATTCACTCCTCCGCGGCGACCCCTGTCCTTCCCTGGAGCGGCCTCTTCCTTCCCTGCCGCGACGGCCGACGGACGCTTCTCTCACGCTCTGAACAGCTGTGGGCGGGGCGGGAACGGGAGAGCTGACGAGAAGAACGCCCGCGAAAATCCCCAATCCTGCGCGCCATTGACGGAAACAGGCATACGACGAGGAGCGTCGCTTCAGTTTTGCCTTTCCCTTGGCTGCAGCCGTTGGATGAGTGATGGAGGGTGGATATGTGGGGCCTGGTACTGCGTGACTGGCCAGAGAGAAGTCACCGAATCCCTGTCCGATCCACGTAGCTTCCCTGTTGTGTTGAAAACTTGAGATGTCTGAATGCCTGACATTAATATGAGATCTGCTTGCTGCTCACAGGTTGCAGAATGGGGTCGGATGACTATGTGTGATGCCGAGAGACGCCTGCTGGCAAATGCTTTGCTGGATATATCTAATGAGTGGTTTGTGCTCGTGTCTGAGTCATGCATTCCCATATTTGATTTCAACACCACATACGAGTACTTTCAGAATTCAAGCAAAAGCTTTGTCATGGTGTTTGATGATCCTGGTCCGTTTGGACGGGGCCGGTATAATTACAACATGACCCCTGAGGTTGAGCTCACACAATGGCGCAAAGGCTCGCAATGGTTTGAAGTAGACAGAAAACTTGCTATCGAGATCATTAAAGACACGCGCTATTACCCAAAATTCGAGGAGTTCTGCAGGCCTCATTGTTATGTTGATGAACACTATTTCCCTACTATGCTCACGATTGAAGCTCCACAGAGCCTTGCTAACAGAAGTGTCACTTGGGTGGACTGGTCAAGAGGTGGTGCACATCCAGCCACATTTGGTAGGAGAGATATCAGTGAGGAATTCCTGAAAAGGGTTAAAGCAGGACGGACTTGTCTATACAATAATCAGAATTCGACAACATGCTTCCTGTTTGCTCGGAAGTTCGCTCCAAGTGCTCTCGAGCCATTGTTAGAGTTAGCACCCACCGTGCTGGGTTATGGTTGATGTATGCTTTAACAGGTGCCCCCTGTAAGTTTTGATATAGATCAGCGTAGGTTTACATGTGTGGAGGCAAGGGCCAGTTCTCATGGATGACAACCTGTACAATGCCCACATCATTATACACAAATTTGTACTATTATTTTGTACAGTAATCTGACAGTGGACAAGAGAGATTTTCTCCTGGACATTGTGGCTGTATATCTTTGTTAATCCGAATGTATTACTAGAAAATTGTTGGGGCAGATGTTGAGATAAAGGCAAGTGTTTTTTTCTTCAAATATATGGCCTAAAAAATTAAAAAATGGAGATACCTGAAAAGCAAAAAATGTTGAATGGAAGAAAGTAAAACATATCAAACAGTTTGACAGGGAATGGCTCAAAAGTACTGCATATGGTCAGATTTGCCCTTGTCTGGTTCCATCCAGAGAAAAACCTGTGGCCCTTGTCCAATCCAGGATTTGCACAAATCAAGTAGTAGCAACCTCACGACATTTCCATGTAGGAATTGGGAGAGCGCACTGGAGGGCAAACGAGAGTGTCATCTCATTACATGGCTCAGCCTCCAGGTAATCTGATGGACACAATCAGAAGGCCAGTCACAGCAGCTTCATCTCTTCATCAATCAGCGGCGAATCATCTCAAGCCACTGGCCACCTTGGCTCAGAGGAATGGAGTTAACAGGAGATGCCTCCTCACACTGCTGGCATCAGCTGTGGCCATACCCGAGGCTAGTGAATCAAGAAAGGCCCTATTGCAAGGTATGTAAAGATCTGGTCCAATTTTTCGGGTTTACGGGGCAACCAATATTTGTGGTCGGTTCGCTGCTCACTTTGGATAGATAAATTAAACTCCCTGCATATGTGTAGATTATGTGAAGAGATCAAAGGAAAACAAAGAGAAGAATGACAAGGAGGTATGTGGCCTTCCTTCGATTTCTTCTTCTTCTTTGTATCCCATCATGGCTAGTGGAAGAAGACTTGTGCTTCTGTTTGGAGTCAGTAATCTATGTGCACTTCACTACTAAAGCATGCCCTTTATTTTCATCTATTCATTCGTCACATGCTCCAATTTCATTGCTTTGGTTGCTTTATACCTACTGTCCATTTGCCTTTTCATTTTCATGATAAACTTGGGGAAGTTTGACCTGTGCCATCTGCCAATGCAACTTACATACTATTTAAATATGATTATTATTACTAGTTTATTTAAATCTCGGGTGAATTCAGCTGCAGCCTCTCTATAGTGGCTATTTATCAGTGTTTACTGAGCAACGATCGATCAAGAAAAATCGTGGTTGCAACTAATTGTGTGCTGTTTTTTGTCTCATATTCCAGAGGCGGGATGACGTCTACAAGAGGAATTACAAGGATTATTTCGGTTTCATGGAAGGCCCGGTTAGAGAGAAGAAAGAGGAGGAGCTCACGGAGACGGAGAAAGGAATTCTCGCATTTCTTGACAAGAATAAGTAGCTATTGGGCGCAAGAGGGCCTCACCAATCAAATAACTGACACATCTTGTATATGGAAATTCCTTCCGCGGTGAAGTTCTCAGGGAGTTAATAAGATTACCATTTAGCAAGCCACTTGGTGCTAAATTTGGTGCGGCTTGTTCTGTTTCATCATTGTATCTTTTTTGTGTGTGCAGTACTGCAACTCTTCGCTTCATCACAGTTAGCATTGTGGCTGTATATCTTTGTTAATCAGAATGTATTACTAGAAATTTGTTGGGAAAATGTTGAGATAAAGGCAAGAAATGTTATTCAAATATATGGTCTAAAATAATA
Source organism: Poa pratensis (assembly GCA_947311845.1). Classification (NCBI taxonomy): domain Eukaryota; kingdom Viridiplantae; phylum Streptophyta; class Magnoliopsida; order Poales; family Poaceae; genus Poa; species Poa pratensis. The sequence goes on from CAMZMU010000041.1 coordinate 147,635,688, forward strand.
ACTTATAATGTAGATACTAGAAAATAAAATAAAAATATTAAATGGAAGAACCAATCTGACGTGTGACTGGTCCGTAGGCAGTGCTGCATATGGTCAGATTTGCCCCTGTCTGCTTCCATCCAGAGAAAAACCTGTGGCCCTTGTCCAATCCAGGATTTCTAGATATCAGGTAGTAGCAACCTGAAGACACCACCAGGGTACGAAGAGAGCACACTGGAGAGTCATCTCATCCCATGGCTCAGCCTCCAGGTAAACTGATGGACACTATCAGAAGGCCAGTCAACGCTGCTTCATCTCTTCAATCAGCGGCAAATCGTCTCCAGCCACTGGTCACATTGGCTCGGAGGAATGGAGTTAGCAGGAGGTGCCTCCTCACTCTGCTGGCATCCGCTGCAGCCATACCTGAGGCTAGTGAATCAAGAAAGGCCTTATTGCAAGGTGTGTAAGCATCTGGTCGATTTTCTGGGTTCATTGGGCAACCAGTATTGTGGTTGGATTGATATTCACCTTGTATAGATTATAAACTCTGGCCGCATATGTAGATTATGTGAAGAGATCAAAGGAGAACAAAGAAAAGAATGACAAGGAGGTATGTGGCATTCCTTCGATTTTTTCCTTGGTATCCCGCCACGGCTAATGGAAGAACACTTCTGCCAATTGTGTCAAACTACATTTGGGTCCATATGCTCCAACTTCATTGCTTCGGTTGCTTTATACCACTATGGTCACTATTCTTGTTCATTTTTTATGAAAATTTTGAGGCAAGTTTGACCTGTGTTGTAAGGAACCTTGTGCCACCTGCAAACAACAAACTCAACCTACACAGTTAGCTATGATGCTAGTTTAGGTCTCAGGCGAATTCATTTGCAGCCTCTTCACGGCGGCGATTTTATCACTATAAAGTTCACTAGAAGAAACAAATTGATTGAGAAAGAGTTCTCGCCGTGGTTGCAACTAATTCTGCGCTTCTCTCACATTCCAGAGGTTGGATGACTTCTACAAGAGGAATTACAAAGATTACTTTGGTTTCATAGAAGGCTCAGTTAGAGAGAAGAAAGAGGAAGAGCTCACGGAGTCGGAGAAAGGAATTCTCGCGTGGCTTGACAAGAACAGGTAGTTTTTTACCAAGAGAGAATGGCTGAAACAGCTTCTGTGTAGGAAAGTTCGTTCTGCTATGAAGTTCTGAAGGAGTTATTAAGTTTGGCATTTAGCCCTCACTTGTCTCGTTCTGTTTCATCATTATTATCTCAATCTGTGCAGCTCGTTCTGTTATTAAGTTGATCTGATAGTATGACCCAATTCTGAAAAATCAGGAATTTTCACAAGTTTTAGATAGCAGGAAAGAGAAATAGCGAAAATTCTTACATCCCAAATTCCCAATTCATAGGCTACTGCCGGTGGGCGTCTCAGATTGCTTCATTCAGAGACTAGGATGTTTGCTCAACTATAGGCTCACAAGCTTCTAGCTACTGCCGATGGTGAAACCAGGCTCCAGTGAGCACATCATGTATGCCCCGCAGCGTAGCCGGCAGATCGGAGCCATGGCAGCAGTTGGAGTAAGGCTGGCGTCTGTCTCCAGCAAAGAAAACGTTGAGCAGACCATACGGCCCCAGGTAGTACACGTCGCCCTGCCTCAGACCCAGCTCCCAGGCAGCGTAGGCCGCCGTGAAACGCAGCCTGCCCAGGAAGAACACCTGGTCGTAGATGCGATCCACGGTAGACCACGCGAGCCTGGAGAAATCCATCCTGTAGAGCGCGACGCTGGACAGGCAGTTCTGAGTGATGACGAACAGGTAGAGCCTCCCGCGGGATTCCACCAGGTGAGGGAACGCCAGCTCCCAGGAATCCCACGCGACCCTCACCCTCTCGGTCTTGATCGTGGTGAACGTCGGGTCCGGGGAGAATTCCAGGACCCCGAGCTTGGAGGAGGACACGTCGAAGTAGAACTTCCCCTCGACGGCGGCGATGCTCCGTATCTGGAACCTTCGAGGACTTCGACTGCCGGCCGAAGTGCCATGCCCGTCGCTCGGTATCCGTATTCCTTTCCAGTTGCAGCATTCTTCCAAGATGTATTCTGTTGGCGTTTCTTCTTCAGGGGAGATGAGGTGCGCACGTTCTTCTTCGTCGCCACGCGTCTTTTCAGCAAGACCCGAGGTGCTTCTTCGACGGTGATCTCGTACTCGTGCCTGGTCCATCGCTCGCCTCCGACGCGGCAGAACCAGATCACGGGCTCGTCGTCGTCCACGACCAGCACCACGCAGCCTCCTGCGCGAGAAGAACCGGGCTCGCGGGAGAGCAAGCACTTGCAGTTTTCGGGCAGGTCCTTCTCCACGGACGGCAGCTCCACCTTGGTCTGGGTCGACGGGTTCCAGAGGGCGGCGCGCAGCGAGGGCGAGTCTAGCGTCAGTAGCCAGCGTTGAGGCGTTGCCCAGCACCTGGTGGTCGTTGTTGCCGCGTCGTGTTCCTTTGTCTTGGTCGTCTTCAGTAGATGTTGGAGCGTGCTTACGAAAACCTGGGACTCCTTTACTAAACCTGGAACGAAACTGCCCTTTTTGGAGTGACTAATGGGGAGATGAATTGGAAGAGCAATATAGCCATTAATTAAGGACTCTTGATTGCTGAGTAATGGTACTCCCTCCGTCCAGATTTACTAGACCTTTAAGACTAGTCATAGTGGGGAGTATCATATATTAGTATCATGCATATGATACTAGTTTATGTTATTACTTTCATAGTGGTACTAACATATATGTGGTATCATATAGTAGTGTATTTATTAGCATGCACACTCATCTTGTCTTGGAATCCGCTATGTTACGGTATCTATCTATGATACCACTATCACTTCTCTCATCATTAATTGCAGTGACACGCCATCTTTTTACCAACGTGGCATGCATGATACTCCCACTATGGCTAGTCTAATGAAGAGCTCTATGACCAAGGCGTGAGATGATAGGGCAAGAGAAATTCTGAGTTGGATTTTTTCAACCAATCAAATCACTTTAAAACCGAGCATAATTGTTGTTGATTAATGCATTTAATGCTAGAGAGCTAAAACATAGGCATGCATAGGCCGCATGCCAGGAGATGGATCGGATATGAGTGACTTAGACTAGCCATAGTGGGAGTATCATATGTAGTATCAGGCTTGTGCCAATGCATAGTCTCTTAGCACGATATCATAGGAGTATTAAATATTTAAGATACAACTAGTACAATGCATTGTTTCCTATGTGTTGTATCTATATTTAATGTTTTGGGGCTCATGCATACATATGATTGGTGTTGGGGATATACCACGTAGGAGTATCACCGGTATGGATCAATCCGGCTAGTCCAGGGTGACCTAAAAGGTGGCAAAGGCTTTGGCCTGCCAGGCGGCCCAGACGGTTGACGTGCAAGGCGGAAGGCGGCAGCCGGCAAGGAGGCCCAAGACTGAAGCCCAGGAAGCCAGCAAGCCCAACATTATAGGCGGTAGCATAGTCGATTAGGTTAGGGATGTATTCTTGCCGGACACGTTGTCCACCTTGTAACCCTTGGTCCAGCCGCCTATATAAGCTGGACCTCGGAGCCTTTAGGGCACGATCTAATCTCCACCAACTCTTTGTAACATGTACCATGGTTGTTGCCATTGCAGTGAGTTATAGTAGCACGTAGGGCTACGCCACCGTTGCGGAGCCTGAAGCTGGGTTCTACCTTAGGCTAGAGGACCCCCTTCGACCCTCAACTATGCCGATACACCGACAGTTGGCGCCCACCGTGGGGCCTAAGGCGTCAGGCGTCATGTTCCAGGCGGGAAAACAAGGCGGCATCGGTGAGTACATCGCCATCGGCACCACTAGGCACATCGGCGGCAGAAGCATCATCAACTACGACGAAACCTGGACCCCGACGAATGACTACGTCATGACAGACGGCATCGTTCCGATTGGGGACATAGAGCTTTTCATCGGATACACTCCGGAAGCTATGGCCTCCCCAGGATTTGCTCGCCCACCCACCTCCCCGCCTTCCAGGAGGCCGATGCGCAATACGGATCTGAGTCCACCTTCTCCCAGGAGTCGGCAGATTCAGATTTTCACTTCATTGGAGTTGCAGGACTGGGATCCGACTCCCAGCCTAATAGCAACGATCCTGAATCGATCCTTCCTGCTCTGTAGGACGATACGATGTCGGATGCCAGATCCAGATCTACCATTCACGTCAACGTAGATTCTGACTCCGATGAATCTGTTAGCATGTTTGAGCAAAAGGTGCAAGGATGCTTCAACGCTCCACAACCACCGCCTTCAGAGGCGGCAACTAGCTCATCCATGCCCGACAGGCCAGCCTTTGTGGTAGTCCTGACCGCAAAGGAGACGGCGGACGCGGCAGCGGCCGCGACAGAAGAGGCCGCCAATAAAGGCGACCTAGAAGATGGTGTCGGCGGCAATAACGCTGCCGACAACCTGCAACCACCTCCGGCTCCAAACAAGAAAAACTTTGAGAAAGGTGGAACAAGCAAGGAGGAGGAGCAGCTAGCGGAGAAGGAATATGCTCGTATATTGAGCACACCAGTCACCGAGGCCACGACCCCCGCTGACATGGAAAAACTCCCAAAGGGCTGCTCCACCAGACCAAGTACCTGAAGGATAAAGAAGGAGCGGTTCTCCAGATGATAAAGGAGGTCAGGGAGGACAACGCGAAGCTGATGGGTGATGCCAAAAGAAATATTTTTACTCAAACCCCCAGCCGCCAAAAAGGCAGCCACTGCGGCGGGTAAGAGGAAAAAGACAGGCCAACAGAACTTTGTTCCTGGCCCTTTTGAGGAGCCATCGCCAGCGCAGAAACTAGGTTTCGAGTGGGCAACAGCTCCGCAACGCAAAGACGGCAACCCAATCCTCGCCACCCCGTTCTCAATACCGTGGCTGCCTATGATATCCTCCATGGAGACGACTACACTAAAGAGGAGAAGATCTATTACACACAGGTCCTCCTCGGAAAAGCCCTCCAACAGGAAGCCAGGGCTGACTCACGTGCTCACATGGCCGAGGCAAGAGGAGGAGCTGTTGCATCGCAATCCGTTGCATGCAAGGTTAGAGCAGGACAGCCGGGATATCCCTCTGGCTCCAGAACCCACGGGAAGAAGGATGATCCCAAAAAATCTCCGCCTCCAAAGCAGCATGATGCAGAGTCCCGAACAGCGTCACGGAAGCACGACGAACCTAGGTAGGATAAGCCGGCGAAAAAAGACGGTCATCCGTCTAGAGACAATACGCCAAACGCACCGTCACCGCCTCCACCTAGGAAAGACGGCAGTGACCGGGACAAAGGACAACCTTCATGGCAGCAAGGGAGATCACGCAGTCCGCCAAGAAATAGGCGGCACCGCGCCAACGAGCCGGGATGGCAGGAGGCCGCCCAGGACGACCCTGACGCCAACAGAGTAAGACGGCACCTGTCTCCCCAAGACGCAAGACACAGCCTTGACGACATTCATTTGGAAAAGGAGGAAAATTATATTGGGCCCAAGTGCTTCGGTTCGGCTGTTCGCCGACAGCAATTTCCAAGGGATATGGCCTCTGTGTCAAAAACTTGCCCGCGGTATAATGGTCTGAACAAGCCTCGCTCTTGGTTGTCTGATTACGCGACAACAATTGATATTGCCAGCGGATGCGGCCTCGTCGCTACACGTTTCGTCCCGCTAATGTTAGAAGGCACATCAAGAAGTTGAATTGACAACCTCCCGGAGAAATCCATCCGCAATTGGCTGCACATGGAGAGGGTGTTCACACAGCACTTCCAGGGGACATATAAGCGTCCCAACACCTACACGGATCTTGTCCATTGTGTGCAGAGAGATGATGAGCCAATGAGAGACTACGTCGCTCGTTGGATCGCAATGAAAGCAACTTGTGATAAAATCTCGGACACACAAGCTATCCACGCCTTCACAATGGGGTTGGCAAAAGGATTACTCCGCCATCGGCTAGTTCGCGAGCAGCCGTAAGAGCTCGGGTCATGCTAGAGATCGCATCCGTCTTCGCAGCAGCAGATGACGATGCACGGGACTGGAGGAAGCTGCCGCCAACCTAGCACCTGCCAAGCGTGCAAGCAACAAGCGAAAGGTTGGCCAGGAAGACAAAGCCGGCCCCTCCAATGAGGTAACCGCCGCCACTAGTACAGAATGACACATCCGATACCCCTCTATGGCAACAGCAGGAGTTAGGCGACGGAGAATCGCGACATCCCCCGCGTGCCCGCACTGGGCCGTAAAGCAGGCCCACCACAAAGGCAACGGGTGAATAGTGGAATATATGTTGGCAACGGAGGTTAGTTCACCTCCATTACCGATGTGTGCTCATCGCACACGGACAATTTCATAATCTCCATTGCCATTAGAAGCAGCCCAATAGCCCGCGGCCTATAAGAACCTTCTATGCCCTTCACTCTCACTCTCACTTTCTCACTTCCAACCCTAGCCGCCGCACAGTCTCCTCTCTCTCCACTCTCTCGTATGGCTTTCACCGTCGGCGCTGGTAGATCCGGCCTTCGCGGCCGCGGCCATGGCCGCCCCACCCTCCGGGCCTTCAGGCAGCAGCAGCGTCAGCTGGTGTTGCGGGACGAGCTTGCGAAACAGGCCGCCGCCGCTCCGGCCCCCACGGGCCGGTCCTGCACCCTTGGCGCTCGTCCGCAGGAAGAGCACGGTGAAGGCTCCGGTCGCACCCGCTCATTTGGCCGCCATTGCAGCTACCGCGAGATCCGCCAGGCGATGTACCCCGGCCGCCGTCCTCGCTTTCTGAACCATCCGTCTTCCTCCTCCTCGTCCTCGTCCTCCGACGACAAGGAAGAGGAAGAGGAAGAGGAAGAGGAAGAGGAGGAGGAGGATCGTGATCTGGAGATCGCTTGCCAACTCTCCCGCGCCGATTTCGAGCGTGATGACGCCAAGCGTCGTCAGGGCGAGGCCGATCTGGAGGCGGCGGTCCTCCTCTCCGAGGCCTCGACCCAGGTCGAGCGCGCCGAGGAGACGGTCTACCAGTCTGACCTCTGGGCCTCCATAGCCCTCCCTTTGGTCCACGGCGAGGGCAAGGCGCCGCCAGGGGAGGCCGGCGCTAGCTCCGTCGCCGGCGGCGACGCTAAGCGAGCCCGCCTCGCCTAATGTAAGACCCCAGTTCAGTAGGATAGTTTTTTTTTTGTACTTCTTTTTGCTCGTTTCAGATGATTAGCTCTGTTCTTATTAGGCATTGTGGTAAGTAGCTAATTGTTTAACCATAGATTTGCTCTGTTTTTAGTAGGCATTGTTTACACATAGATTTTTAGATGTTTTTTAGTTGTAAGTAGCTAATTGTTTATCCATAGATTTACTCTGTTTATATTAGGCATTGTTTACACATAGATTTTAGCTGTTTTCTAGTTATAAGTAGTTAATTGTTTATCCATTAATTTGCTCTGTTTATAGTAGGCATTATTTACACATAGATTTTAACTGTTTTCTAGTTATAAGTAGCTAATTGTTTATCCATAGATTTGCTCTGTTTATAGTAGGCATTGTTTACACATAGATTTTAGCTGTTTTCTAGTTGTAAGTAGCTAATTGTTTATCCATAGATTTGCTCTGTTTATAGTAGTCATTATTTACACATAGATTTTGGTTGTTTTCTAGTTGTAAGTAGCTAATTATTTATCCATAGATTTGCTCTGTTTTTAGTAGGTATTGTTTACACATAGATTTTAGTTGTTTTCTAGTTGTAAGTAGCTAATTGTTTATCCATAGATTTGCTCTGTTTATAGTAGGCATTGTTTACACATAGATTTTAACTGTTTTGTAGTTGTAAGTAGCTAATTGTTTATCCATAGATTTACTCTGTTTTTAGTAGGCATTGTTTACACATAGATTTTAGTTTTGTTTCTGTTATGCCGATGATTAAAATTAGGTGACACCGTGTGATCTGGGGTGGCGCTAGTGATCCTTGTGATATGCACAAATACACATCGATCTTGTGCATCCTACTTGGCTCGCTTGCTCCATCCCTGAAATTTGTGTGTCCAATCTACCTATATATGAGGCATTGTTTAGTCTTTGTTCTAGTTGTAATTAGTTCTATATTTTCTGTAATGCAGATGATTAAAATAAGGTGACACGGTGTGATTCGAGGGTGGCGTTAGTGATCCTTGTGGTATGCACAAATACCGATCTTGTGCATCCTACTTGGCTCACTAGCTCCATCCCTGGAATTTGTGTGTCCAATCTATCTATATATGAGACATTGTTTAGCCTATGTTCTAGTTGTAATTAGTTCTATATTTTCTGTAATGCCGATGAAGAAGCATCTGTCTTGTGCATAGAGATGAAGGAGCTTACATTTTGATTTTTTTCATCTCCTTTAGGGCGAGGAGGAAACCTGGAGACTATGTGGTGGCCGTGAAGACGTAGGAGCGGGGCTCCGTCCACACGGTCCACTGAAGCCGGTGCCTCCAAGAGCAAGACTTTTGTGCAGTACTAAATAGGTAGAAGAAGACCACGCAATGAAGCTGGGTGAAGAGGAAGGTGAAGAACCGACGGCCGTCAAGCAGGAACCACAGGGCTCCGTTGACGGCGCAGCAGGCGTCACCGCCTTTTTTTGTTTCCTTTAGCCCTCATTACAAACGGTCAAAAACTAATCTCCGTATCTGATGTAAAGACTAAAGGCAACGATTATATATTATGCCCGTTGCTAAACTTATTGCAAACGATCAAAATCTCCGTTGCCATTGTGAGGCTTCACATCAGTGACAGGGTGTGATTGGTTTTGCTGAGTGAGGCATGGATAGGGCATGATGGACGATTTCAAGAAGGACCCCGACGTCGGCTACAAGCCAAAAAAGAAGCCAAAGAAGGCGGAGAGGAAAGACAAGGAAGACGATGACGGCGCTATGTCCATGTCGGGAGATGTGGAGCCTCAGTCGCGCAAGGAGAAGAAGTAACCAAAAGTTCACGGCCAGTTGGTCTGCTTCATGGGAACTCCCACAGCAAAAGAGGAAAAGGTGGAACTTCGTGAGCTCAACGCCACAGTCCCCGATGTTCCTCAATACCTAAACTGGTCCGAGGCGGCAATCACCTGGGATAGGTCTGACCACCCAGATATGATCCCACATCCCGACAAGTACGCCCTCGTCATCGACCCCATTGTCGACAATTTCAGACGTACCAAGGTCCTCATGGACGGAGGCAGCAGCCTCAACATCATGTACTATGATACCTTGATGCGCATGAATTTGACAGAAGCACAACTGGACTATAGCAAAAGCACGTTCCATGGCATAGTCCCTGGCCGCCAAGCTAAGTCTAGGGGCAGCATACGGCTTAAGGTCACCTTCGGTCCTGAAGAAAACAACCGCTCTGAGCACCTCATGTTTGAAGTTGTGCCCTTCAAAAGTGTCTATCATGCCATCTTTGGCCGCCCAGCTTTCGCCAAGTTCATGGCAAGGCCGTGCTGTATTTACATCAAGCTAAAGATGCCTGGACCTAATGGTACCATTACCATCAATGGCAACTTCATGAAAGCAAAAGAGTGCGAGCGCAGCAATGCCGCCTTTGTAGAAGCTGTCATCCATGCAGAGGAGCTGGCCAAGCTGAAGGAAGAAACAGACACCACACAGATGCCGGCAAAGTCAAAGTCGGCAGAAGCAAAGCAGGCCTTCAAGGCATCCGAGGAAACCAAGAAGGCGGATCTCACACCAGGCGACAAGACCAGGCAAGGCACCATTGGGGCTGGCCTGGACGACAAATAGGAAGGCACGCTCGTCGAGTTTCTCCGTGAGAATCGGGATATTTTTGCATGGTCACCATCCGACATGCCTGGTGTCCCGAGAGAACTCGCCGAGCACTCCCTAAATGTCCGCAAAGGGTCCAAACCAGTGAAGCAAGGAACAAGACGCTTTGGTGATGAGAAGAGGAAGGCAATAGGCAAAGAGATCCTTAGGTTGCAAGATGCTAATTTCATTAGGGAAGTTGTACACACTGAGTGGGTTGCAAATCTTGTACTTGTTCCCAAACATAATAGTAAAGAGTTGAGGATGTGTATCGATTATACCGGTCTTAACAGGTGCTATCCTAAGGACCCCTTTGCATTACCATGTATCGATAAAGTCATTGAATCCACAGCCAGCTCTGAGCTCTTGTGTTTTCTGGACGCGTACTCCGGGTACCACCAGATCAAGATGCGGGAGTCGGATCAGCTCAAAACATCGTTCACAACACCCTATGGCACCTTTTGCTATATCACCATGCCTTTCGGCCACATATCAACATTGTATGCAAAAGTGTCTGCACAAGCAGATCGGCCGCAATGTTCACGTCTACGTTGACGACATTGCGGTCATGTAAAAAAAGAAGGCGGATCTACTTAATGATTTGAGAGAAACTTTCGACAATCTCCAGACGTACAACATGAAACTTAACCCAACCAAATGTGTGTTTGGGGTTCTAGCCGGCAAATTGCTTGGCTTTATCGTCTCAGAACAAGGAATAGAGGTCAACCCGGTGAAAATCAAAGCTATTCTCAACATATCCAGACTCACGTGTCTGAAGGATGTACAACGCCTAGCCGGTTCAGTGGCTGTCGTCAGTCGTTTTATTAGCCGCCTTGGACAAAAGGCCATGCCTCTCTACCGGCTTCTGAAGAAATCCGACAACTTTGAGTGGACAGAGGAAGCAGATACCGCTTTGAAACAACTCAAAGAAGCATTAACCACTGCTCCAATATTGGCAGCTCCTCGATCGCAGGAACCAATGCTGCTCTACATCGCAACGACCAACCTGGTTGTTAGCGTTGTCCTGGCCGTGGAAAGGAAGACGGAAAAAACTGACGGCTCCGAGCAACGTGCAGTCTACTTCATTAGTGAAGTATTTTCCGCTTCCAAACAAAGATATCCACATTACCAGAAGGTGGTTTATGGCGTCTTCTTCGCTGCCAGAATTTGAGGCACTACTTCCAGGAGCACTCCATCACAATGGTGAGTAAGGTACCCTTAGGGGATATCATCAACAATGCAGAGGCAACTGACCATGTTGCCAAGTGGGGCATCGAGCTTGCCGCCTTTGACATTGCCTACAAACCAAGGACAGCCATCAAAACTCAAGCACTAGCTGAATTTGTAGCAGATTGGACGGAAGCCATGGAAGAAACTGTGCTACCCGAGTTAGAATACTGGATTTTGCACTTTGACGGCTCAAAGATGCTCCAGGGCTCGGGGGCTGGCGTCGTCATCACGATGCCAAAAGGAGACAAGCGTAAGTACGTACTACAAATTCACTTCAAAGCAACCAGCAATGTTGCAGAATACGAAGCACTCCTCCATGGTCTTCACATCGCCAAAGATTTAGGCGTCAACAGAATCCTATGCTACGGAGACTCAAACCTCGTAGCTCAGCAGACAGGAGGCACATGGGACGCAAAAAGCGCAACAATGGCGGCATACCGAGACGCTGTTGACGAATTCGCCAAATGTTTCATGGGCTACGCGGTCAGGCACATCCCCAGGGCCTAAAACGAGGCAGCAGATACACATGCAAGGATAGGATCGGAAAGGAAAAAAGTGCCACAAGATATTTTCCTGGAACACCTCCATAAGCCATCAATTAAAGGCGCAGACCTTCTTGATCCAGAATCCATAGAACCAGTAGAAGATGCTAGCTGTGTCGCCTATTTGGTGAAGCCGGACTGGACAACCCCTTACTTAAACTTCATAGTCAACCAAGAGTTGCCAGAAGATGACGAGGTACTGAAAAGGCAGATCATCAGACGAGCCAAGGCATTCATAGTAATAAAAGTCGAATTGTACAAATGAAGCACAAGAGGTGTCTACCAACGTTGCATTACGCCAGAAGAAGGCAGAGACTTGCTACAGGAAATACATGCAGGAGATTGCGGACACCACGCCGCATCTCGCTCCATTGTATCCAAAGCCTTCCGCCAAGGATTCTACTGGTTCACAGCAAAGGCGGACGCCGAGGAGATTGTCCGAACGTGTAAATGTTCTAAATGTACGCCCGCCAACCTCACATGCCGGCTCAGGAGCTCAAAACAATTCCTATCACATGGCCTTTCGTAGTCTGGTGCTTAGATATGGTCAGCCTGTTTAAAACGGCATCTGGTGGCTACACACACATTTACTTGTGGCAGTAGATAAATTCACCAAATGGGTTGAAGCTAAACCTATTAAAAAGCTTGATGCCGGCACAGCCACCAACTTCCTTTGGGGAATCATCTCTCGGTTCGGGGTGCCACATAGCATCATTACCGACAATGGCACAAATATGTCACAAGGCGACATTGAAGAATATTGTAATCAACTTGGCATCCGGCTAGATGTAGCCTCAGTAGCTCACCCTCAAGCAAACGGACAAGTAGAGCGTGCAAATGGGTTAGTCCTCCAAGGTCTTAAACCTCGTCTCGAAGTACCATTGCACAAGGCAGCCGGCGCCTGGGTAGATGAGTTGCAATCTGTTCTCTGGAGTTTGCGCACAACCCCAAACAGATCAACCAAGTACACTCCCTTCTTCTTAGTTTATGGAGCCGAACCAGTTTTGCCAACCGATATGATGTATGATTCTCCAAGGATTCAAGCCTGCGTCGAAGCAGACGCAGAAGATACAAGACAGGACAATCTAGATCTACTTGATGAAGAACGCGACGTTGCACTAGCACGATCGGCAATATACCTGCAACATTTGCGTAGGTACCATAGCCGGCGTGTCCGCCAACGCAGTTTCAGAGTAGGCGATTTGGTTCTCCGCCTAATCCATGACAGGAAAGGCTTGCATAAGCTATCCCCTCCGTGGGAAGGACCTTTTGTGGTCAGCAAGGTACTGCTCAATGGATCGTACTACCTCATGGACATCCGCGACGCTGAAAAGAAGAAAAGAGGGCGCAAGCGCAAGAGAAAAGTTGACGACCAATATGATGAGACCAAACGACCATGGAATATTGAGCAGCTACATCCTTTTTATACTTAGCAATTCTTGATTGTAATAAGTTATATATGATTATGAAATAAAAATCCATGGTTCGCTCACTTCCGTCTTGAGATCATGCCATCTTTTGTCCTTTCTCGCAATCATATATCTGTTGTCAAAATTATCCGATTTTTTTTTTGCTCTGTGCTAGTGTTTCTAACTTCCTGACGACTGCCGTATGCCGACTAAAAAATTAAGCAAACAACATTTTGCACCACCTTAATGTCCTTTATCTGTCTGCCTGTCTGCGGGTTGCCTAGTAGTATGTCCTTGGCACCAACATGCCAGCTTTTGTTTCTAAGTCTAAATTGATTGGTATTATACACCCGGTTGGCTTAGCTCAAGTATTTGCTCTGTGGTTCCGCCAACATACAAAATTCTAAACAGATAGACGAGATAAACATTAAGGCGGGACACTTAATAAATAAGACTACCGCCAAGTGTAGCACATAAGTTTTGGCCCACAAAAATATTTACAACAAAAAATCATAAGTTTTTTCAAGCGTCAACAGATTAACGCATCTACTTGTCCGCTACATTGCAGGAGAGAGTCATGGGGCTGCCGCCTTGGTGGAGTCCGCCTCGTGAACCTAGGGGCTGGCAAGGCCATCCTGGGGGCTGACTTCGTCAGCCGGCTGATCTTCATCCGCCTCCGCATCTCCCTCTGCTCCATCCAAAGTTTCGCCAATCGGCGTCGGGGGCACGGGATGCTCCTTGTAGAAAAGGCGGAGGTCGACCATGTTGGCGACCCGGGAAGCATAACCGAGACGGACGCAAGCATTTCGGCTTTGTCGATGACGTTGCCGTTCTCATCTTCTTCCGGCATAAACTCGGTCGCCTGCCGGATGTCGGCTTCAGGATACCAAGCCGCCATTAGAGCCAGCGCCATCTTGGCACCACCTCGAGCGGCAGAGCGTAGCACGCCCTCATGACGGATGGTGGCCTCCTCCAGCAAGTCTGTGACCATGTCAAAGTTGACATCGTCGCTCGAGTCGCTCAGGAAGAATTTGGCGGCGAAGTCCCAGCCCATCCTGACGATCTTGGCAATTTGCTCGCCAGTCTTCAGAATACGGGCAAACCGGGGCGAGTTATCCTCAACATCGCTAAAACTTGCCGGCACTGCAAGAGACAAGCGTGTTAGTAGCAAGATAAAGGCAAATAAAGGCGAAGAACAGGAAAATAGGCGGACTACATTTACCAAGGACATGATCATAGGCGGCGTTGACCACATCAAGATGGTTGGCCATCGTAACATTGGCAAGTTGAAGGGCTTCCGCCTGCTTGTCCTGCTGCTCCTTGGCGTTCTTGACGACTTCGGCCAGATTGCCGCGCAAGGCCTCCAGTTGGTCGGTCAAATTGCTCAGCTCCTGGGCGTGGTCAAGGTCGCGCTGCTCAAACTCCTTGAGATGCGTCGCTTTCAGCTGCTCCATTTCTGCCTCTAAGTCTGCAGCTTCGTTGATCAAAGTTTGCATATAAATATTGCCTTTAAGAATATCTTGGGCATGGTCTAGCAATCCTACAAGTATAGGAGCAGCTAGCTAATATAAAGCCGGATAAAGCCAGAGCAAGGCGGATGAGAAGAAGGCAAAGAATGTTCACCCTCATCTTTCTTGCGAGCTTCTTGTAGGCTGGCAATGATGGCGTTCTTCTCCTCTAGCTGCTGCTTCAGCTCCCGGCATTCTTCGTTCTTCTCCACCTTACCGGCAAACAGCTCTATGTTTTGAGCAACAATGGCCTACAAAAGCAAAGTTACATTGGTAAAACCTACTTAGTCAACAAACCACTAAGCCGGCTAAAATTGTCAACTTTAGCCGCCTAAGTGCTTGGGGGTGTGACTAAGGGATAAAAGGGGAAAAAAGTTTACCTCAAGTTGGCTTGACAGGTCCTCGTGTAGGCCAGAAAGATGGGCGTACCAAGCTTTGGTACGATCTTGCACCATGGTCATCACCCTCCTGACATCCTTGATCCCGCTGCCAAGTCTAGGGTCTCCATTGCCAGAGCTGGAGCCACCAATATTGTCGGCAACATAGACTGTAGCCTCCTGCTTCATGGCTATAAAGTTAGCGGCATCATGAGCCTTAGCTTCAGCCGTCTCTGGTGGCACGTCCCTCTTGCCGACTGCTTTCTCTGCAGCAGCCTGGGCAGCACTCCCCGGGGCTCAGTACCCACGGTCAGGCTGTCGGCGTCCAACGTTCTCGTGTGAACAATTACGAGAACGCTGGAGGTAGGTGTGGTTGGTGCAGTGGCAGGCAAAGATGTCGGCTGCCTGCTTCGGCCGGCTGGCGCCTTGATGTTGGCACGCATCTTGCCTAAGCCGCCTATTTTGGCTCTGTCAGGGTAAAAAATAAATAAGTAAATAGGCAATCATCTGTGAAGTATGACGGCTAAGTCAGTCGGCTTACTTCTTCTGGGGAACTCCTGCCCCCAACGTTATGTCTTCTTCGCCAACCTAGGTGACGACAGCTCTCTTCCTCCACTCAGCATCGTGAGTGGTGGAAGCACCGACAGTCTTGCGCTTCTGGCCGCGGCTAGGCACTGCTCCATAGTTGGGGCCAAGTCGTCATCCGTCAAGTTGATCAGCTGACAAAATAAGCAACCATCAGTCTAAGCTCGATTAAACACGAAAGTGTAAAACAGAGGGAGCTCAGGCTCACCTCTGGGGTTGGGTTGTTGAAGGTGAACATGGGAACTCCCTCTACCGCCTTCAGGCTATTGGGGAGGATGAGCAGCCTTTGACGGTACATCAGTGTCGCCTCGGGCACGACGGTGCTGCTGGCGCCAAGTTTCTCAGCCGCCTCGCTGGAATACTCGCACATCTTCAGAGGCGAGTAGCGGAGTGGCATCATTTGCCGGCTTAGCCAGCAAAGCACGGTATCGACGCCGTCAAGTCTTGGCGGCTCCATCGTTGTCGTCAGAAATTCTATCCACCTGACAAGCAGGCGGAGCCCATCCGGCACAACGGCAGGCGCCTTCTCCGTCCACATATCTTTGAGAGTTGGCGGCCCATTCACAAAAGGGGAAATCCCCACCTCTTTGCCAGGGGCTGGGATATCCTTACAGTAAAAGAAGTAGCTGGTCCATTGCTTGACGGACTCTATGTAAGGTATCTTTAGATACCAGCTCCTACCTTGCCGGCAGTTAAAAGTGACACTGCCGCAAGTTGCTAACCGACCGCCACTAATGGTTTGGCGGCGGCAAATAAAATAGTACTTAAAGAAATCAAAACTAGGCCTAATGCCTAGATAGCCCTCAAATAGCGCTTGAAATCCGGCTAAAACTAAAATGTTGTTGGGCGCTATGTTGTGTGGCTGAAGGTCGTATTCCTCTAAAATGGTGGAATAGAAGGTGGAAGGCGGCATGGTTAAACCTCTAAGGAGGTGAGAAACCAACATTACCCGCTCTCCATCCTTGGGCTTGGGAATAATGTCGCCGGCCGCCGGCCGCCATTGGCAGTCCATCTTAGGCGGCAAAAAGCCGTCAGCCTCCAGCTCCTGCAGGTACTCCTCATTGATGACGGAGGGGAGCCAATAGCGCGACCCAACGTCGGCTAATTCGTCTTCTCCGGCGGCGGTTTCCACACCGGAGGAAGCCATGGCCGCCGCGGTAGCTGTGGCTGCCGCCATTATTGACAAAGAAGCTGGCGGCGTCGGAGCTGGAGAAGAGGAGGAAGCCGGAGCCGCGGCCGAGTAAGAAGCGGCCGCGGCCGAGTAAGAAGCGGCCGCCGCCGAGGAAGATGACGGCGTGCCCCCCATGGACACTGCCGGAGTCGAAGAGGCCGAAGGCGCGAAGCGCGTCTCGGGCGCCACCGCCATCCCAGGTCCCAGATCTAAGTTCAACACCGCCAAGAGAGTCGCCGCCGCCCCCGAATCGCGACCTGGATCCATCCGTCGGGTGCAAGGTTGTGGTGTGCTCGGAGTTCGCCGGAGAGGAGGAGAGCTCGGGGAGAGAGAGAGAGAAGGCGAGGTGGCTCGGTGCGGTGAAAATAGAAGTGAGGCGGTAAAACGAGCTTTTATAGCTCCTGCTCCGCGATTCGTGCGCACAATGGGTAGATCCCACGATCTCCGCCACGCGTCTGCCTTCTGCGGGACGTGAAAACGGCAAGCGGTGTCGGCGCCTTGATTCTCGCGCGTAGTGGGAGGGTAATGATGACCTCGCTAGATTTCAAACTGTCGTGGACCAGTGACATCATCCGTCAAACTTGTGACTTGACTAGTCACAAATGATTTGACAGCTCGCTGGAAGATTCCTGACCTTAGTCAGGCCGTCTTTCCCATGCTCTGGTCAAAGGCAGCATCAATCCGCCTACTTTAGACGGATAGCCGCCTATTTGTACTTTGCAATGCTTCAGGCTCTTCAGCCGCCAACATTAACAAGAACAAAGTGGATGCATAGGAGAAAGAAGACGGTGCCTAGAGAACTTTAACCTTTCCGGGGGCTAATGTTGGGGATATACCACGTAGGGGTATCACCGGCATGGATCAATCCGGCTAGTCCAGTGTGGCCTAAAAGGTGGCAAAGGCTTTGGGCTGCCAAGCGACCCAGACGGCTGACGTGCAAGGCGGAAGGCGGCAGCCGGCAAGGAGGCCCGAGACTGAAGCCCAGGAAGCCAGCAAGCCCAACATTATAGGTGTCGAAGAATGACTCCCACGAAATAGGGATGGTCAAGCTCACGAAGAGAGTTCGTGTAAGGGGCTGAACACGTTGGTCAAACAACCCTCAACCTGCACGGCGACAGTGCTCGTCGAGCACGAGGAGGGACATCACGGTAGAGATAGACACCAGCCCGTACCCAGGTTCACGGCCCTCGTGTGGAGGTAACACCGCTACTCCTGCTTGTCTGTATTGCACTGCTGTGGGGGTTACAGTACAATGAGCTTGCCGAGGGCTCTCTTTTGGCAATGGTGTGCACAAGGAAGGGGAAACACTGGTCTTCTTCTTCCTTGCGCGTAGGTAGCTAGGCTAGAACTGGAATGCGATCCTTTGCTACGGTGGAGCACCCTCTCCTTTTATAGGTGTCGGGGGAATACTTTCTGGATTAACCCGCGGCCCAGTGCGACTTAACTTACTCGCACGGACGAAGGCCCACTTGGGAGCAAGCCCAATATTGAACCGCCATAAGGGGAAAGATCTAGAAGACATATCCCGGAGGACGTGAAGACCAAGTAGTCTCCGAGTAGGCCTCTGTGGATGTATTCCTTATGGGGGAAGTTTCCTTTTGTAACCTAGCGAGCCTCTGTGTATATAAAGAGGACTCGCAGGACTTAGAGCGGGTCAAGCTATCAAGCCCAAACCCTAGCTCATACGGCGAGTACCAGATCGGATCGCCTCCATTGTAACACCTCGATTATCATATCAATACCAATCTAGGGTAGGCAGGAAGTAGGTCTTTTACCTCACATTGAGGGGGCCGAACCTGGGTAAATCTGTGTTGATCTTTGTTCCTGCGATCCCAAGCTCGGAGATGCTTGACTCGCATAATCCCACACCTACGAAGTCATCTATGACACCTGACGTGACAAACCCACGACAGTTGGCGCCCACCGTGGGGCCTGCGGTCAAAAGCGTCACGTTCCGCGCAGGATCGAAATCAGGCTTCAAGGACATCGCCATCGGCCAAGTTGAAGACATCAATGGGGTCCCCTTCATCGACGACTCAGAGTGGGGACCCGAGGCAGATCGCATCGAGTTCGGATACATCGTTCCCATCGGATCAGTAAAAGTTTTCGTCGGATCCGTCAGTCGCAGATCTATGGACGCGACTCAAGGAAGCGAATCGGTGAAGGAGCTGCGGCCGGTCAGGGTCCGCGTGTTGGAGGAGCTACAACAAGCTACGGCAAGATTGCCCATCCCCGTCCCGTCAAGACCTGTTTGGGGATCTCTACCAAATCAGGAAGGAGACCTCAAGATTGAAGAGATTGAAGCTATCAGGACGGAACTCTGTGAAGAGGCACAAAGACTCGCGGCTGAGCGCGAAAAACTCCAAGAAGAAGGTCGACGACTCCGTCGCTGCCAGCCGAAGCACCAGGCGGTGCGAACCAAGACGACATCTGAGCGCAAGAAACTCCAAGAAGAAGAGTGGCGACTCCGTCGTTGGCAGCAAAAACATCAGATCAAGATGGACAAGGAGAGATGAAATCACAGTTCCACGGCGACCCAGAGAGCAACGTGCACGCCGCGATAGGGATATTGTCAAAGATAGCACCGGTTGGAGACACACGAGCTGATAAGGAAGCTCGCTATGCGATCGACCTACTACAAACCGCTGCTTTACAACAAGCAAATATGTATGGAGTCACGCCCAATGAGCCGCAAAACGAGGTATCATGGGGAGGAGAAAGGTGCAGCGTCGAAGAAGTGGTCAACCAGCTAGCAGGTTTGCAGGTATCATTGGAAAAAGAAAAGAAGATAGAAGGCGAGTCACGGATCCGGAGCGACTCAGCCATCCCAGATTGAAACTGATTCAGATGAAGATTCAGCGCCAGTAAACTCCTATTCATTATTGAAAGGACCAGCATGTTTTGGAGAGGAAATACGGCTCACTCGTTTCCCCCCGAACTTCGACGAGTCGCAGCGAGTCACCACCTATCGCAGTGACCAAGACCCTGCCTTATGGATAGAAGATTACGAGGCAAGCATAACAGGGGCTGATGTGACTCAAGAAATACGTGCGAAATACTTCCACTTGGCAATACAGGGAGAAGCTAGGGATTGGCTGTTAAGGCTGCCATCAAAATCAATAAGCACATGGGAAGACTTGAAGGACAAGTTCATCCGCAGATTCCAAACAGAAGATATGAAAAACCTTAGACAATGCATTCAAAAAGAGGACGAATCAAGCGGCGACTGGATCAAGAGAATCGCGGAGATCCTTGGCTCCGCCAAAAACTTAACAGTACAAGCTGCAATACAAGCTATGAGAAAGAACTGTAGATTTGAGCCGTTGGTGCACAAATTAAGTCGCGCTGAGCACAAGATTGATAGTTTCGACCAGCTTTTGGCAACGGCTGACAAGTACGCAAAGACAGATAAAGGGACAGGCGGCTTATCACAGAACCCAACGGGAAACTGCAGTCGCGAAAACTGAACGTCGCGCACACCAGATGCAGGAGCAAGGGAGTGATAAGGCCTTACCCCTAATAACTGCAAGGGGATCTTCGACGTGCCTTGCGACTTACATCGCAGGAGAGATGGCAGGCCAGCGGGTCACACAAAGGCGCAATGTCATTATTACCGGAGGTGGAAAGAAGGCGACACGCCAGATACAGCTCGCAGCAGATCGATGCAGCACAAGAATAAATCTAGCTCTCGTCAAGAGCCTGACGTTTTACCTAGAAGAAACATAGGACAGTTTCATACAGTGGAGTACAAACAACGGATGGAAGCCGGAAGAGCGGTCAGATTTCAACGCCAGAAAGGTATCGTCGCTGGACAGAGCAATCGGTTATTTGGAGTCGCGGCGATCACCCCCCAGAAGTAAGAGATCCAGGACAGCCAGCTCTGGTGGTCACGCCAGAAGTCGCGGGATACAAGTTAAGTAAGGTTAATGGACGGAGGAGGAAGAGTAAACATCCTATATCAAGACACGCTCCGAAGAATGAATATACCCGAGACAAGGCTGCGACCATCCAGGAAAGAAATTCAAGGCATAATCCCAGGAGCTGTTACGCGACCAATCGGAAAGATAACACTTGAAGTTAGCTTTGGAACAGAGCGGAACTTCCGCACAGAGCTCCTAGACTTTGAGGTTGTAGCAGTCAAAAGCTCATATCATGCGATCTTTGGAAGAGAAGCCTATGTCAAATTTACCGCTCGCCCCTGCTACGTCTACCTACAGTTAAAGATACCAGGACCAAACGGTGTTATTACAATATATGGAGACAGGCAGAGAGCGTTAGAATGCGAGAACGCAGGCTCAGTACTCGCAGAAGAAGCTTGCATCGCCAACTCTTACATGGATATCAGTCGCAGATCGGTAATCGCAGCTCAAAACGAGTCGCGTTGGAGGTACCGCGGAAGCGGCCAACAGGATGCAGCCACCGGATGGTAAATACCCACCGAGAAGTCGCGCATCAGCAAGATAATGCCCCAGAGGTCGCCTTGATACAAAAAGAAGACAAGAAATGGCGCATGTGCATAACCCAGCCTCGATCAACAACCCCAGCCAAAGGGGTCAGTTATCGTGAGTCCTTACAAAGCAAACTCAACTCAACATAAGTCGCAGCTCAGTGCGGCTGATCGCCAACACAGTTGCTTCTGCTTCAACATGAGACATACATCGGAGCTATCATGCTCGACCCGAGTCGCTTTTAGCGACTCAAAATTGAACCAATCAGGTGTTCAACCCACTCCGTTAGGAGTATTAATTCGCAACTAAGTGCGATGAGTATCAAGTATGCATGGCCTGCGGGGAATAGAAAACCCGCATTAAAGGGCCTGCATCATCCTGTAACACCCTGTAAAACATCGAGTGATTATGAAATAAAGCCGGCACCCTTGACATTCAAGGGTTTGTCGTTTCGCCTCAACTATCATTGAGTCGCTGAGTCTTTTGAATTTCATATATCACTGACCCTTGAGGGCTCCTTACGAGCATCGCGAGTACCAATCGCACCTCAAATTTTGCCAAACTAGTGGCAATCCTTAAGCTAGAAGCGTCTTGCATTATGCGACCAAAGTACTGGGGTGTGGCGTCAATCGAGCTTGATTGCCTATCATGGCCGCTCTCGACCCTGAACACACATGTTCCTAGGAAATACTGAGCCGCGCGAGCGTCTACTTAATGGAATTATCAAGAAAAGAACCTGCTTATAGGTCACAAAAATACTGTTTATAATACATGAATATCTTACAGACTAACGGGCATGTCCCACATTATTTATTTTTCCTCTTCCGAGCAACAGGAGTGGGAATTGGCGCGGCTTGTCTCGCAGTTGCAGTCGCAGGTGTCCTAATAATCAGGGCGCCGCCAGACGAGGCAGAAGGGCCACCAGATACTGTTGCTGGAGTGGCAGCCCGAGATGACTCAGCTCCTGAGGACTTTTCCTTTGACACCTTGCTCCCATCAAGATTGAATTTATCAAGATAAGTGCCCAAGTCTAAGTTATCAACAAATTTTGTGGCATACCCGCGCATCCCTTTCCAGATATCGAAGTACTCGCTTATTGGCAGTTCAGTATCATCTGCGCTCATCGCCAGGCCGTGGCGAGCAACCTTGCCAACATCTATCTCTGGATAATATGCTCGAAGCAATGTCAAGACATGCGCGGCTCCGGCGCGAGCAGAGGATCGTTTCCAATCAGAGACATAATGTGGAGCCTTGAGCAGTTTATTTATCCAATACTCGCAAGATGTTGGGCCATCAGTCGCAGGAGAGATTACCGTCATAACTTCCTTGGTAACCTTTAAGAAGCGCTGGCTGAGTCAGACAGATATACCAGTTGATCCTTCAAATTGGAGCGGGACACTGGGGCCTCAGGTCCTATGTCAAAGAAAGAAAAGGCAAGAAACAAGTCAGAGACTAACGTTGGTTACCCAAAATATGTATGATTAAAGGAATAAAAGACCAACCAGCAAGCTGCAGGACGGCTGATTTGACCATGGAGCCAAAACCCTCAAAGGCTTTGAGCAGCGAGTTATATTTTTCATCTCGCGCGGCGAGTTCCTTTGCGTGGTCTCCCTTCAGGCGATCAATCAATTCAGATTTAAGAGTCAGCCCTTCTCGCAAAGATCTAATGACCTCGTCTTTCTCCATGAGTCGCTGCTGCATATCAGCTTCAAGTTCTTTAAATTGCTCTTCGCAGGAGTCGAGTTGACCTTTGAGAGATTTTATTTCCTGATCTTGGTCCCTAATGACCTCATTATGCTGCTCCAGGCGAGACTGCATCATTTCAGGATGGTCTATGGAAATGCCTTTACCCTTTATTGAGCCAGAAGCATCAAGCAAGGACAGTTCACGCTGAAAACAAACAGAGCAAAACGCATAGGTAAATTATCCAGGAATTTGGGGGCTCGAGATTTGAAGCCAGGAAAAGAATCAACACCCCGTGCGATGACACAAGGTTTTGATCCTTGGGGGCTACGGTATATGTACCTGGCGACTTGAAGAAAATTGCTCAACTAAGCCGCGCAGCAGAGCAGCATGCTTGTCTCCAGCAGAAATTATGGCATCTGCGATTGACTTAGAACTATTTCCTGGAGCTGGAATTCTATTTTCAGTAGATACCCTACCAGCAGCAGGAGTTGTGGATGGAGCTGCGACTGGAGTCGCGGCAGGAGCCGCGTCTGCAATACCTTCCTCCAGGGAGGGCCTTGGTTGAGTCGCACCATTACTGTTTCCCACGTTTTCATCAGCAGCATCATCCTGAGAAGAAGTGGGATGGGAATTAGACTTGGTAGCCTCTTCAGACATAGCCCTGCAAAACATTGATGGGTTAATAAGCTGACCTAGCAGAGCCGCAACATTGAAAAGAAGGCGAACCATACCCAGAGGCGACACGGATACTCTTCATCAGGCAACCAGAGGAAGGAGAAGATAAACCTTGCAAATCTGAACCTACAGAGTATGAAAAGAAGTAGTGATCAGCAATTCCTTGCCAGAAATACGTAAAACAAAAAGAAAAGGAGAAGAGTCGCAAACAATTACCCGAGCTTATTGAGAAGCAATCCTTTGCAACAGCCTCGGAAGAAAAAGTAGCCTTGTTGGGATCAGCGAGTTTTAAAGATTTGGCAGCTCTTGTTTCTGCTAGTAACGCCAAGGCTTTGCGACGTTTCTCAGGCTGCGCGGGGTCTTCTGAGCTCTGGCATAAAATACGTTTCGAGGACCTGCGAGGCACCTCAGGAAGTTCCAGGAAAGGTGTATTTGGAGTCGAGGACAGAAGAGCGTCGGCCATTTGTTGTTCCTCTTCAGAAGCACTACCCTCGTGCATAACTGTATCTTCGCCAAAGGCTGCGGCTTGTTTGACGACTCAGCCGCGATCCTTGGTTCAAGTCGACGTCCTCTGAGGAAGAACCCAGAAATAGGGATCGATCTGAAAAGGAGCTCAGGTCAGAAATAATTAATTTTGGAGAAGGAATTTTCGAGGAAACAGGTGACAAGTAAACATTACCACAAAAGGCTTGTGCTCAGCCCAGAAGGGAGCAAGTCCGACGTTGTCATACGAGTCAATATCCTCGTCCGTCACTCGGCGAATGAAATTTATCCACTCCCCTTTGTCCCAATCTTCAGGGCAAGTACGATCGACGTCGTTTGCATGACAAGTGAAATCCACCATAAGCCGCGAGCGGCGACTCACAGGCTGAACTCGCCACTTAGTCCAGCAAGATATGAGATCTAATCCAGTGAGACCATGGAGTGTCAGCGCTCTCACCTTGTCTAAAGGGATTCGATAAAGGGTAACGAAGAAGGATCAGGTTTGGAAGACAGAGCATCGGTAGCCTCGAAGGGAAGAGGAGACCAAAGAGGGAGAGGAATTTCACCCTCAGGAGAAGTGTTTTTACAATAGAAGAATGTCCTTTGCCACTCCTTGATTTTCTTGGCAAGAGTTAGTTTTGGGAAGATACTACCCCTACGGCGTTGGAAGGAAATGGCGCCGCATTGGAGAAAAGGACCATCTGTGGTTTCCCTTTGACTATTGCAATTGAAAAGAGCAAGCCAGAAATCTATTGAAGGCGGGATACCCAGATAATCTTCGCAGAGGACGTGGAAGTTGCTCACTTGCAACATCGAATTAGGGCCAATATCATGGAAGCGGAGACCTAACCGCTGCATCAAGGAGCGGAAGAAGAGAGAGCCCGGGGGCTTGAACCCGCGCTCAACATGCTCCGCAAAAATCACTACTTCTCCTGGTTGAGGATTGGGGATTACCTCCTCACCAGCCGCCCGCCATTCGCATTGATCTTTTGGCGGAAGAAGGCCCCGTGCAGATAGGGATTCCAGGAAATCTTCGTCGACCCACGAGCCTTCCCAGTTGCACTTGCGGCGAGACATTTTTCTCAGATCGATGGAGATATCCACCGAAGGATTGTGAGTACGAGAAGCGAGATTGGAGGCGGCGGAAAGGAGTAGCGGATGCGTAATGCAGGACTTGATGCAGAACGCTGGGGAAAACGATGAGCCAAGATAAATAACCCAGACGCGGAAGACGTTTAGATCTGAAAATCAACCGTCAAGACAGGATAAGTCGCGTTCTTGAGCCGCCAAGAAGAGTTATAAGCCGCAGATTGGAAATAAGAAAATTGGAGTTCAGCTGGGATAATTCACGTGCGCGGCTCAGGGGTTTGTTAAGAAGGAGCCTTCACTCGAAATCCAAGCTAAACTTGGGGGCTAATGTCGGGGGAATACTTTCTGGATTAACCCGCGGCCCAGTGCGACTTAACTTACTCGCACGGACGAAGGCCCACTTGGGAGCAAGCCCAATATTGAACCGCCATAAGGGGAAAGATCTAGAAGACATATCCCGGAGGACGTGAAGACCAAGTAGTCTCCGAGTAGGCCTCTGTGGATGTATTCCTTATGGGGGAAGTTTCCTTTTGTAACCTAGCGAGCCTCTGTGTATATAAAGAGGACTCGCAGGACTTAGAGCGGGTCAAGCTATCAAGCCCTAAACCCTAGCTCATACGGCGAGTACCAGATCGGATCGCCTCCATTGTAACACCTCGATTATCATATCAATACCAATCTAGGGTAGGCAGGAAGTAGGTCTTTTACCTCACATTGAGGGGGCCGAACCTGGGTAAATCTGTGTTGATCTTTGTTCCTGCGATCCCAAGCTCGGAGATGCTTGACTCGCATAATCCCACACCTACGAAGTCATCTACGACACCTGACGTGACAAACCCACGACAATAGGCGCCCCGGGCCTCTTCCCCGTGCTTGCGCAGCGGAAGGGCTACCACATGGCGACAGAAGGGAGAGCATGGTGCACCGCAGCCCCGTTGTCCATAGACACGGTCCACGGGCGTAAAGCTGGTGCCCGTGGTAGAGGCACCACCGTCCATGCAGGACGGCCAGCTGGGTTGCAGAGGAACGTGGGGTTGCCCACGGTGACGTTGGCCGTGGAGCGTAGCGCCGGCCAGAACCTTATCACCAAAGAGGAAGTCCTTGTAGTCCGGTGCGCATGGCGCAACATTGTTGACTCCTTTAATCACCAAAATGGCAACTGTGGCATCGTCGTCACTGCGCGCAGAGGCGTGCCTCACTCTGTGGCTGCTGCAGAGCCCATGTGCGCTTTGCAGAGGTTGCTTTGCAGCGAAGGAATCCCCACGAGGGATGTGATGCCCTGTGGAGGATTTGGCGTTGACCTCTCTTCAGGGGAGATCTCCTTGTAGAGGGGGCAGCAGTGAGGAGGGCCTCTGCATGCCTCTGCTGCCTCCTAAGCCCTCGCGAGGCGATCTACCTCGCGAGTCTCTCCAAGCCGTAGGCTTGGTCCTTAGCGGAATTTGGCCATCGAGAGTCGAGGGCCGTGGAGGACAGGCCCAGCACACCCTGGTTCACACTGGGCCGACAGTAGCCCCCGGGCCCATGATGGGCATGATGTAGTCCAGTGGACGCAGACGAATCGTCATGGGCCCAAAGTGTCCGGCCGGCCCGAGACACGTGTAAGGCGGTTGAGCCGCGATGACACGTTCTCTTCGGAGATAACGGGTGTAGTGGGGACCCACCACGTCTCTGTAACTGCCCTGAGGTGATATAAAGCCTGCTGCGCCGGTTCAGGCAGCAGTTACTGCATCATTTGCGCCCCCGTCTCCTAGCTCCTGACTTCTGCACTCCTTCGTCCCCGGCGCTCTTCTCCCTTCACCGAGCTTCTCCGCCGCCCTTCCTTCCTCGACCATGGGCCCTAAGAAGGACAAGGCGGCGATGGTGAGCGACCCTGCTGGGGCGCAGCAGGAGGAAGAGTTTGCGCCGGCGCTCATGGGCACCCGCATCCACACGGCGGAGGCGCTGGACAAGCTCAGGCTGATGGCCGCTGGCAAGAACAACGAGCACGGCGCCAGCGTTATCAAGGCGGCGCGCTTCGGCAAGCTCGCGACGGGGTTGTACCCCATTTTCTTCCACACTCTGTTTGCTGGCCTGGTGCCGCCATTTTCCCCTTTCTTGGAGGAGGTGCTGGCCTTCTACCAGATCCAGCTTCTGCACCTGCACCCCAACTCCATACTGATCCTCGCCATTTTCGCATATCCTTGCGAGGCGTATTTGGGGTGATGCCTTCCGTGGCCTTCTTCCGGAGCTTCTACGCGCTCCGCTCCTCGGCGCCC
Source organism: Poa pratensis (assembly GCA_947311845.1). Classification (NCBI taxonomy): domain Eukaryota; kingdom Viridiplantae; phylum Streptophyta; class Magnoliopsida; order Poales; family Poaceae; genus Poa; species Poa pratensis. Next base: position 147,662,920 of record CAMZMU010000041.1, read on the forward strand.
GGCGAGCGATCTGGCTGCGTGTCCTTCCGTATCGCGGATGGGATGGGTGGCATCTACATCCCAATGTCCTGGAATGGCGATCGGCCTGTCACGAGCGTGACGAAGAAAGTGGACGACTTCCGCCAGCGATGGTTCCTTGTGGATGCCAAGAAGCAGAACGCTTTCCTCGACGTCCCTGAGGCGCCACCGCTGAAGAACTCGAACTGGTCAAGCGTGGCCTTCCAAAGACCGAAGATTGCTGACTTGGTCATGCGCATGAAGCTCGTCCGCGAAGCTGGCCTCACGGGGCAGATGGTTGCCGAAGACTTCGTGAGGCGCCGTATCGCTCCTCTCCAGAAGGACACGAAGCCGATGTGGATGTACTCTGGCCCGGCGGACCCGATGCAGCTGCATTGCAGTTCCCACACTCCCGACGTCATTGCCTCCATCATGGGCATCCTCTTCACCGCCCCGGATGTCCCTGTGCCGCGTAGTGAACTCGCAAGGCCCCTCCATCAGATCACTCTGAAGAAGCGCCTCGCGATCCTGGAGCTGATGCCGGAGTTTACTCCACAAGGTCTGGCGGGGGAGGAAAAGAAGGAGGCTGCGGCGCCTGTGGTGGAAGAAAGCTAGGCCACAGAGTCGCCCGCCGCATCTGACGCCGATCTGGGCGTCGCCTCTGGAGAGGCGAATCCTTCGACAGGGGAGGCGAGCTCCTCAAAGCCTGCGCCTCCCGAGGAAGAGGTTCTGGAGATCTCGTCCAGCGGGGATGAGGATTTCCTTGTGGTTCCTTCGCGCCAAGCCGCGGAGGAGGAGGAAGATAGCGACCGGGAGGCCGCAGCGGGACGCTGCGAGCCCCGCTCCAAGGCTGGCCATGACAGGACCGCCAAGAGTCCGGCGGGCACTCCTCTTAAGAGGAAAGCCCAGGCTGCCCTTGAGGGGTCCGGCGCCGCGTCGTCGAGGCCGTGGCGGTCGTCAAACACGGTGTGGGTTGACTCCCGCGCCAAGGCATCTGGGTAAGGGTTGTCTCCCTTGTCTGTTTTTACTTCTTAAGAAAATACCCTTGTTCCCCTCTTGAAGACCTCTTTGGCTTGCTTGTCAGGGATTTGGTGACGGTGAAGCGTCGCAGGCTCCGCAAGGCTGCGGAGGTGCAGGGCGCCGCTACAACAGCCACTGAGGGGCCTGTGGAGCCCTCAGTTGAAGAAGTTGTCAGGCCCGTGGTGACGGAGGCCACGAAGCCGGCTGTGGAGGAGGCCACGAGGCCTGTGGCAGAGGAGGCCACAGGGCCTGTGGTGGTTGTGCCTCTTGTCGAGGCAGCTGCTTCGTCTCCTCCCGCGGGGGAGCACCTCGCGGAGGGGACGGTGGAGAAAACGCCATCACCGCCACACCTCGTCACTCCACCAGAGCGGCAGGAGGAGATCGCCGCGGAGGCGGCGGGGAGCGGCACGCCGGCGAGGGAAGGCGCCGATGTCGAGTTGGAGGAGAACGTTCCTCCGCCGCCCCCGCCAAGTGCAGAACCTGAGGGGACGGCAGCTTCCTCCGAGGCCGCAGCAGACACGCCTACGGCGGACCTAACGACGGCTGGGCAATCTTCCCCAGCCCCCGAAGCCCGAGAGGAGGCACCTCTGGAAGGCGATGGCGCTAGTGCCCGCGACGCAAGTGGTGGAGAGGGCTCGCTCCAGAGCTCCCAGGCCAGAATTGACCCTGGCCCAAGCACAGAGTTCCCTGCCCCTGAGCCTAGTGCAGATGTGGGAGCCTCCATGCCTCGTGGGAGCTCGTGGGCTCTGGTACTGGGCGACAGGAACTGGAGCGGCGCTCGCCGCAGCTCCGCTTTCCGCCTGGCGAGGGATGCTCTGGACGGGCTGGAGGCCCAACTCGCTCTCGAGGAGGCCGAGCTCGTCAGGAAGTATGATGAACTCGAGAAGGCCTGGGCCCGCCTCTTTTAGACCGTGGAGCGCTACCGCCGTGGCGACGAGGCCATGCAGGCGCTGCGGTTCGCTAAGGAGGTCCGCGAGAGTGCGGTGCGCGAGGCTCAAGAGACCCTGGAGCCACTCCAGGCAGAGCGCGAGGCCGCGGCCGAAGATCGTGAGGCGGCCATGGCGGAACGCCAGGCTGCAGCCTCGGAGCGTGCGGCCCTCGAGACCACGCTGGCCGCTCAGCGCCAAGAGCTTGCTGATCGCGACGAGAAGTTTGCTGCAGAGTCTGAGGCCACACGAAAATCCTTGGACCAACACCGTGTGTCTTTGGACGCTCGTGAGAAGGCACTGGCCTCTCGCGAGGCGGAGGTGCTCAAGCGCGAGGAGCAGCTGTTGCAAGTTGACAGGGAGCTGACCACGCTGCGTGCGGATCTCGAGACGCGTGAGGGCAATCTGGTCGAGGCCGTAGGCAAGCATGGCGATGAGGTGGCCAGGCACAAAGAGCTCGTGGAAGAGTCCAACCAAAAGCTCGCCAAGAGGAAGGAAGAGGCTGAGAAGGAAGCCATCGCCAAGCAGAAGGAGTACCGTGCTGCCGTTGCCCAGGATTACGCCGGAAAGTTCAAGAAGCAGGAGGACCGCTTCAAGAAGAAACGCGCGGAGGACAATGCCTGCATTCGCCAGCTGGAGCAACTGAATGCCAGCCTGAATTCCCAGGCGAGGCGCGCCAAGGACGGTCGTTGCCGCGCGGAAGAGGCTCGCGAGCGTACGGAGCACGACCTTGTCGCTCTGACACATGATATGGAGGAGATGAACGCGCAGGTGGGCCCTGCCGTGGAGCGTGCTGAGGAGGCTGAGCACCACGTGCAGGCGGCACGGGTCTTGACGCTGCAGCGGGAGCGCATGTTCAAGTCCTTGGTGACTCGAGGGAACGCTCTCGCGGCAAAACTAGGAGTGGATGCCCCTGCAGTTCCCGTCCATGGGAACGCCGACGTCGCCGCGTATCTCGCCTACTTTGATCAGCTCTTCACCACGCTTGAGGCCCCTGTGGCGGAGATGGGCGATGTTGTCGATGAGGAGTGCCGCAAGCTCTTGACGGTGGCGATCAATCGCGTCTTCGCCAACCTCCTGCGTCTTCATCCCGGCTTCGACTTCGAGTTTGTGACCGAGCCTGTCGAGGCGAACCAAGCCCTGGACCTCTCCAACTCGGTTCGAGACGAAGTTAATGATTACGTCGACCGCTTCCAGAGGGTTGAGGCGGAGCAGGCCGCTGAGGAGGAGGCTGAAGGCGCCGAAGTAGAAGCTGAGGAGGAGGCTGAGGAGGTCGGTGAAGGCAATGCGCTTGCCTAGGCTGCTCCTGCAACAAGTCGCGCCTGAGGCGCAGTTATCATTGTTTAAGACATGTCTCATTTTATTATGGTTTGTAAGACACTTTAACGTGTGCCACTATGTGTGTGTCCTTCGTTGGGCCTTTTACCCCTGTTCCATGTCTTTTTTCACTCTACGTCATCAGGACCCGTCTCCTTGCGCTATGACTCCGCCACTGCGGTATGCCGGAGCTTTGACTCGGCAAGGCCGGGGGGTTTTTAAGGCTTAGAGAGGTAAGAGCTCTCGAGTCGCGGTGCTCGAGGCTCCCCTTTGACGCACAAGCAGTCCATGAAGTGTGAGGGAGAGAAACCCGCTCGAGGGACGACAAATACTCGTGAGAGAAAGGAGAACTCCTGAGGAGTGAGCGCTGGACTCAGCTTTGCGAGACTTTGGCCTCGTAGAGGGCAGTAGTTTCCCTGATGGTGCGCTGTCCTCTTGAGGCCGGAGCTTGGCTTCACGAGCTTGGGGGGACTCTTGTTCCCTGTATTGGTTAGAGAGGCAAACCCAAAGCAGGTACATGGTAGTAAAAACTCATGCGCGCTTATAGGTTTCCTCATGAGTATCTCGCGAGGAGAGTAAGCACCAAGGTCCTTTGGTGAGGTGGCGTGTTTGGGAGCAAGCCCTTGGGCCAGAGCTCTTTTGTGAGGTAACAGGCGTGAGAACGTGAGAACGTGTTAGAGCTCGGATCATTTGGATTTTGCGGTGCTGCTGGGGTGCTCTCGAGGCACAGTCACCGTACTCAGCCCTCGCTCGCGAGGTGCTCATGGGAAAAATATGTGCGCGAATGCACTAAAATTATGAAAAGTAAAAACTCACCACCAAAATGTTACATAGCGGCGCCTCAGCGCAATGTTTCATTGAGAAACGAATTGGTTCATTACACTTGGTGTCACCAAGATAAAGTTTTCCATGTCGAGGCATGGGGACCATATTTAGTGGCTGAGACTCTTCACGGCCTGCGGCGGCACATTATCAGGAGAGCTTGGAGGGGCTGGCCCTCGGGAGGAGAAGCTTTTGTGAAGCTTGGAGGTGAAGTTGTGTGCTTCCCTCTAGAGACAAAAAATGTCTGGCGTGACTATGATCACGGGTAGAACTTGCGTAGATGCGCGATGTTCCATGGATTCTTGACTGGGATGTCGTCCTCCGTTTCGAGGCGTACCGCGCCGGGCCTGGCGATGTGGGCGACCCTGTAGGGGCCTTCCCACATAGGCGAGAGCTTGTGGAGACCTTCCCTGGAGAGGATCCTCCTGAGGACGAGGTCGCCTGTCTCGAGAGTGCGCGGGCGTATGTGGCGGCTGTGGTAGCGTCGCAGGTCCTGCTGGTACTTTGCGGCCCTGAGGGCGGCACGGCGGCGTAGCCGTCGAGGAGCAGCAGGTCGTTGTTGTGGAGGTCTTCCTGATCATCCTCATTGAAGGCAAGGACCCGTGGGGATCCATGCTTGATCTCTGTGGGGAGGACTGCTTCAGCTCCATACACGAGGGCAAATGGCGTCTCACCAGAGGCGAGATCGAGCCACTGGTGACCCCAGTGTAGGGCCTGGAGGGCATAAGCCACTCGTAGGGCACTTGAAGCGTCTCGAAGGTCTCGACAGAGATGACGTTCAGGCCCGCACCCCATCAATGAGCGTCTTGCCGACGGCGATATTGTTGATGGTGGGGGTGCACACCAACGGTAGAGTGCCCACAGTCTTGGTCGACTTGGGGTGATCTTTGGCGTCGAAGGCGATGGTGTACTGGGACCACTTGAGGGGTTGGGATGTCTCGACATTGGGAAGTGCTGCATTGAGCTCGCAAGCGAACTGTTTGAACTGATTGTTGGACTTGGGCGCTTGGGATCCGCCGAGGATGCAGGCCATGGCACCTTTAGGGGCCTGGTAACCTCTGGGCTCTTCGTCGGGGAGGTTGTTGTTTTTCTCGGCGGCATTCGCCTGAGCCCCCTGCGGCCTCTGGTAGTTGCCTTTACGTCCGCCCTTGCGGTAACCACGGCCTCTGCCGCGGCTGCCGCTGCCTTCTTCTTGCTCGCGCTTCTTGCTCAGCTGCTTGAGGTCGTAGCAGTTCTCCGTTGCATGGCCACGCCTGTTGTGGTAGATGCAGAATGGGCGGTTGTCCACCTTCTTCTCGCCAGTCTCGGGAGAGTCCTCGCGAACGTGCTTGGCGTCGGGCTCAGCTGCTAGAACAACGGTAGGCTTGCGTCTCGTCACGCCTCTTCTGGGTCTTGGATCCCTCGACAGGGTTGTCTGTCGAGCCCACCTTGATGAAGAGGAGGCCTTCTTCTGCCTTGGCGCACTTGTCTGCGATGTCGAAGAGCTTCACCACGGAGGAGAGGGTATCGTGGATGCCGAGCTTCTCGAGCATCCTGTGGTTGGTGATGCCCTCTCTGAAGGCAGCGATGACGTGCGAGTCCGGGATGTTCGGGATCTTGTTGCGGACTTGGCTGAAGCGCTGGATGTACCTGCGGAGGGTCTCGCCAGGCTTCTGGCGCACAGCACGCAGGTCGTTGTAGGTGAGGGCGCGCTCGTACGTGCCCTTGAAGTTTGCAACGAACTGCTGGCAAAGCTCCTCCCAGGAGTCAATGGAGTCCTCGGGGAGGTTCAGGAGCCACGACAAGGCAGAATCCTTGAGAGCGTGGGAGAACCAGTTGGCCATGACCTTGTCGTCTCCCCCCGCAGCTTGAATGGAGGTGGTGTAGAGCTGCAGGAACTCGATGGGGTTGTTCGTGCCGTCGTAGCCCTTGGGTAGGTCAGGCCTGAACTTCTGTGGCCAGACGACGCGACGCAGGCTGCGGGTGAAGGCCGCGCATCCCGTGGCGTACGAGGCAACGCCGCCCTGAAGAGCTCGGCGGTTCTGTCGCCCCGCTTGGCCGATTTCCTCGACGATGCGCTTCTGGAGGTCCTTCTGGGGCTCCATCTCCACCCGCGCGTCTGGAGGGGTCCGCTGCACGATTTGGCAATCGCGCGGCGAAGACGTGTGGGAGGCGGCCTTCTGGGCCGCAGCCGGAGGCGGACCTGGCAGAGGCGGCGGCGGAGGCGCTCCATGCGCGGCAGTCCCTGCGCGTCCGGAGTTGTGGTGCACCCGAGAGCGCGACATCGCGGCCGCGATGTCGACGAGGTGCTGGAGGCGGCCGAGCCAGTTGTCGTGCGCCTCGGCGGTGGGGTGGTAGCGGAAGAGCTCCGCGGCCATGAGCAGCGCGGTGTTGGGACTGGGTGCTGGATGCCCAAGAGTGGAGGCGCTGTGGCGCTGGGACGGATGTGAGGACTCAGTGTCCTCGCCGTGCCCGCGGTCGACGTCTTCGTCGTAGCGGTCATCGTCGTGGCCGTCATCGTCCTCGGGGTGCTCCACACGTGGCTCAGCGGTGTTGCGCCCCGAGGCGCGGCTGGCACGGGGACGGCCGCGGGGGTTGGTGGTGTTGGCAGCGGGCTCGGTGGTGGCCCTGCCTGACGCCCGCCGGGTGGCGCGAGCTGCGCGAGTGTCCGCCATGGTGCAGAGGTCGGTGAAGGTTGAAGACGCGCCTCAGCCCCCTACCTGGCGAGCCAATTGTCGGAGAATGACTCCCACGAAACAGGGATGGTCAAGCTCACGAAGAGAGTTCGTGTAAGGGGCTGAACACGTTGGTCAAACAACCCTCAACCTGCACGGCGACGGTGCTCGTCAAGCACGAGGAGGGACATCACGGCAGAGATAGACACCAGCCCGTACCCAGGTTCACGGTCCTCATGTGGAGGTAACACCGCTACTCCTGCTTGTCTGTATTGCACTGATGTGGGGGTTACAGTACAATGAGCTTGCCGAGGGCTCTCTTTTGGCAATGGTGTGCACAAGGAAGGGGAAACACTGGTCATCTTCTTCCTTGCGCGTAGGTAGCTAGGCTAGAACTGGAATGCGATCCTTTGCTACGGTGGAGCACCCTCTCCTTTTATAGGCGCCCCGGGCCTCTTCCCCGCGCTTGCGCAGCGGAAGGGCTACCACATGGCGACAGAAGGGAGAGCACGGTGCACCGCAGCCCGTTGTCCATAGACACGGTCCACGGGCGTAAAGCTGGTGCCCGTGGCAGAGGCACCACCGTCCATGCAGGACGGCCAGCTGGGTTGCAGAGGAACGTGGGGTTGCCCACGGTGACGTTAGCCGTGGAGCGTAGCGCCAGCCGGTCCCCTTATCACCAAAGAGGAAGTCCTTGTAGTCCGGTGCACATGGCGCAGCTTTGTTGACTCCTTTAATCACCAAAACGGCAACTGCGTCATCGTCGTCACTGCGCGCAGAGGCGCGCGTCACTCTGTGGCTGCTGCAGAGCCCATGTGCGCTCTGCAGAGGTTGCTTTGCAGCGAAGGAATCCCCACGAGGGCTGTGATGCCCTGTGGAGGATTTGGCGTTGACCTCTCTTCAGGGGAGATCTCCTTGTAGAGGGGGCAGCAGTGAGGAGGGCCTCCGCATGCCTCTACTGCCTCCTAAGCCCTCGCGAGGCGATTTACCTCGCGAGTCTCTCCAAGCCGTAGGCTTGGTCCTTAGCGGAATTTGGCCATCGAGAGTCGAGGGCCGTGGAGGACAGGCCCAGCACACCCTGGTTCACACTGGGCCGACAATAGGCGATAGCATAGTCGGTTAGGTTAGGGCTGTATTCTTGTCGGACATGATGTCCACCTTGTAACCCTAGGTCCAGCCGCCTATATAAGCTGGACCTCGGGAGCTTTTAGGGCACGATCTAACCTCCACCAACTCTCTGTAACCTGTACCATGGTTGTTGCCATTGCAGTGAGTTATAGCAGCATGTAGGGCTACGCCACCGTTGCGGAGCCTGAAGCTGGGTAAACCCTCGCCGTGATACAATCCCGACCTCGACGACGCTCCCTTCTACCCCACGGTTCTACCTTAGGCTAGAGGACCCCCATCGACCCTCAACTATGCCGATACACCGACAATTGGGTTAGAGCCATTTTTTGCCTATGGCTACGTGCAAATGTTGTATCTCAGTTAAGCTACAAACTCACACTCTCTTCATTAACTAGTATGCCACATAAGCAAAATGCCTATGAAACCGTGCTAAGAACCTTGCATTGGCATAGGCCTCATGCATGCCACGTTGACAAAAAAATGACATGTCACTGCAATTAATAGTGAGAGAGATGATATTGGTATCATAGGTAGATACTGTAACATAACGGATTCCACGACAAAATGAGTGTACAACCTAATAAATACACTAGTATATGATACTACAATATGTTACTACCCACTATGAGTGTAGTAACATAGACTAGTATCATATGCATGATACTAGTGTATGATACTTCCCACTATAGCTAGTCTTAAAGAAGAATGAGGGTCACGGTTATTTTAGCATGAGTAGCATGCAGTTTCACAATTATTTTAGTTTTATAACAGCAGGAAGATGATGCTAAAATTGAGGTATTCGGTTCCCTTGGACGTCAGACCGCCACCATCCCTGCACATTGATTAATTGCAAGCCTACTGGTCCTGTTTATTTGCGTGCTTCGTGCTTCTCTAAAATTAATTGCAAGGCTTATTACTAGAATTAATCACAGTACATTGCCGAATATAAATGTTCACTAATGAATACTCCCACTCACCCAACAACATGAATAGTTCAGTTCAAATAAAATGTCATGGATAGATCAAACAGAAGGAAATTGATAATATGATCTGGCAAACATACACAAAGTTCCAGATGTGGCACATCCCTTCCTTCACTTATTTGTCTTCTAGCTCCTTTCTAGAAGGTCCTTTCTAGGCGCCAGATGACGTTCACTTCAACTTGATCACCATCGACTTCACTTTTTTTGACTCCTAGGGGAACTCTAGACGTTCTTCACTCCTAATTCTACGGCTGCAGTCTAGACAGAATTTCAAATTCTTGTCCTCTTCTTGACTGTCACATATTATGATCACTCTTAGGTCCACCTCTATGTGGAGTTTGAAATGTCGACGATCTGGTAATGCAATCATGTGTGGTCCCAGTGGAAGAATGCACGTGGAACCACAGGGCAGGGACAAGCTCCTCCCTCGTTCACAACTGAAGAGATGGACACTTTTGCTCCCATAGTCAATGGCAATTGCCTTGACGCTACCATACACAGCGCAGCTTCTCGAACCGAGGTCTTTGAGGTTCAACCTGACCTCAACATGGGTCTCAACGGCTTCCGGAATCACCAAGTATGAGATCTCCAACTTGCAGCCAAGGCCTCCCACTACAGGAATGACCACCTGTGCCGACGGCCGCAGCCCGTCGACAAAAGTAGCAATGCCGTCGGCACACCGTCGGCACACACCTGTGCCGACGGTGGCCGTCGGCACAGGATGGTCGGCATAGGGCCTTGTAGGCACAGGCCACCTAGCCGTCGGCACAGCTATACACCGTCGGTACAGCTTTGGCCGACGGCCAGAAACGTACCGTCGGCACCTAGTTTGTTGGCACAGCGGCGGGTGAGGCCCACATTGGCCGGGCGAGGTGGAGGGGCCTGCGCCGACGGCCAAGCCGTCGGCACAGCGTTGCCATGTGGAGGCAGCTGGACGCTCCAGGGAGGGGCCTGTGCCGACGGCACAACTGTGCGCCGTCGGCACAGGTTTGCCCAGATTTTTTTTTTATCCAGCAGCTCGTTTTTTGCAGCAAAAATAGCTGAAAAATAATCAAAAATCACGACAAATTCATAACAAACAAGATCACACAATGGCTCCATATATCATCAAGCAAAATGCTATATCATCAAGTAGCTAGATACACACATAGGACCATCATCAAGTAGATACATACATAGCTAGATGTCTAGACGCCCAAAGCCCTACATCTATTGCGGCGACGGCGACGGGGTGAACCCCATATCTCCCCGGCTGAGAATAGGTGAGCGTCGGATCGGCGCAGCAGAAGCACCAGAAGTAGGCGAAGCACCAGGAGAAGCTGAAGCACCGGGAGAAGGACCACCGGTATGTAACGGTGTGATGCCAGGCGAACCCGTCGAGGAACTAGGAGAAGCACAAGGATCAATGTGTGGGTTCTCCGACGAGCATCCCGTTTCCTACGTACATGTTTGAGCAAGAGTTAGCAACTGCGAGGTAAAGGAAATCAGTAACCAGTGGTTTGGGATCAAACTTACCGGGATACTTTTGTAGTAGGAGAGAGCGAACACGTCCCTCGATGGCATCCGTGGAGTCGTACCCGGCTCCGGAGGCTCGTCCATAGGAGGGGCTACCTGCACTCCAGGGTGAAAAAGTTCAGCACCGACTGCAAGATAGTTTAGATGTCAGGTGTTGCAAAAATAAAGGTTCAAACTAGGGAAGTGGGACTTGTCATATTTGACAAAAGTAAAGGTTAAAACTTACAGCTCGGAACAACTTTTGAGACTCGGTCCAAGGCTTATTCATCTCCTCCCACTTTGCAAAGGCCACCTCATACTCCGCATGAGCGGCAGCGTAGGCTTCCTCAAAATCGGGCTACAATTTCGAAAAGAATGAATCTCGTCAACTTAGCCATGCAAGAACGAATGTCGGAAAGAGGATGCAAAAAAGCTTACATCGATGGGAGTGGATCGACGAGGCTGTGGACGAGGCGGGATCAGTGGGCTGTTGTCAGGGAGAGTAGCTTTTGCCTGCGTGAAGGTCATGGCAGGCCTAACCACCTTATTAATAGTGCGATTACGGCCATCCGGCCTTCCGTGCCCCGAGAGGACCACCACCCTGCATCGTGAAAAGAATTGTAATTCATACCAAGTAGAAACATGCGGTGAAAATAAATGCACGTTGTTCCATGTATATATATACCGACCTCTCGTCGACCTCCTCGCTCAAGGGGTCATCCACCTCCGGGTGAAAACCCTGGAACGTCGTGCAGTAGCTGTCCACGGCCTCCTCGGTTCTGCCGTAGTACTCAGGAACCTATGGCTGAGGCTTCGATGGATCGGGCTTCTTTTGCCTCATCTTCTTCCACGCACCGATGTGGGAGCTTACCGTCCCAGTATCGGCGTCCTGCATCACGAAAAGAAATGTTATTCATACCAAGTAGAAACATGCGGTAAAAATAAATGCACGTCGTTCCATGTATATATACCATCTTATCCTTAAAGAGGAAGTGGTTGCGGTTTCCCGCACTGTGTGTTCCCTCGGAGCCTCGGTTTGCCTTGTTCCGCTGGCTCACGACGCCGAAATCCGCGTCTTCCCCGACCCACCTCCTAACCAACGCATCCCATGCGTCTTCATTGTCGTCGGCCCAGTCGGGCATAACCTGAAAATGCAATTCAAGAAGAGCTAAATGCAATGGCAACTTAGCAGCAATATAGAATTTCATTGACAATTTACTTACCGAAATGTACTCCTCCTTTGTCATCTCCGCTGCATTCTTGGCATTATCCGCCTTCTTGGCCCTCTTGCCCGTCTTCTCATACGTAAAGTCATTGGCGGATGTAAACTTTTGGTTGTAGATCGAATTGCTGCCGTGTCAACCTCACACAATGAGCATGCAAAGTGCTATCCGCAGCTTGCTGGTCCAGCACACGATAAAACCGCTTCAACCATGCATAAAAAAATTGTGAGTCATGAGTTATCACGGTGGGGTCATTAACTATGAACGGAATTCGAAAAATATGTCTTACCCAAAAGTGGTGATCACGGCATGAGCAGCTGTCTCGAACGGTGGGGACGGCGCAGCCTCATAGTCCGCCCATTTCGTGGCTAACTTCAGCTCGTCGTCGGGCCCTGTAGTGTACAAGCCTGGCCAATATTTCCTAATCAGAGCTCCAAGCAAGCTCTCAGGAGTGCGTGGAATCTTAGGGCCTGTCCATGTCCATGAACTGCACAATAAGTAAACATTAGTACATATGCCAAATTGTTATGACCAAAATCAAATTTCATGTTCAAAATTACAAAACTAGTACACTTACTCAACGCCATGAGGCTCAATGAGGGTTTTCGCCTCCTCGGTCTTAGGCCAGTATTTTTACTCGAGGATTCTTGCTTCGCCATGACTCTTCTTCCGCTTCAGCGCCGCCTCCACCTCGTCCTCCACCTCCACCTCCAGCTCCATCTGGTTCTGGGAAGCCACGTCGCCTGAAGCGGAGGGCAACTCGGAATCCACGTCGTCAGAAGCGGAGGGTGGGTGCTCCACGTCTCCTCCACCTCGTCCTCCACCTCGCCCTCCACCTCATCCTCCACCTTGCCGTCCACCTCGTCCTCCACCTCGTCCTACTCGTGCACCCTCGTCCGCGGTGTAACGCGAGGTGGTTGGTCGTCCACTCTGTGTAAGGTTAAACTTTTGTGCCTTCAGCGTATTAAGCAAGGTAGCTGCGCTTTCCTTGCCCTGGCTCATATTGTTCAATCAACTGCATTGAGAAAGAGAAAACAAGTAAGCATCAAGACATAATAAAATGTAGACACTAAGCATAAAGACATAATGCACATAAGACGGTCAGATCAACATGACAACAAAATTTGGCCTATGTGCCAATGCACCACCACACCATCCATCCTTGACATCCAAACTCTCCATCTAAGCTGTTGGTTAAATTTTTGGAGATCAACCCACCCTTGTTCTCATGAGCTTTTCATGACTAGTAAGTATAGAAATTCCAGAAAACTGTTTCAAAACCCAATTCCAATGTTTTACATGAAATGATAAATATTTTCAATTAGAAGTTCATTAAAAACCAGTTTTGTGATTTACTTTATGAACCATCTCATCTCACTTCAAAAATAAGTATGTTTGACCCTTTTTATATTCACTATTGTTTATTTTTCAAAAAGGGCAGAAATAATAATTTAACTATTTTATGAACAAAACTATTTTTAAAAATCTGGGGAAAATTCCCTGGGGTGCGTAGGTTCATGTGAGGCCTAGTTATGCAAAAAAAAACACCCAGTCCAATTGAAAATTCTGAAACAAAACACATAAACTGTTCTGGACAATTCACAACATCTCTTATAACTCAACCACATCAATTCGGAAAAATGTGAGACAAAATTCTCTAGAACAAAATTTTCACCATCTATCTATTAGACATCATTTCAAGCTTGTGTTATGTTTAAAACTTTGGAGTAATTCCTCATTTTCTTCACTGGACAGAAAATGAGTTAAACCATAGAACCTCAATTAGTGACCCCTCTCTCACCTCCCTTATCTCTCCTTGCATCCTGGCAGTGCCTTGTCAGCCTGGCCCCACTTGACGGCGTCCCGGACCCCTCTCCCTTCTCGACCACGCCTTGGGAGGCAGCTTGAACAGCTACAGTGCCATGGACAGGGATGGGCACCACCCCCTTCACCCAATCCTTGCACCCCGACCACCCCATGACCCCTCCTCGCGCCAGCAGCCTCTGCAGACCTCCTTCAACCCATTGGCGCAGCCATGCTCCCTCTCCTCGCCTTTCCTGTCCAAGCCAGAACCGCCCGAACCCGCCAGCAGACGGTGACCACGTCACCGTGTGTACATGCATTCCGACCAGCCAACCCGCGCCTCGCTCCCTGCCCTCATCCGTGTGCATGCTCAGCTCCTCTGTGACAACCCTAGCCCCGCACGCCACCCCCTATTCCCCTAGCTCTGCCTCTCCCTTCTTTTGTCTTTCGGGTCATTTGATCGAGCACCTCGTGGGCACGCTCGACCTCGCATTAACCCCACTCGATACCAATGGCTCCGAGCCATTCGCTCGTGTCTAGCGGTAAGGAACAAGCACTTACAGGTGAGCGCGAGGACGCGGGGCTTGGCGAGGCGTCGGAGCTTCCAGATGGCCGGATCTCGGGCTCAGGCGGCCGCGAGATGGGCGGGGCGGGGGCGCAAGGTCGTGGGGCGGCGACGTCGCTGGGGCGCGGCTAGGCGCGGTGGCCGAGGTCGCTGGGGCGCGGCGAGGCTCGGCCAGAGCGGCCGGGGTGGCGGCGCTCGGGGAAGGATGGAGGTGCGGGGGGATTGGGGGTGGCGGCGGGGCGGGGGGAGGAAATTGGGTGTTTTGGCCCGCGCACGCGCGGGTCTGAAAACTTAATCTACCGAAGGCCTATGCCGACGGCAATGCCGTCGACTTAGGTTTTTTTAATTTATTTACTTAAATCATCATTTTTATGATTTATTTATTACTCTAAATTAAGTTTTACTCTAAATTAATTTTAATAAGCTCAATATTAAATTCCGACGCTCCGGGACTCCGCCTCGGTGAAACCGTTGCCCCGCTGGAAAAAACCTTAACGTTTTCGCCTACCCCTTGAACGACGTCGAAAGGGGGTAGGCCAGTGGACTTTTTTACTTGGTTGTGTTAGCCTAGGTCATAGGGACTTGGGAAACCAACTTTTATCACAAGGTGTCACAAGGTTGCCCCCGGTTGTCCGAAAGGGGAGTTTTCACCTCTAAGTGCAGAAACTCACTAGAGAGAAAGTGAAGTCGGTGAAGCCGGTCACACCCCGGAGTAGGATATTTTAAATTTAAAACACACAACACACTTGTATACATATGGTATGGCACAACCTAGGTTTGTGTGGGGTTCCGACGCTCCGGGGCCCCGCTTCGGCGAAACCCTGAATCCGCTGGAAAAACCCTAACGTTTTCGTCTACCCCCATAGACGCGCGTCGAAAGGGGATAGGCCAGTGGACTTTTTTGCTTGGTTGTGTTAGGTTAGGCCATGGGAAGGTGAGAAACCAAAGTCTACCCCAAATCAACACAAGATTCCATCCGGTTCGCCCGAAAGGGGAGTTTTCACCTCTAAGTGCAGGAACTCACTAGAGAGAAAGTGAAGCCGGTCACACCCCGGAGTAGGATATTGCACATTTGCAACACACAACACACTTGTATACATATGGTATGGCACAACCTAGGTTTGGGTGGGGTTCCGACGCTCCGGGGCCCCGCTTCGGTGAAACCCTGAATCCGCTGGAAAAAACCCTAACGTTTTCGTCTACCCCCATAGACGTGCGTCGAAAGGGGGTAGGCCAGTGGACTTTTTTACTTGGTTGTGTTAGGTTAGCCCATGGGAAGGTGAGAAACCAAAGTCTACCCCAAATCAACACAAGATTCCATCTGGTTCGCCCGAAAGGGGAGTTTTCACCTCTAAGTGCAGGGACTCACTAGAGAGAAAGTGAAGTCGGTGAAGCCGGTCACACCCCGGAGTAGGATATTGCACATTTACAACACACAACACACTTGTATACATATGGTATGGCACAACCTAGGTTTGGGTGGGGTTCCGACGCTCCGGGGCCCCGCTTCGGCGAAACCCTGAATCCGCTGGAAAAACCCTAACGTTTTCATCTACACCCATAGACGTGCGTCGAAAGGGGGTAGGCCAGTGGACTTTTTTGCTTGATTGTGTTAGGCTAGGCCATGGGAAGGTGAGAAACCAAAGTCTACCCCAAATCAACACAAGATTCCATCTGGTTCGCCCGAAAGGGGAGTTTTCACCTCTAAGTGCAGGAACTCACTAGAGAGAAAGTGAAGCCGGTGAAGCCGGTCACACCCCGGAGTAGGATATTGCACATTTACAACACACAACACACTTGTATAGTTATTGTATGGCACAACCTAGGTTTGGGTGGGGTTCCGACACTCCGGGGCCCCGCTTCGGCGAAACCCTGAATCCGCTGGAAAAACCCTAACGTTTTCGTCTACCCCCATAGACGTGCGTCGAAAGGGGGTAGGCCAGTGGACTTTTTTACTTGGTTGTGTTAGGTTAGGCCATGGGAAGGTGAGAAACCAAAGTCTACCCCAAATCAACACAAGATTCCATCCGGTTCGCCCGAAAGGGGAGTTTTCACCTCTAAGTGCAGGAACTCACTAGAGAGAAAGTGTAGCCGGTCACACCCCGGAGTAGGATATTGCACATTTACAACACACAACACACTTGTATACATATGGTATGGCACAACCTAGGTTTGGGTGGGGTTCCGACGCTCCGGGGCCCCGCTTCGGCGAAACCCTGAATCCGCTGGAAAAACCCTAACGTTTTCGTCTACCCCCATAGACGTGCGTCGAAAGGGGGTAGGCCAGTGGACTTTTTTGTTTGGTTGTGTTAGGTTAGGCCATGGGAAGGTGAGAAACCAAAGTCTACCCCAAATCAACACAAGATTCCATCCGGTTCGCCCGAAAGGGGAGTTTTCACCTCTAAGTGCAGGAACTCACTAGAGAGAAAGTGAAGCCGGTCACACCCCGGAGTAGGATATTGCACATTTACAACACACAACACACTTGTATACATATGGTATGGCACAACCTAGGTTTGGGTGGGGTTCCAACGCTCCGGGGCCCCGCTTCGGCGAAACCCTGAATCCGCTGGAAAAACCCTAACGTTTTCGTCTACCCCCATAGACGTGCGTCGAAAGGGGGTAGGCCAGTGGACTTTTCTGCTTGGTTGTGTTAGGTTAGGCCATGGGAAGGTGAGAAATCAAAGTCTACCCAAATCAACACAAGATTCCATCCGGTTCGCCCAAAAGGGGAGTTTTCACCTCTAAGTGCAGGAACTCACTAGAGAGAAAGTGAAGCCAGTGAAGCCGGTCACACCCCGGAGTAGGATATTGCACATTTACAACACACAACACACTTGTATACATATGGTATGGCACAACCTAGGTTTGGGTGGGGTTCCGACGCTCCGGGGCCCCGCTTCGGCGAAACCCTGAATCCGCTGGAAAAACCCTAACGTTTTCGTCTACCCCCATAGACGTGCGTCGAAAGGGAGTAGGCCAGTGGACTTTTTTGCTTCGTTGTGTTAGGTTAGGCCATGGGAAGGTGAGAAACCAAAGTCTACCCTAAATCAACACAAGATTCCATCCGGTTCGCCCGAAAGGGGAGTTTTTACCTCTAAGTGCAGAAACTACCGCACTCCGGCGAAGGAAACACACAAACTGCAACTGCTTGATCCAACGGCTCCCAAGCTTTCAAAGGAAACACACGATCCGCGTACTTGCTCCTGATTGGCTAGCTGAAGGGAGTCATTCGCTTGATCCAACGGCTCCCAAGCTCTCTAAGGAAACACACGATCCGCGTACTTGTTCCTGATTGGCCCGCACTCCGGCTAAGGAAACACAAACTGCAACTGCTTGATCCAACGGCTCCCAAGCTCTCGAAGGAAACACACGATCCGCGTACTTGTTCCTGATTGGCTAGCTGGAGGGAGTCACTCGGAGAGGCGGGTCTATAAGAGAGGCAGGAGTACACATCACATCCATCATTGACAGTACACGGGTAGCAGAGAGCAAGATTTCTGAGAGGCAGGAGTTCCTAGAGCGGAGACTGAAGGTGAACCCTCCCCTCGGTCGGATCCAAGCAGCGGCAAGGATCTCTAATGATTAGCAACATTCCCAACACTTGTTCCGACGGTTGCAGATCATCAGAGACGTCTTGCCGCTGTTTGGATCGAAGGCCGATTTGCCGTCTCACGACCACGCGATGATTTGCCGATTTGCCGGTCAGAGTGGCCACTGGAGAAGGTAGACAACTTCGATCCGACGTGGTTCTGAAAGGGGCATGGTTAATTTAGGTAGTGCTTGCGCATGGTTACCATCACTGGATAATATAGTTAGAATAGTTAGAATATGATGTGCTAGAATAGGATAACTTAGTTACAATAGCAAATAGAAGGTTGGTAGATGCCATATCTAGGTCCCAACCTCTGCAGCAGCGGCGGCGGCGGCGTCGTCGAAGGGCAAGGGTGCTGCATCGTCGAAGGACAAGGGTGCTGCGTCGTCGAAGGGCAAGGGTGCTGCGTCGTCGAAAGGCAGGAGTGATGCGGGAGGCTGCGTCGATGGTAGATGAATTTTCTTTTTCTAATTTGCAGAGTACCATGTATCTTCAATTTATGTTGTGTTCTCGCTACTACCGATATTTTCTTCTCTGTGTAATTTATGTTGTCAATGTAATTTGCAGGGTTTGTTTAATATCAATGTGAAAAGTAGTCGAAAGGGGTAGCAAAGTGAATTTTTTTGGTTGCTTCTGTAAGGTTAGCCAAAAGGTATGTTATGATACATGCTAGCCCATGCATGCGGCACCGAGGTGTCGACCCTGTTATCGAAAGGCAACACACGGCCTTGTTGGATATTTAAAACACAAAACACACTTGTATACATATGGTATGGAACAATTTAGGTTTGGGATGGGTTCCGACGCTCCGGGGCCCCGCTTCGGCAAAACCCTAGATCCGCTGGAAAAACCCTAATGTTTACTTCTACCCCCGTGAACGGCGTCGAAAGGGGTAGGCCAGTGGAATTTTTTGTTTGATTGTGTTTGGTTGGGACATAGGCACATGGGAAACCAACTTTTATCACAAGTTTTTACAAGATTGCCCCCGTTTCGTCCGAAGTGGGAGTTTTCACCTCTTAGTCCACACACTTGGTAGAGAGAAAGTGAAGCCGGTGAAGCCGGTCACACACCGGGGTAGATTCTTGGACATTTGAATCACCCAAAACACTTGTACACATATGGTATGCATCAACCTAGATTTTGGTGGGGTTCCGACGCTCCGGTATAGACAATTATTCGCGACGTTATTTTATGTGGATGGAAACCGCTATTCGGCGTAGCTATGTACATAGAATACGAATAAAACATATTAAACGTAATTGAGAGTAATAAATAGATACATAAAAAAATAAGATTAGGGTAAAAAACATTATGACTATTTTAGGCGAATCTGTATATATACATATAGCTATTCGGTGTATCAATATACATAAAAATGAATAAAAATGGTAGAGGCCTGTGCCGACGGCTTTGCCATCGGCACAGAGTGCCGTCGATGTCACCTGATTTTCTGTGCCGACGGCTGCCTGTGTCCCGACGGTGGCCGTCGGGATAGAATGTCTGTGCCGACGGCCTTGTCGACGGCTGGTCCTGGTACGCCCCTGTGCCGACGGCCCCGATAAATAGCCGTCGGCACAGGTTCTGGCCGTCGGCACAGTTCACCATTCCTGTTGTCGGGGGGCTGCCCCCGGGTAGGGCAAAGATGTGGTGTTAAGTGTTGCAAAGAGCTAGCCGGATCAACATATAGCGGGTCACTTGGGCCGGATCTCTCGTGAGAGTCGGTTAGCACTTGATCAAGCTAAAGTGCGAGAAGATGCCAGAGAGGATCCGGTAAAGCTTAACCGAATCAGAGGAAGGAAACCGGTTAAGTTAGCCGGGTTGGTCAGGAAGGACCCGGATAAGGTAATCCGGATATTGCACAAGGGCCAAGTAATGTCAGAAAGGTTCACGGGTCCTGCAGGTCTCCTGCCAGAGGCTGAGAAGACAGCCGGGTCAAGTCGCAGGTTTTCCGGGTCGCAAGGCCCTAGGCGCTGACTTGGCCAATTCGGGAAAGAGGATACGACCGAGACCCGGGGGGCTACGGCTGCCATTGCCCAAAGTGGCAAGATAGGCCTGCTAGGGACTTGACGGCCAGGTCAGGTCACGGGATTCCTGGGAGCGCAGCAACCTAGGAGCTGACCCGGCCAATTCGGGAAAGAGGATATGACCGAGACCCGGTGGGCTACACCTGCCATTGCCCAAAGTGGCAAGATAGGCCTGCTAGGGCCTGACAGTCCGGCCGTTGGGTTGACAGGGGGCAGAGGCTTGTCCTGTTCCTCTTGTCCATGCCATTATCACTTCCAGCCAGGGCAAAATGGTAATTCGGTTAGTGTATAAGTAAGCTACCAAATCCTCCAGTAGAGGGGGGAGGGGAGAGAACGGCAAAAGAGAAGGCATTATCCCCCCAAGCTCCATCTTCTTCTGAGAGCTCCCACCATTGTTCTTCATATAGCTCAAGGAGCACTCTGTACTTGTAACCACTTGAGATATAAAGAGAGTAGGCTAGTGCTGCAGTAGGGGTGTTACCTCCACAAGAGGGCCCCGAAGCAGGGTACATCGTGGTGTTCTTTGCTTCTTCTTGGTTCTGCTTGTTCTTGTTTGTTCTTGCGAGTTCTTGGTTGTTCTCCATGCGTGCTTCGTGAGCGCGCAAGGCTCCCCGGATCCCCCAACGTCCTAGCGAGCCCACAACTTAAGCCATCCTATGGCATCTGCCGTGACACCACCACGACACCTGTAGCTTCGTCACCTACGTCGCCACCGAGCCTGTCCGCGAGTACCCGGCGCAGGTGCTCGTGGCTGAGGATCCTCCCTCTTTCCGCGCAGCTCTCGGACGGCGTAGCGCTCGCCCCGGGAGTAGCGTGGAGGTGATGATGACCGGGCCAAGTGCAGCAGCTGGCAAAGGAGATGCCAGCAAAAGCATGCCCGAGGAGCTGGCCACGCCAGTTGATCCGGTTGGCAAGCCGACTCGGACAGCTAAGTTCCCAAAGGAGAGACCAGATCCGGTTGGCCCGCTTGGCATGTCAAGTAGGGAGGCTCCCTTAGAGGATGTCCTGGAGAAGTTATCTCGGCCAGTGGCACCTGGGGCAGATGTAGAGCTCACTGTAGCTCAGCTAGAGGCAGAGCGCCTGAGGTTGCAAAAAGAAGCCCGGTTAGTGGTGGAGTCTAGGCAAGCCTTTGATAGAGATATGAGAGAGTACAATGCTGCCAATGGTATCACCGAGGGTTTTACTCCTGTAGTGCATCGCTCGCGCAAAAAGCCGAGTTGCGTAACCGGGGTAAGGACCTCAATGACGAGTTAGCTAGAGCTGCAGGATCGAGCTCCAGTAAGGCTACTAGTCATAGATCTGGCACAGGCAAGCCGGTGTATAGCTCCCCGGCTAAGAATCTTAGGGCTGCAGCGGCAGCGCGAGCCGAGTTGAGCACACTAACCGGGGACGCTGGCGGAAGCAGGCAGAGAGAGTCAATGAGCTAGTAGATGTGTGTAACCGGCAGAATGAGGCTTACCGGAAAGCTAATCCGGATGCAGGTGTTTCTCGGGTAGTAGTGTCGGTTAAGGCTGTTAGCCAGAGATCCAAGGGGCAGGCGTCATCCCCGCACGTCGGAGTTGACCGGGCCCAGAGCGTGAACTCGGGTAAGAGCAAGCAGCTGCAGACCTATGATGCTGAGTATGCCGGCAAGCAGCTAGCCGCTCAAGGAAGAGGTGGCCAAAGTAGAAACAGTGGTGGACGAGGTTACCCGGGAGCTGGAAGGGGCAATTCGGCTGGCCGAGGTCAACCACCTCGTCCTCCTGGGCAGCAAGTGATTGTGCGAGCGCAACAGCAAGGTGGTGGCCAGGCGGGTTACCGCTATGATGACGGAAATTCGGCTATGGCGCGAGCCGGATACCAGACGTATGATAATGCACTTGCATCAAGACTGGGACCTCGGGCATTAGATCCGAATGATCAGCGTCTCAAGTTGGATAGAATTTACCAGTCCGAGAAGCTAGAAGAGCAAGGCCCACCGGGTCCTCCATGTTTTGGACCTCGGATCATGAACGAACCGAGTGTGCCGTTATTTCAGCTTGGCCGAAGCACAAAGCCATATAATGGCAACACAAAGCCACAAGATTGGCTAATAGACTATGTATCGTCAGTGCACATTGCGGGGGGCAATCGCCGATGGGCGGTCCGGTATCTCCCGCACATGTTGGAAGGGCCAGCCCGGATTTGGCTGAACAACTTACCGCCGGGTAGTATCAACTCTTGGATGGACTTGGAGGAGGCATTTTACAGTAATTTCTCCAGCACCTACAAGAGGCCTAACCGACCTCAGCTCCTGGCTGCGTGCAAGCAGGAAGAACGGGAAACAGACCGAGAATTCTTAACTCGGTGGAGCAACATTCGCAACTCTTGCGAAGGTGTCGTGGAGGAGCAGGCGATTTCTTGGTTTGCGCAGGGTTGCCGACATGGCACCCCGCTCTGGCAGAAGCTCCAGAGGGATATGCCCAAGACACTGGCGGAAACGATCCGGATAGCAGATACGTACGCTCTAGGTGATCCGACACAGCCCGCATTGGATGCAGTGGGAACAAGCAGGAGGCAACCGGTTAATAACCGAGTAGGACCATTGAGGCCCAATGACCGACATGAATTCGGTTACAAAAGAAGAGATCCGGATTATAGATACGGTTCAGATCAGGTGGCTGCAGTGAATATGGATCATCCTGGAGCAGGAGATGGTCAGAGACAAAAGACTGAGGGTCCAGCTTGGAGGCCGAATCAAGGTGCCTGGCCAAAGAAGGTGTGGGATGGATCGAGTCCTCCTCTAACCTTTGAGGCAAGATTGGACGGGCCTTGCTGTTATCACACAACAGACCCACGCAAGCCGGCCAATCATTCAACTCGGAATTGTAGCTGGCATCATCGCATTCAGGCGGAGGGTCAGAGAGGACCACCTCAGAGAGGTGCTCCTAGACCGAATTTCAGGCCGAATATGCCTTTAACCGGAGCCAATACAATCCCGGTGAACGCAGGAGCTCCAAGACCGGCAGCCACAAAGCCGGTTAACCTGGTAAACATGGGAGGCAATGACAATGGTGCTGGTCCAAGTCGGCAAGGTGGATACCCCGGTAATGAGTACAAGGAGGCTCATCAAAGTTATGTGGTTTTTGTGACCGAGCCAACTGACAAGAAAAGTCAGCTGCGAAGGGCGAAGGAGGTGAATGCAGTCATACCAGCAGTCCCAAAATACCTGAATTGGTCCGAGCAGGAGATCACTTGGAGCAGGGCTGATAACCCCAGAATTATGCCAAGTCCAGGAAACTATGCACTAGTGGTGGATCCGACTTTGGTGGACCCAAGCTTAACGTGAGGTTTAGCCGAGTCTTGATTGACAATGGCAGTGCCATAAACATCATGTATCGGGACACAATGGTCAAGTTGGGTATTTCGCCGAATCAGTTGCAGCAGAGCAGTTGTACCTTCCATGGTATAGTACCCGGGGTGTCTTGTTCCCCAATGGGTAAGATCTGGGTAGATGTGCTGTTTGGTACCAAGGACAATCACCGGCTTGAAGTCTCGAGTTCGAGGTGGTAGATTTGGAGAGCCCATACCATGCTCTACTTGGCCGGCCTGCGTTAGCCAAGTTCATGATATCCACCCATGTGGCCTACCTCAAGATAAAGATGCCAGGCCCGAATGGTATTATCACTGTTGCGGGAGATTACAAGAAGCCATACAGTGTGCCACAATCGGTTCCACCTTAGCCGAATCATTGGTGATCCAAGCTGAGAAGAGCAAGATGCATGAGGTGGTGGCAATGGCGAAGTCTGCTCAGCTCGGTGTGCTGGCTATGACCAATCCGGATGGAGGTGCAACATTTGAGATGCCCAAGGAACAAAGAAGATCCCATTGACCCGGAGAACCCGGAGCGCATGGCCATCATTGGTGCCGGGCTGGATGAGAAATAGGAAAGCGCGCTCTGTCACTTCCTCCGTGAGAATCGGGATATCTTTGCATGGTCGGCTAAGGACCTGCCTGGTGTTCCGAGGGAGTTGGCAGAGCACTCTTTATTTGTCAGGCCGGATGTAAAACCGGTGAGGCAACCGACTCGGCGTCTCTCAGATGATCGAAGAAAAGTGGTGCTGGATGAGCTGGCTAAGTTGCTTGCAGCCGGATTCATTATGGAGGTGTTGCATCCAGACTGGATATCCAATCCGGTTCTGGTAGAGAAGAAGAAGGACGAACCAGCGGTGGTCAAGGTGTGGCGCATGTGCATCGATTTCACCAACCTAAACAAGGCGTGCCCGAAGGATCCATTTCCTTTACCTCGGATTGATCAAGTGATCGATTCTACTGCGGGGTGTGAGTTGTTGTCTTTTATTGATGCGTACTCTGGTTTTCACCAGATACCACTGAACCCTAAAGATCAAATAAAGACTGCTTTTATTACCCCGTACGGGGCGTATTGCTATCGTGTCATGTGTTTCGGTTTGAGAAATGCCGGTGCAACTTATCAGAGATGTATGCAGAAATGCTTACACTCCCAAATGGGCAAGAATGTGCAGGTGTATGTCGATGATATCGTCATCAAAACTAAAGAAAAACACACTCTCCTCGAGGATCTCGAGGAAACATTTGTGAACTTGAGAAAATATCGGTTGAAATTGAATCCGGATAAATGCACCTTTGGTGTCCCGGCTGGAAAGTTGCTCGGTTTCCTTGTATCAAGCCGAGGTATTGAGGTGAATCCGGCTAAAATCCGAGCCATAGAAAGAATGAAATTGCCTAGATGTCTAAAAGATGTACAAAAATTCACAGGGTGTTTAGCCTCGTTAAGTCGGTTTGTGAGTCGGCTAGGAGAAAAAGCCTTGCCCTTGTATCAATTGATGAAAAAGAGCACCGGGTTCACGTGGACCCCGCAGGCAGATTCGGCTTTCAACGAATTAAAAAAGATGTTGTCCACTGCACCAATTCTGGCGTCACCTTTGCCGAATGAGCCAATGCTACTTTACATTGCGGCCACTAACCGGGTCGTGAGTGTGGTCATAGTGGTAGAACGAGAAGAGGAGGGTAAATCTGCAGAGACCGGTGTACTATTTAAGTGAGGTGATCTCAACCTCAAAGCAAAATTATCCCCACTACCAGAAGATGACATACGGGGTATACCTGGCGGCCAAAAAGTTGAAACATTATTTCCAAGAACACCCGATTACCGTGGTATGTGAAGCTCCAATCGCGGAAATCATTGGGTGCAAAGATGCGACTGGCCGGGTTGCCAAGTGGGCAATAGAAGTATCTCCTTACACCCCGCATTATGAGAGAAGGGATGCTATCAAGTCTCAGGCTTTACCAGATTTCCTTTGTGACTGGGCCGAAATGCAGTATGAGCCACCCAAGCCGGATTACAATTACTGGAAGTTGCACTTTGATGGCTCCAAAACCAAAATCGGATTAGGTGCTGGGGTGGTACTCACGTCACCGAAGCAAGATCAATTGCGATATGTGTTGCAGATTCATTTCTCAGCATCAAACAATGTGGCCGAGTACGAGGCACTGATCCATGGGCTTAATGTGGCCAGGGACATCGGCATCCGCCGAATAGAATGTTTTGGTGATTCGGATTTAGTTGTGCAGCAATCTTCTGGAAATTGGGATGCTCTTGATGCCAATATGGCACTATATCGGTTTCATGTCCAGAAAATTTCAGGATTTTTTGAAGGCTGCGAGTACAAGCACATACCTCGGTTGGAGAACGAAGCTGCTGATGTCCTGTCAAAACTCGGGTCGTCTAGGGATGCAATTCCACCCGGGATATCCTTGAATCACCTAAGGGTCCCTTCAATCAAACCTTCGCCTGATTCCGAGTCAATTTTTATCCCAAAGCAAGAATCTGAGGCTGTCCCTATGAATGTTGATGTCGAGTACATTGGGGAAGACCCGGGGACTGCATGGCGAGACCCGGGGACTGCTAACCGGATCTTAGGAAAGAGGAGCAGAGAAGAAGGTGGTGATAACCGAATCTTAGGGAATGGGCAGAAGCTGATAGAAGAAATAATGGCGGCCGAACCAGTGGAAGTAGATGAGCACTTATTCCCTTTGCATCCAGTACCGGAATGGGCTGAAGAAATCATGAAGTTCATGTCGGAGGGGAGTTTGCCAAATGATGAAACCGAAGCTAGGCGAGTGCAGAGGAGGTCCAAGGCTTACACCATCATCAACAAGGAGTTATACAAGAGGAGTGCAACCGAGGTGCTACAGCGTTGTGTGGAGCCAGCCGAGGGCAAGGAGATGCTCCTTGAGATACATCAGGGTGAATGTGGACATCATTGCAGTACAAGAGCCCTGGTGGCTAAGTATCCGGCATGGATTTTACTGGCCCACTGCTCACGCGGATGCAGAGGACATAGTCCGAAAATGTGAAGGATGCCAAAGGTTTGCCAAGCAGACACACTTACCCGCATCGCACAAACAATTCCTATCACTTGGCCATTGCTGTGTGGTGTTTGGATATGGTGGGAGATTTCAAGCCGGCTAGGGGCAACATGACACATATGCTGGTGATGGTGGATAAGTTCACCAAGTGGATAGAGGTGAAACCAATCCGGAAAGTAGATGGTCGTTCGGCTGTGACTTTCTGAAAGAAATTATTTTGAGATACGGATACCCTCATAGCATCATCTCGGATAACGGCACAAACTTTGCTGTCGGAGAGTTTGCTCGGTTCTGCATGAATAAGGGAATCCGGCTAGATATAGCCTCGGTGGCACATCCGGAGTCTAATGGGCAAGTGGAAAGATCAAATGCCCTGGTGTTGGCCGGCATCAAGGCTCGTCTCATTGAACCATTGCTGAAAACTCCGGGATGCTGGATAGACGAGATACCATCAGTACTGTGGGGTCTAAGGACCACGCCGAATCGGTCAACTGGCTATACGCCATTTTTTCTGGTTTATGGGGCAGAAGCTGTGCTACCCACAGACATAGAACATGATGCACCAAGGGTGGCAATGTATACTGAAACCGAGGCAAAAGAGGCTCGGGAAGATGCAGTGGATCTGAGAGGAAGCAAGAGAATTGGCTCTATCTCGGACAGCAATATACCAGCAGAATCTACGACGATATCATAGTCGAAAGATCAGCCCTCGAGTGTTTCATGAGGGTGATCTTGTGCTAAGGCTGGTGCAGCGCAGCAAAGGCCGACACAAGTTGTCACCTCCATGGGAGGGACCTTTCATTGTGAGCAGGGCTATGCACAATGACTCGTACTACCTTGTAGATGCACAGGAACCAAGGAAGGATGGCCTGGACAGACCCGGACAAGAAACTAAGAGACCTTGGAATGTAGCTCTGCTTCGACCCTTTTACTCCTAAGGGCGCAATGTATTTCAGTTTATCATAAATGAAGTTGCAGCAATCCGAGTCTGGACTCGGGGACTGTTCGTACTCATGCATGTGTTTTTTACTGTTTTGTCCATACCGTTCGTGTGCCGAATTGCTTTGAACCTCGTCCCAAAATTCAAGTAATGTATGTTGTGTTGTTGATCTCGTGACTCGACTGACAAACACCAAAATGGTAGTCAAGAGCAGAGATGAGGAATGTGGGAAACATGAAAATGGACTCGGGGACTCGGTCCAAAACCGATTCGGCACATGTCGTTTACTAACCCCTGTTATTTATTTTTCGTTTATGTTGAATGATTCTAAACCACAACTCGCATGTTTCAAGTATTGTATGCTATGATTCCTATCTTGTGACTCGACTGTCAAACACCTAAAAGGTAGACAAGAGCAGAGATTCGGCAAAAATAGTAAACAAGAAAACAGACTCGGGGACTCGGTTTAAAATGATCCAACATAAACCTCGTCCGGATCATGTTAAGCAAATTTAAAGTAGTCTCGAAAGAACTTAAAAAGTCTATTACATCTGCTCCCGGCATACCGGGGATTTAACGTTTTTTCACTAAGTTACTTCAGGAAGCAGCAGACTCGGTTGTAGCAGGTTCGGTGGCAGGAGCTTTGGTTGAAGGAACCTCGGGCGCGCGAGCCTCGGTTACAGGAGCTTCGGTTGGAGTAGATTCGGTTGCAGGGGGCTCGGTTGCAAGGATGGTCAGATGGAGGAACTTCAGGGGTAACCTTGCGTGGAGAGCTTGAAGGCTGGGCGATTCGGAGGTATCCGGATCAGCTGGAGCTTGTTTAGTAATCTCTGCCGAATCAGTTGCTGGTATCTCCGAAGTCTGGGCCGGAGTTGCTTCGGTATTCTTAGCCGAGTCAGAAGCTGGGATCTTGATAGGAGCGTGTTCGGCAGAGTTAGCCGAATCATCAGACTCGCCCTCAGAATCGGCGTATTCTTCAGCGGAGGCGTCGTCCGATTCCTCTTCTTCAGTTTCTTCTCCATCCGAGTAGACCGGAGCCTCCAGATCAAGATGCTTGGTGCGTGCAAATTCGGCCATGAAGTTGGCGGCTTCTTCACGGATCTTAATCCGGGTAGGGTCTGTAGCCCACGGAGAACCCTCGCGAAATGAGCGCACTTTGGCAAGATCAATTAGCTCATACCAGGACATGATGAATAGCAAAGCTGCGTCAGCACCAGCGCGGGCGGACGAAGACCTCCACTGCTGTAACCGGGTCATTGCTTGATCCAGGTCTCGGATCAGCTCCTCCACAGGCACAACTTGCCGCGCTTCAGGAAACAAGATTCGGTGAGCCTTGAGACTTGCATTGAGCAGACCAATATGGGAATCCTTCAAAGGAGCAATCCGAGCCTTAAGTGCTGTAATATGATCTTCGATGTCCCATGTCTCTGGTAGGGGAGCCTCGGTTAATTTAGCTCTCTCAGCTCGGGCGTTTCTCACAGCCTTGGCGGCTTGAAGCCGGATGCTAGTAAACTCTCCTACAAACAAATAAGCTAATACTGAGTTCAGCGAGAAGGAACACAAGCATATGTATTGGTTAAGAGCAGAAAGAAAAGAGGAGATTCGGTGAACTTACGATCCATGTCATCGTTAAGGCTAGCAAGTGCAGCAAGCCATTTCGCACTGGCCGCTTTGTGAGCACTCAGTTCTTCTTTAGCCGCTTTGACTTCGGCTTCAGATTCGGCAATGTTCGTTTGAATTTGCTTGTCCAGTTTGGCCCGCTCCGCAAGTCCGGCTTTGAAAGTATCCCGCTCCTTCTGGATTGTGTCTTTTTCACGCTTCAGCGTATCCCGCTCTCCTTTAACCTTGTTCTTCACTTTTTCAACTCGGTCAAGCTCTCGCTGGAGCCGAGTCACCTCTGATTTTTCCTCGGATAAAGCGCGCTTGTGCTCTTCTTCTTTCTTGTCCATTTCAAGACAGAGCCCATCAAAGGAAGTTTGGAGCTTCTGATGCTGATGGGCGAGCTGCTTAAAGAGCTTGCCGCGAGCGGTCATGGTTTCCTGAAAGAAAACAGGCAAATGGCGTCAAAAGAATCTCGGGGACTGGCCCGAGATTAACCGAATCAGTTGGAAAAGAGACTCGGGGACTGGAAGTCCCACGGTGTCCTCGGTTACGGCAACATTCATGATAAGTTTTTTAGAGATTCAAGCCGAATGACTTTCTTACTCGGAGGAGTATCAGTCGTTCGACCCGAATCTCGGGGACTGGGTATAGTACTATTTGATCATGTTGAAATAAAAGCAAGATTCGGAAAAATTTACCTCAAACACCCGGTTAGCTTCAGTGACCGAGGTCTGTACAGAGTGTAATGATTGAAACATCCGACTAGGCCCAGCCGGATGTGGCGCTGAAGTAGAAAAATCTTTGGCGAGGTCAGCATC
The DNA here is from genome assembly GCA_947311845.1 of Poa pratensis. Classification (NCBI taxonomy): domain Eukaryota; kingdom Viridiplantae; phylum Streptophyta; class Magnoliopsida; order Poales; family Poaceae; genus Poa; species Poa pratensis. The sequence continues at coordinate 147,692,200 of CAMZMU010000041.1, forward strand.
ATTCCAAGCTTCAATGAATTGCTTGGCGGACTCGAGCTTATCGCTGCTCGGAGGGCGGGGATTCGACAGGGACTGGCCGAATCGAATCGCTGATGGGGCGGCAGAAACCTTCTTGCTAGCAACCACCTGCTTATCCGAGGTGGTTGGAGGTGCCAGAGGCACCTTGAGTCGGCTTGGGTTGCGGTGACGCACCCGGAGTCTGCTTCGGATGTGGCTCCTTGTGCTGCTTCTCGGAAACTTGCTGTTGCTGTTGCTGCTTCTGCTTTTTCTTCTGCTGCTCTTGATTCAGCAGGGTTTGCGCTGCGGGAGTAGGGCGAGGATCCGGCTTAGGCAAGGATGTAGCCGATGTCTTGGCCTTTTCCTTCTCCAGCTCCTTGAGAGGGCGTGGCCAACTTGAATCTCGGATTGGAGCCGAGGTTTCCTCACTCTCCAAGTCAATAACCGGCTTTGAAATGGGAGTCGGCTGAGGAATATTGGCAGTGGACACGCATTGGTGAGGTGGCAGTTCGATCAGGAGACTGGGTTTCCATGACCGTATCCAGCGGAGGAATGGGAGAAGAGATGGATGAATGAGTCTGCGCGGTGATGAGGACATCACTGCATAAAGCAAAGCAAACAGTTAACTCGGATAGATATGACTCGGTTAACAGAGGAAGAAAGCAAATGAAGTTAAGTCAGTATTACCCCTTGGTGGTAGGCATCGGCTTGACGCGATTCAACTTGGAGCCAGACTTCTTTATTCTCTTGGCTTTAGGGGAATCAGATCCGGGCGCGTCACTGCGTTTCCGAGATGTCCCTTCAGCATCTTGTTTGGCTGGAACACAAGGTGGTGACCATGAAATCGGAATAGCGTCGATGGGATCTAAGATCCTGCAATCATCATCTTCCTCGTCGGAGATGTTGTGAATAGTTGATTGCTTACCCTTGCGGACTGGCTTGGCGCGCGGGATAGGCAGATAATCATCCGTATCCGGATCTTCTTCGTCCTCGCGCGGCGGGCTGAGATCCGGTCCCCATTCTTTGGTGGAGAGGTCTCCATCTTCGGTAAGTTGGCGATCAAACAGCTACAGAAAAGTCGGGCAAATCCGGATTAGGCCGATGCCATTTTGACGAAATATGGTTAGATTCGGAAAATGGCGAACTAACCTGTGGTGGAAGGCGCTCTCGGAAAAACGGCTTTACGCCCCACCGCCATTTATCCGACATCTCGGTGGCGGCAATGGCGTTTACCCGTCGCCTGATGGAGACTTTGCTAAGGTCATGCCTGCTGATCCGGGTAGGATCTAGCACACCACCCATGTGGCATATCTTGTGTTCACGTCTTTGAAGAGGGCAGACCCGGCGACCGATGAAGGTCCGGAGCAGATCATCCGAGGCCAGGCCCTTCTTCAGAAAGTCCTCCAGAGTTTCATGTACAGTCTGAAGTTCTACAATAGTCTCGCCGGATTGTATCCGAAGTTCAATTCGGCTGTGGGTGGCTCGATCGTGAACTCGGGCAGATTAAGGGCGTCATGGCCTTCTGCACTCTTCACATAAAGGAAAGACCTTTGCCACTTCTGACAGTGTCTAGGCCAGTGATACGGGGAAAGATGGATCCCTGCCTTGGCGTGATGCTAACCGGACCGCAAGCAGTCATCAGCTTCGGCTTAGTGCCTGGAATAGTATGTTTGCGGAGGTGGAAATACTTTGCCCAAATATCGACGGTCGGCCAGACACCGAGATAGCCCTCGCAAAAGGAGCTAAAAGCCGATAGAGAAACGAAGGCATTAGCCGGGAGGTGATGAGGCTGTAGGCCAAAGAAATCCAGGAAAGCCCGGAAGAAATCACTCGCCGGCAATCCGAATCCGCGCTCAAAATGCGCTAGAAACACCACACGTTCACCAGGTTCGGGAACCGGGACGAGTTCCTTCCCCGGTTTGCGGCATATAACTTGAGAGGTTATACGCCGGGTGCTTAATAGCCATTCCAGATCGTCCTTGGTCACATCAGAACCCTCCCATCTGCCGGGAGGAAGCTTCGCCATATCCGGATCAATCCTGCAAGAGGTCGGATAGGGCCGAGTCAAAATGAATCGGATAATGGTATAATCGAACCAGATCTAGAGTGATTCGGCTAATATTATCCCGGATGAAACTAGCCGGATTCAGCAGAGAAGGTGATTCGGGTGGCAATCACAAACACCTTCCGCAAAGGTCTAGGGTTACACAAGATCTACTGCAGCAGTAAAAAAGAAAGGAAATCAAGAGTAAAAATATGGTTGAACTGCTCATACGGTGGCAAACAAAACTAGGGCAGTGTAGTGCAAAATCTAGACAGGAGATCTACTAGATGCACTGAGGCTGGGCGACGGACTAATATGCGGATAAATCTACAAGAAACAAATGCGAGTTTCCCGTGGCATATGAACTCCTCGAGTTCGCCATGACCGGAGAAAAAGAAAACTCACGGTGATGACGCGACGGGGAAGAAGCTCGATGAAGGAACGGCGGCGCTGGGCACGGTGCGCGGCCCCGGTCGTTTTCCTCCGGTGCGTTGAGGACGTCTCCGGCGCGGCAAGGTTACGAGGGCGAGATTGCGGCGGCGGCGGTGGCGCAGATGGAAGTTTTCGGAGTGGGGAACGAGCGGAGAAGAAGAGGAAACCCCCTGCGCCCATATTTATAGCGCCCAGCGGTAACGGGCGCACTACTGCACGGTTTTCGGAGCGTCGCACGGTAACTGCATCCTGGAACTCTGTGGCCACCCTGTGGCCGTGTGTTCCAAGCACATGTTGGGCCATAGAATTGGAAGCAGTTGCACGGATCCTGTGTGCCGGTCAACGGAGAAAACGAGAAGACGCGGTCGTTTGGTCAAATGCACTCAAGTACCCAGAAATCCGGATGAGGTGCTGTCAGTGGCATGTCAGATCAGAGATCCGGATTATGGGGCTTTGCGCAGAGATTCACTGCCAAGTGTCCCGGGAAATCCTGAGACAAGATTATATGATATGTGATTCGGTTAGTGATGTTTATTTTTAACCTGCTACGGCTCTTCAGCCGAGGCTGTAGAACCGCACCAGCTTCGGGGACTACTGTCGGGGGGCTGCCCCCGGGTAGGGCAAAGATGTGGTGTTAAGTGTTGCAAAGAGCTAGCCGGATCAACATATAGCCGGGTCACTTGGGCCGGATCTCTCGTGAGAGTCGGTTAGCACTTGATCAAGCTAAAGTGCGAGAAGATGCCAGAGAGGATCCGGTAAAGCTTAACCGAATCAGAGGAAGGAAACCGGTTAAGTTAGCCGGGTTGGTCAGGAAGGACCCGGATAAGGTAATCCGGATATTGCACAAGGGCCAAGTAATGTCAGAAAGGTTCACGGGTGTCTCCTGCCAGAGGCTGAGAAGACAGCCGGGTCAAGTCGCAGGTTTTCCGGGTCGCAAGGCCCTAGGCGCTGACTTGGCCAATTCGGGAAAGAGGATACGACCGAGACCCGGGGGCTACGGCTGCCATTGCCCAAAGTGGCAAGATAGGCCTGCTAGGGACTTGACGGCCAGGTCAGGTCACGGGATTCCTGGGAGCGCAGCAACCTAGGAGCTGACCCGGCCAATTCGGGAAAGAGGATATGACCGAGACCCGGTGGGCTACACCTGCCATTGCCCAAAGTGGCAAGATAGGCCTGCTAGGGCCTGACAGTCCGGCCGTTGGGTTGACAGGGGGCAGAGGCTTGTCCTGTTCCTCTTGTCCATGCCATTATCACTTCCAGCCAGGGGCAAAATGGTAATTCGGTTAGTGTATAAGTAAGCTACCAAATCCTCCAGTAGAGGGGGGGGAGGGGAAGAACGGCAAAAGAGAAAGGCATTATCCCCCCAAGCTCCATCTTCTTCTGAGAGCTCCCACCATTGTTCTTCATACAGCTCAAGGAGCACTCTGTACTTGTAACCACTTGAGATATAAAGAGAGTAGGCTAGTGCTGCAGTAGGGGTGTTACCTCCACAAGAGGGCCCCGAAGCAGGGTACATCGTGGTGTTCTTTGCTTCTTCTTGGTTCTGCTTGTTCTTGTTTGTTCTTGCGAGTTCTTGGTTGTTCTCCATGCGTGCTTCGTGAGCGCGCAAACCCTCCCCGGATCCCCCAACGTCCTAGCGAGCCCACAACTTAAGCCATCCTATGGCATCTGCCGTGACAC